>OZ018326.1:81321590-81821590 GCA_963969495.1 Ceratothoa steindachneri | reverse complement strand
GCTATGGCTCGGAGAAAGTATAAAATGGGCCCCCAAGAGAAGGAAAATGGATGTCGTATATAAGACTGAAACGGAGAACGTGAAATTTAATTGAGCAACCATCGTGCGATATTTTCCTTTCCTGACCACTGACCACCTCTTTTTTAGTAAGCCACCATCTTGAGCTTGTTGGAAAAAGTGCTTACCTAGTCGTGAATGAGATACTATATCGGTTCTTAATGAGTTCCTGTAAAGCTCAGGATACAACTAAGGATCCTAATCAATTAAAAAAATATATATATATCGGATGGACTTTACTTCATTACGTTGCCGCCTGCCTTACACGAAAGCTTCGAAATGATACCCCCACCCCGTTTGTCCTTACCGCGGGTGGCTCGTGACACAGAACGTGATAAGGTTCGCCAAAATTACAGATGGTCAAAGCGCCCAGGTTTATTGCCTTGGAACCCTGGCAGTGCAATTCTCTTATAAAAGACCAACTGTGCACTAACGACGGCTATCTAAGCGGACTGCACTTGGAGAATCTCCCCTGAGGAGAGCACTTATATCTTTTCAAAGACTCACTCTTATTTATCGGTTGACTTTTCCCTGGCTTCCAGCCACCTATTTTGTAAATTACCCCAGTACGTGAGTTCCCGCCTTTCAAACCAAGGCATTGGGACTAACACTACCAAGCATTTATTTATGCTTAAAGCACATACATATCTCAAGAAATTTCTCATCAGTAATTCACACTTCTTGGTTAAGCAAGTTTTTTTAGAATAGTAAGAAAATTAACAGAGGGGCCTTTGCCTAACTTCCATATGGACGGATAAGGTTAGAAGCCCAGTAATCAAACCGATGAAATTCCTTTCTTGATACCCACTCTATGCGGTTACCTTATTTACATCTAATAACCCGAATTTCTCTGAAATTTATGACTGTAACAAAATTGCTAAAACTTTTTTAATTAAATCGAAAATACAATAAATATCTTCTAGCAAAAATCTAAAAGCGTGATTTTTCGCTATTTTTTTTTAGTTTTCTCACTCTCATACACACGGACACACACCAATATATATATATATATATATATATATATATATATATATATATATATATATATATAAGCCATATGCCGTTGGCCCGTGTTTAGAATTTCACATTAAACATTGATTTAACTTTATCCGCTGTTGAAACCAAGGCATATATATATATATATATATATATATATATATATATATATATATATATATATATATATATATATTATCTGAATGTATTTATGGTTGTTCCGATAAAAAGAGAAAGAGGAGCACTTACTCTGCCACACTCGCACTATGCGGCTCTTTTCCGGCTTCCTCCTGGCAGGAACTTTCTTGGAATTCTTCGTGACCTCTCTTTCTTCAGGAGATTCCTTGGCCTCTTTCGGGGAGTCGGACACCTTGATATCCTCTTCGGTGGTGGTCATGGTGGCTAGGGGAGAGGACTTGCCCTCACACTCCGAGGAGGTCGGGAGGATCATTGGCAACGGACATTCACAAACGACACTCACAGCGTAGTTCGCTCGGTGATGCTAAAGATGGAACGGATTCGATCGAGTCTAGCTCACAAGAAGCAGGGGATCGATCCGGGATGACCGCTCGGAGCGTCGAGACAGAGGCAAGTATCCACACTTCCTAGAATCGACTATTCTCCGTCCCACGCTGAGTTCGGGAGCGGGTCGGAAACCACCACTGTGTTTCTCCTTCACTCCACAGCCAGCGAGCTACTCCTGAAGGAGGTCCTCCTTAAAGCAAACACAATCGCAGAGAGAACGACGGGACTCGAACGTTATGTGACCACACAGAGACATCTCCTACACCCGTCACTGCCGCACCAACTAAGGGCAATTCTTCTGCTCTACCCAGTAACACCTTTCATTACATTCGTAACCCCGCCTCTAAGGGGCGGAGTCTGGAGGGAGTCCCGCCCTCTGGGTGGAGCTAGGAAGGGAGGGAGGGAAGGTTGGGAGATGATAAAAACAGATAGATTAACAGGTACATCCAAAACATTTTCATGCAATAAATAATTTAGCTCTGATTATGTCATATATACGGTCGTAGTTTCTGTTCAGGCGCTCCGCTCTCTAAGCCGACAACCATCTTAGGCATTCTTACATACAAAGCACAATCCTATAAATATATGCTCTATTAATAATAATAATAATAATATATATATATATATATATATATATATATATATATATATATATATATATATATATATATATATATATATATATATATGCGTGTGTTTGTGTGTGTGTTGCTTGTAAGCTAAATACAAATAAAGAAAACGTGTCAATTAGAAAGAATCATCATATTAATGAAGTTTTCGATAAAGTAGGTAAACAAGGTAAGTGTTGACATACTGAGAGAGAGCGCCAGCGATAACATTGAATAAGATTGACTAATTATTGAGATTCGCCATCCAACAATTAATTTAAGTCTGCATTTTAATCAAAGTAGGTAAATTGGCAAATATAGATAGCGATAGAGCAGAAAGAATGACAAAGAAAGCCAGAGAAAGAGGAGAGACATGACACACGAGAAACAGAGAAGTCAAATTCATTTATTTAAATGTACATAAATTATTCCAATACATATACTAGGACAGTATATGTAGAAGTAAAGTTTGAATATTGATAGATATTTATCATAGAGTGTATATATATATATATATATATATATATATATATATATATATATATATATATATATATATATATATATATATATATAAGTTCAGGATGAAAGTAAATTTGAGGAAAAACAGGATTTATTTATTATGACGTTTCGGGCTATTCACGGTTGTTTATCCTCAGATACTAGGAAAAAAAATTATAAACAGAGGATATGAAATAAGAGTTTAAATCTAAAGTTGAGGTTATAAACCACAGAATAAAAAACGATTATAGAACACAAGAATTAAGTCACATGCAAAAAAGCTCACCTTTAGGAATGAAGAGGACTGAGAAGGTAAAGAGAAATTGCGAAGAAGTCAAAATGTTTTATGGTGCGGGGTAAATATTGGTTGATTGAGGTTATGTGATTGACCATGGGAAGGAAGAGAAGTCGCTATTAAGAGAAAGATTGTATTGCTTAATATATAGCGATTCCAAAATCCTGAGTGACGTATGATTTTGATTAAATCCCAATATTTTAAACTTATTGGTAGATATCTCAGTTTTACAGATAATGCAAAGTTGGCGAATTTCTGAGTTTTCTTTTTTACCATGAATAAACTCTTGCCTTTAAGGAGCGCCGTATATAACTTCATTTGCCCTGGGTGTAACCGAGGGAAGTACAGAGGTAGCAACATGTGCTTCTTGAAGGATTCTACTATTTATTTTATTCACTGAAATCGCCGGGGGCCTCAACTATGGCATCCATGCCGCGTCGGAACCTGCTGCGAGCTTCATCTACTGCCCCCATTTTTAAATGGGTGAAAACTTTTGTGATCCTGGACATAAACTCCACCTTGCTGATACACAGGGACTTTGGGGGAGGGGGGTTCTCTCTCTCTCTCTCTCTCATCGATGCCCCAAACATAATAGTCCAGGAGGTATCAGTCTGTGGAATTGGGAAGACCATGATGTAGTCAAAGATATTGTCGGCTTGTGTGGCATGGTGCAGAGGCCTATTGTTCTACTTACAGCCTTCCACCGGTGATCTTCTGATTCCAGGGCAACACTAGCTCCTCTTGGAACATGATGTAGCCCTCTATATTAAGTATGAGGTCCTCCGAGAAGATAGAGGGGGGCATAAGGTCGCTCTCGCTGATGACCATCCCAAACACCATGATGTGGAACTTAATCTTCATGATTCTCTGTACATATTGGAGGGAAACAGCGAGCCATAGGTTGTTTTGCGAGTTCATCACCTGGTTGATCCTGGTAGAAATTCTTCTTGTCTGAGAAAAACAAAAGTATGCCCTACTGGGACGAATATGGCCCTTTTTCATCTTGTATAAGTAATAGTTAAAGTTTTCATCCAATAATTACCTAATAAGAGACTCTGGCACTCCCTGATACCTGGATATTGACCTCAATGTCTTGCTAGGATCATTATCAATGATGGCTTGGATCTCTACGACTAATTCGGGGATTCCTCTAACTTTGGTAACTATATATGTATAGATCAGTTGTGTTTTTCTTTTATATTGAGGTTAGGCGACAAATTACCTACCACACCATGTACAGTAATCTTTCATGACATCTTAGCTATTCGCTGAATTCATGGTGCCATCGACAACTGAAGCAACTGGAACGTGGATTAGTTGGACCATCAAACACGTCCCCACTAACGCATAGTCCAATTGTGGTGAGCACGTGCCCAAGACAGTCGACGTCGCTTCTGCTGAAGGTTGCTCAGTGGCTTCTGGTGGGCTTTACATGACTTCATGACTTATGCACGCATTCAGCGACAGACTGTTTTGATGGATGTATTAGCTTGGCCGCCCTCCGCCCATTCATGTTTCAGTTGGACTGAGGTTTTCTTCCGATTCCGAAAGCTCATGCAACGTAGACGCCTGCTGTCATCTTTGTACTAGGCCTTGGTCGTCTAGAACGAGGTTTATCTTGGGTGTCCCCACTTTCTCGTATCCTCTTCAACACTTTTTAACACTGTAATGTGATCCTGCGATCCTCTGGGCAATTTGTCAGCAGCATAGAACCCCCTCGTGCATCGTCCTTATCAGATTTCTTTTCCCACACGGAATAGTTACGTATTTTCGCCATTATCTTATCATGATCAGATCCTCTCGACATGGAATATCAAATTAATCAACAAATATAATATGTTATATAGAGCCATTTTGACTGTAGCATACTGATACCAGGATGTCATACATTTCAATAGCTTCTCCTCTTAGATATTGGAAAAACATTTCACCGTGCTTGTGTGGTAACAACTGTGAAACATGGGGAAGGTTATATTATGGTATGGGGCTGCATGTGTTCATCGGAGCCAGGGGATATGTTTTATGCCAGTAAAGAATGAATTCTACAACTTGCACCACCATTTTATTACAAGGCTTAAAGCTATCTATCCGTAGATTACATATCAAAACACCAAGAAAAGAGGTTATATTTCAGCAGGATAATGCCCCATGCCATACATCCAACTACACCAAGAAATGATTTGGAGATACATGGGGATCACCCCTATAGATTGGCTACCACAGATCTCAGACTTAAATCCAACTGGAAAAAATATGAAGTACCACAATCGAAAATAAAACGGTACAAATAAAATAATAGAAGCTGAGTGGGAAAATATAGAAATTTGTAAAAATTTAGTGAAATCCATGCCACGAAGAACTATGGCTATAATTAGGGCAAAATGGGGTCCAACTAATTATTAAAATAACTAAAAATATATAATATATAGATAGAACGTTTCAGGAAATTCGAAACAAGTTGTAGACCGAACGAGGCAATATATTAACATTATAATTTACACAAATAGAACAATATTTATGGATGCCTTCTGCCTTCACGCCCTGGTTCTGCTTCATGACCTGGACATGAATTCGTTGTATCCCATGGATAGGGATTCCTTGCCATTAGATATCATTACCTCTACGATTGCAGCCTTTAGAGATCCTAGAGTGTTGTGAGCAGCCTTTTTGACATCTAGCTCAACAACACTCCACAAGAAATAATTTAAGGTGTTATAGTTGGGGGAGCTAGTTGGCCACAAGTCTGGGGAGTAGCGGTGCTGGTCGTTGTTGAACAACCACGCATGTATTCCTTGCCTTGTGTACGAGAGTACGGGAGCAGAGTCCTGGTGGAAAACTTAAGGCCTTCCAGAGGCAACTTGGTCCATCCAATACTTTATTACAGTCCCCAGCACCTCAATGTAAACGTCAGCGTTGACCTTGATGCCCTGAAGGAAGATGTGAAGAGTCATAACATGACCCTCGCTCCTAACCAAGCACAGAACCATGAAAGGGGCGGAAAATATGTTGTACCCTTCTTCTATTTTAGCTAGCATTCTCAGAATAAGCCGTGTTTCCTTTTACTCGCACATCAAATCTAAACCCATACTGAGTGTGTCCAAGTTCAAGTAACCTACATTGTTGCGGTCATTAGCCCGTAGGCACACTTTCAACTTTGTATCGATTTGCCTGAAACGTACTGTAATGAAACTATTACCAAAAATGTTTAATTACATTATATTTTTTGGCATATTATATATATATATATATATATATATATATATATATATATATATATATATATATAAATATATATAAAGGCAAATTACACAATTGGTTGATGTTTCTTTAAAATCTTGAATCAGCATTGTCAAATCTTTGTTTTGCGCGGAATCAATATTGGCTTTTTCGAGCCGTTCACCACCTTTTCAATTCGGTGCAGACAAATCATTGCCGACAAAATTGACCTGGTGATAAAGATGAAGGGGAAACTAGCAACCTACGCAAGAGTCGAACGCGTGTAAACATCAAGAGCCCTCGTTTGCTCAAGGTAGATTCACTATTCTCTACATGGCATTCACTAATATGTACACCGTCACGAGAATGTCGCAGAATAATAGCAATTTGTGACGAACGTAAATCTCCAGAGTTGTTCTCTTCGGCCGACGCTTTGTGTTCAAAATCCACAAAGAACTAAAACGAAAATCATAATTCTTTAGCTGAAGGTCATTTAAAATCGAGGTATTATTTTGATCTCCAAAATTTACCACACTTCTTGAGACCAACATAGGGTCAAGCTTTATTTTCATTCTCAGATATCCAATATTAAAGTAACATTTTATCACAAAATTGAATATCTTTCTTAAACTGCTTTTAAAAGAGGTGTAAATAGAAGCTAAACCGATTTAAAAATAGGATGTGCATGAAAATAGATTACACCTCATCATATTAATATATATATATATATATATATATTCTCTCTCTTTCTCTCTCTCTCTCTCTCTCTCTCTCTCTCTCCCTCCCTCGGGAGTTTGCTAAACGGAAGAGTGATGTCTTATATGTGTGAAGGAGAGTTTGGATGAAAAAGACAGTGGTTATGAGATTGACTTTGTGTGTTAGGACTTACATATGTGGGTGAAGTTGCCTTCACGAACGCGTCAGATCAGCACAACCCAAATGGTGTATTCGCTCCCTACTAACGCCCCAGTCTTTTGTTCCCGCTGTTGCCAGGAATTGAACCCAGGCCCTAGTCGTAGAAACCCAACTCCGTATCCTATAGGACCGGGTTTTTCAAACTGTGGATCCTGACCCTTTAGTGAGTCGCGAGCTAAATAAAATGGTTCGTGAGCAAAAAGCTGAAAAGAAAAAATACACAGCACTTGTTTTACTGATTCCTCCCATGATAAGGCAGGATTTTGATTTTTTTTCAGAATTTTGATAAGAAAATACCCAGACAATTTTTTTTGTTCGGCAATTTTGTTGATTATAGGATAATTATGAAGCATCTTTACGATAGTTCCATGAAACAAATCTGGCAACCCCGCATGCGTGCAACGAAGTAGGCCCGCCATTGGAAGTGTTACGCATGTCCTGAAGTTACATCGACAAACAAGTGATTTTTGCTGTATTCTAGCAGTTGAAGGATAGAGCTATTGACATTCATTTCCGAGATTATTGTTGATGGTTTTACCTTGAAGCATAAATATGTAAATAAATATATTTTTCATTTAATATAATAAAGCAACTCTACTTTTCCTCAAGATAACCGTGTTTGTTATTTATTGGGTGTTTGTTTAATGGTAAAATTTAAAGACGGCCAGAATTATATTTTACAGATGTATTTGGTCAGCAACTTATTGGTTTCGATCAGCTGATCGCCAAAATGTTTGTTTCTTCAAACTTTACCCGTGCATAAATCGAGAATAAAATGAAAAATCTCACTGCTTATTATATAATTAATATAATATTTGTAGTTTATTGGTAAATATCATGTATATTTCATCTTGTTGCTGGAAAAATTGGCATTTGCACTTGTGGCTGCACCATTCGTGAAAATACAGATTTTCTCAGCCATACTTTTTCAATATTTAGTCATATTTCGTTAGGTTTTGTACTTATCCATTTTATATTTCAAGAGATGACATAGTCCTGAAATATAAAGTCTCAATAGGTGGATACGATGTGTCGCTATTTTTTGTTTCTTATCTTTGCTATATACTTATTATGTAAATTTATATATTTCAGAAACAACCTTAATGATGGATCGTTAGATCATTCGGACAAAGAAGAACGATGAAGGAACAGGAGGACCATCAACATTAACAAATACGCCATTAACAGAACGTTGAATTCTTTTGAGACACCTAATAAAAACATGAAAGTAACAAGACCTTATAATGGGGAATACTTGAAATATGGTTTTGTGAAATGGGTGGATTCTAATGAAAACGACAGGCTTCACTGTTTGATCTGTAATGATGTTCTTCCTAATAAGAGTTTGAAACTTTCGAAACTAAAATGACATTTGGAAAAACAGCACAACGAACTTTCAAATAAGCCTTTGGAATATTTTCAAAGAAATAAAAAAGATTTACAGTTATCAGTAAGATGTTTTGTGTCACTTTGCAACTGTTAATGAGAAAGCCTTATTGTCATCATATCTAATTGCATATCGTATAGCAGAAGAGAGAATGCCGCATACATTAGCTGAAAAGGTTATTCTTCCTTTATGTTTGGATATTCTGCGTATATGTTTGATGAAAATGTTGCTGACAAATTAGCTGTAATATCTGTCAGTGAAAATACAATATCGCGGTGAATTTGTTCAATTTCGGAGCATTTAGAATAAATTCTTTTGGCAAGACTGTAATGTGGTAAAGATTTTGCAATACAGCTATACGAAAGCACTGATATTGCAAATTGTGCTACACTTTTAGTTTATGTCAGATAAGTGTGGCAAAATGATATGTTGGAAGACTTACTATGCTGTCTAAATTTAACATCGTATACAACTGGTGCAGAAGTATTTGCTGCATTAGAAGAGTCTCTTGTTGAGAAGGTGCAAAGGGATTACAAGTGATGGAGCAGCAAATATGACTGGGAAAAAATAGCGGTGTTATTAAAATATTTTCAGATGCAGCTGATAACACTGCAATTTGGAATCACTGTCTTATACACCGCCAAGCTCTGGTATCAAAGGAACTTTCGTAAAATCTTAAAGAAGTATTGAAAAGTGTATTTAAGATTGTAAATTTCATCAAAGGGAGCTCGCTAAATACTAGAATATTTGAAATATTCTGTTCAGAGATCGAATCCCAACACACCCACCTACTGCATCACACAGAAGTTCGTTGGTTGTCACAAGGCAAAGTACTTAGCAGAGGTGTATGAACTTAGAACTGAACTTCACAAATTTCTGGTAGAAAGAAATAATCCCTTGGCACAACTTTTTGAAGATGATATTTGGCTTACCAAATTGGCTAATTTAACTGATATCTTGGGCATTCTTAACGATTTAAACATGAAACTTCAAGGATCTAGTAGCAATATATTTCAATATATTGAATATATTGAAGGGCTTCGGAAAATGTTTAGGTTATGGCAAGAAAGACTTAAAAGTGATCATCCCGCCTATTATATGTTCCCAATATTGTTACAACACACTGCTGAGAACATTGTCAACGATGACATATTAAAACAATTAAGGGGATCAAAACTCGAAATTTTGTTACATTTCTCTTCACTGTCTCAAAGCTTTGATAAGTATTTCCCTGAAGAGAAATTTTATCCAGCTAAGAAAAGCATTTGGATAAAAAATCCATTTGCTTTCTAAAGTCCTGAATCAATAATTGAGTTAAAGTTGTTTCTTGAAGAGGAAGCTAAATTGGAACATCTTGGTTGTTCCTTCACACTTAAGAATGATTTTTAGAAAGAAATTTGTGCTCATTTTTGATTAAGAACAAAGGGGAATTTAAAATACTGAGTAAAGAGGCTATTCTATTATTATTCCCTTTTAAAACTACTCATGTAAACTGTGATTTTCAAAATTAACTCAATTAAAGACAAAAACCAGAAACAAGCTCAAAACTACACATGATATGCGTATTTCAAATTGGAATCAGCTGCTTTTGAACAAACAAACACATCAATCCCATTAAATTACATGTTATTTCTTTCAAATATTATTTACTCTATATTTGGATCAGAATTTTCTTTTGCTTCAAGTTTATTTTTTCTTCAAGTAATATTTTTAGATTCATACAAAGAGATACATACAATATGTGCGGTTTATAAAAAATATACATATCAATTTTCAATGCTAAATAAATGAACCTAGTGAACAGTTTGTCTTTGATTCATTGGTTAATTTGGGTAAATGACCTTCTTCATGGGACTGACCTCTTCCCTTTCTGCAAATTAATCTCTCAGAACATTTTAATTACGATAAATCGATCTCTTAATTACTCTTAGATTACCAAATTCATATTCTTTCTCTCATTGCTTTTGGTTTAACATATTCTTTTCCGTTTTATCATCCCTTTTGAATTACCATTTACATACCCTTTTTCTCATCACTTTTGATCACCGTAGAGGGTCCAGATTTTGGCAAAAGGTGGTTATATTTTCAATTGTGACCTTGCACAAATTTTTGCAGCTTTAATTTTTTATGAAATTTCAGGACCTATTAACGAGTTGTTTTTAAACACGGATGCATGTTTTTTCTTACTTGCAGGTGTGGATGAGTGGAAAGACGACAGAAAATAAGCCTCATTGATTTCCTTGACGACATAGTTGTATCGCCAAGAAAGAAATGCTAAGTCAGTTTTTACTCCAGCCAAGCGGTGAACAATTTTTGAAGACAGAATAGTGCAGTATAGTGAGGTCAATAGCTGATAGAGAGAAGCGTGCAAGGAGCTAACCTGAGTCAGGGTCAATCTTTGTGAATCTCGTCAATCCATTTCTTATCGCATCATTATCGATCTTTATATGTAAAGATACAGGAAATATATATTTTTTACCCTTTACTTTTATTTCACATATGCTGCTTCAAGCTACCTATTTGACTAGTAGCAAAAGAACACAACAAACAACGCTCTTATTCACGACAACACGGAGTACTTCTTTCTTGCCATTTCGCTAAGCATAAATCATTGCCTTTATAATGAAAACAATGTCGTTTGCATCGCTGACCCAAATCACTAATTCATGTTGCTTCTATGACATCTCATGTCATAGGAAGCCTAAAATGCTTTTCTTTAATAGAGAGGAAAAATATGATAGTTGCATGTCAGGGTGACTAATTAAACAAGTTGACATAAGGCTTTTTTTTTCTCGGAGAAAAGTTTCAGTATCAAAAATTGCTAAACTGAGTTCCACTGAAATGATTAAAATCAATACTGTCCTGCGACCTTAATTGGAATTGAGCAGAATCTTTGAGTGAAAAGTCATCCTCAGATTAATGTAAAATTGTCGCTACTCAAAACATTCACGAATCTTCATTAATTAATGACATTTGACAAATAAACAATTCCCATCTCTATGTTTCTTAATTCATATACACTGATCCTTAAGTCAACACCTGCGTATATCGTATTTTTTATTATTTTTGGATCATTCGTAATTTGTTTCTTTCATTTCACTCCTTGTTTCATTTAAATAGTCAAATCTTCATCTCTGTTTAATACTTATTTTTAAATGTTTATTTATTTTAAATATAATAGTAATTTTTATTTTTCATCTCCAACAGAAAATTTACTTATTTTTTCACGGTGTTCAATTTGTCTGTTTCAGCTTTTACACATGCACAATCTTTTAAATCGTCGACTTGAACACTATTCGTCGTGTGTACACACACACACACACACACACACACACACACACACACATTTCACCCATGTTTCTTTTTTAATTGAAAGTGCTTTCGAAAGTATGGATTTATTACAGAATTACACTATAGCATTGAAGTTTAGATCCTATCTGAGGCTGGTCAAGTGAAAATAAGAAAATGAATATAGGGACAAGTATACTTATGTCAAATTTTATTAGCTGGAAGAAAAAAAATATATATTACCTTTATTTACATGTACCGCCAGGAAGAAGAAAGAAGTGGTAGTATTAATTCTTTTCCGCCACGAATTTATCGACCACTAAATATAAGTCAGAAGTCTTACCTTAAAATCCATTAATATTTATAGGTATATTTCTTAATAACAAAGTTTGTCTCTTATGTTTCATGAACTGTATATGACAAAGTAAGAATGCAGCAGTATAAACGTAATTAAATCTTGAGTCAATTAAACAAATAGAAAACGATAGTGCCTAAAGATCATGTCTGACTTGAAACGACTAATTTGAGTCAAATGACTCAACTCGTTTGATGTGAGTGACCTATGGGGGCGCAGATTTCAAACAAACATCGCAGCTTTGAGCTGCTCATTTAGAGTTGGAAATTCTCTTATCAAATAATGACTCATTTGCCAAATTCGTGATAATCCCATCTAGGGGAAGACACACACTATATATAATTATAGTTTCTGACAGCTGACGTTTGAAATAATAAGTTTAAATTTGACTTGCAGATGAGGCAAAATCCTAAATTTTCAATTTATCAAGAAAACTGGAACCCGATAAGATTAGCACGAGTAAAGTCAAACAGAAGTAATTTTGTCCACCATTTTTTATCTTTTCAAGCTTTGGGAGATAAAGATACTATAAACATTAACTTACATACACGTTAAAACCTATAGCAAAATACTCTTGATACGATCTGACCTTCGGACAATCAACAGCTTACAGACTACCAAGACACATCTACAACATTCCCACTCATCTGATTGAGGAAGAGCGCCGCTGTGGGTTTTTTTTTCTTTAGCAGAGATTTCAAATATTTGAAGTCAAATAATATTCATTAATTATCGCCTTGTTGTAAATCCTGTTATTCATATTGTGTCCAAGTTTGATTGGTTAATCCAGCGATTCCCAACCTGGGGCCATGTCAAATTTTTAGTGGGCCACAGAAAATCTTTGGGAGTTAGTGGGCCTCAGGTCCAATGAAGGGGGCCACAGAGCTTCATTTTTCAATAAAATTATTATAGTAATTCAAAAATTATCTAATTATCGGCCTTTTGACAATATGGCATATTTGACTATATTATGTAGTTCTCCATAATCTGTTAATCTTGTGACAAGCAACTATTTACGGGTTACTAATCATAAAACATTGAGTTTCTTTTCATTCGATACACAACAATGTTGTAATGATTTATTAGTTATACGCTTGGCAGGGTCGTATCTATGTTCCACACCCACGGCACCAATACTCGTTGCAGTTGCTAACTCAGTCAGTCAGTATCCATGTTCCGAATTGTAACATCATTTCTGCTCCGTGACAAACTTGTTTGTGTGCAGTATTTTTTTTTTATTTTGGTGAGTATCTTTTCAGTCATCATAAAATAACTAATATTATATGGTGACTCTAAACATAATATTTATAAAGTATATGCTACCAATAAGGATATTTTTACGTGCACTATTTACTGTGTCGTATTTATAGTAGATATAATATCTCTAACGATTACTTTTTTCTCTTTAAATTAATTGCTAACGACAACATCATGGCACGCTTGCATTGCAGCTGCGCGGCTTTGCTAATACGAAATGTTTATTGTTTCAATATATATTACGTTTTCTGGTGGTAATATTTATATTACATTTATGTTTTTTATGTGATTAAATGGTGTCATAAGCATAATGCCAAATGTGAATACCAGCATTCATAAACTCAAAAAGTTATTAACGGTTTCTTAGGGCGAAGTGGAACGCACCCCGCCCTGCAACTTTACGATCTAAGATTGAGTTGCATCAAATAGGGTTAAAATTATTATGTATTGGTTAACCGTTGTAAACTGTTTAACTAGTAAATAAATAATATCATAATTTATATATTCCTTGAAAATATATATTCGTACAGTATATACAATTTAGTTCAATATAAATTACATACAAATGTTTAAACATTTGCGTTTTCATCTTCTCCCAAATTATTTTATTTTTAGTTTTCAAGGAAATTAGGAAAATTTCGTTTTATTTACAACTTAATATACACTATATATATATATATATATATATATATATATATATATATATATATATATATATATATATATATATATATATATATATATATATATATATATATATATATATATATATATATATATATATATATATATATATATATATATATATATATATATATATATATATTTGTATTCCACAGGTTACCCATGGCTGATAAGGTGAAGAAGAAATGTCGACCTTATTCAAGCGAGTTCTTAGCATACGGTTTGATACAGTCTCCAGAAAATATAACAAAGCCAATGTGTCATATATGTATGACAGCTTTATAATGAAAGCATGCGCCCAAGTAAGCTTCTAATACATCTGGAGAATAAGCACAATGATAAGAAAGATAAACCATTAGACTATTTTATGAAGCTTCATGATGCTTTCCAAGGAAAAGCTAAATTAGACAAAGGTTTAATTGCATCTTACGAGATTTCCAAGCTAATAGCAAAAGCTGGAAAACCCCATACTATTAATGAAGATTTGATTTTTCCCGCAGTATCTGTGATAATTTTTACTGTTATGCATCAGAATTCCAAACAAATTACGGAGATAATCTCGTTAAGCGACAATTCAGCATAAAGACTCATTGATGAAATGGCAATTAATGCAGAAAATGAACTAGTTGCACTTTTACAAGTAAAGAATTTTGCATTACAAATTGATGAATCATCTGTAAGTGATAATCAATCCCTTCTTATGGCGTATGTTATGTTTTTGGATGATAATAGTGAACTCACAGAGGAAATGCTTTTTGCTCGCAATCTTGCGATGGATACTAAAGGCAAAACAATTTTAAAAGAAGTATTGGCCAATTTCCAAGAAAAAAATATTCCAATGGGTAATATTATGGCTTGCGCAACTAATGGTGCCGCTGCTATAGTACGCAGATACAGGGGCTTCATTGCATTTTTAAAACAAACTATGCCTAATGTTTTTTGCATACACTGCGTGGTTCATCGTCCACATTTGATTGCAAAATATATGGGAAGACGTCTGAAAGATGCTCTTGATAGTGTGATCATGGCTACCAACCTTATTTAGTCAAAAATCCACTTCAAGACCGTCTTTCCGATAACTCTGTGGAAACAATAAAGAAGAGTTTGAACGATTACTTTTGCATAAAGAGGTGAGATGGCTTTCTAAGGGTAACTACTTGCGTCGCTTCGTTGAACTCTGGGAGAGTGTTGTACCATTTTTGAACGGTAAGGCGCTTGGAGAAGAAATCATAGCTGCCAAGTGTGGCATATTTTATCTTTCAGATATATTTGACAAGCTCAACGTGCTGAACAAACAGCTACAAGGTAAAAATAGAAATCTTTTAACATCCAAAGAGGAAATCAGCTCTTTCCTTGGAAAACTTAATCTGTTTAGGATTAATATTGAGCGTAAGAAATTGTTACATTTTCCAACACTCGCCACTAATCAAGAGAAGCTGCATGAGGATAATATTTTAGTGTACATTGATCACTTGAAAAAATTGCACAATGATATGGAATTAGGTTCGAAGATCTCTTGGGAATGAACATTCCAAGTTGGGTGGTAGACCCATTTAAGACAAATGCCGCTGATGTTGACATCATACTGCAAGAAAGCCTCATTGACTTGCAAAGTATTCAAACATGGCCTCAATAGCTTATGGACAAGTAGGGAAATTGCCATCAAATTCCCATTGCTTTGACAGGAAGTAAAATTATATTTCCCTGCCTAAAAGGTTTTAAATTTTCTAAATAAATTATAGTAAAAATGAAGTTTTTTAACGTGTCCTGTAGACAATCAAAAAGTAATGCAGAAGAATGTAACCTTTCCCCACATGTATGCATATACGAAAAAAGGGAAACTTTTGCTAAAAACATCAATAATATCAGTTGTTTCAATCTTTTTTATCTTGTAGCTTTTACCACACTAAGTATTATATCGACCACTTACTAAAGATGATTACTGTATAAATATAACAAAGGGTTAAGGAAAGCTATACCGATTTTTTCAATAGTTCTGTTACATTTGGTTATTTTTTTATTTTTCGAGAGGTTTACGCGTGTTATCCGTCAAATAACTAAAAGCTCTACTTTTTCAACACGTGTCACAAAACGGCTTTTCCATTGAGTGCCGAGATAGGAGTGAAAAGAATCGAGATCTCTGCTATCTTACGTGCGGGCCCCAACAAGTCCATCATCGCAAGCCTCTCAACGTCAGCCGGATGACCGTCCACAGAGTCCTGGAAATGCTTAAGAACAGGGAAGACCTCAAAGATTGACCTCTTTCAGGGAAATCCCAAGTTGTTAACCGTCTGACTGTGAGAAGGCCTTCGAAATTGCTCCAAAGCTCAAAATGACTACGCTCGCGAAGAACATCTCGGTGGCCACGGTGTCCAAAGCAGTCAAGTGGGAGGTCAGCAAGAGCATGATGTGCGTCGAAAGGCCTCTGCTCACCGAACGTATGAGGGAACAACGTTGGGAGCGATGTCGTCGCCTTCTCAATGACTTGAAGACTCATGGTGCTTGAATTCTCCTTTCTTCTGATGAAAATAATTCACAGTCAATCCGGTCATCATCAAGCAGAACGACTGCCTAGTAAACTTGGGCCAGGAAGTCTCAGAGGTCCACTACACTATGTGCCCATGACCAAACACCTTAGCGTTCGTGATGATGTTCAGCGTCGTGTCTTCGAATGGCAAGAAAATGGCGCTGGTGTAGTTCGCGGCCGGTTACAGGCTCCCAGCAGCCGATTAAAGGGACATATTGGCCACGTAAGTCCTACACTAGATGAGAAAGATCACGAAGAAGGCGGACTACCTCTTTCAGCAGGACGGTGTACAGGCCCACAGGGCAAGACCGTGTTAGAGTGCTTGGGATCGAACAGTCCTCCGACCTCAATCCCCCTGACTTCAGCGTGTGGGCGCATCTCGAGGGCAAGTCCTGCAAAATTTAGCAGAGATAACTCCGTTGGATTTCGCTTTATTTATTAAATAGATCTAATTGTCGTCTTCACATGGATTTAGATCTAAGGATATGAGAGGGAAATAAAAGAGTGATAGTAGTGGGCAAAATCAAGATACATGCAAATGAATTTAATTCATTATTTCTGAAAGAAAATAAACTTGATTTGCAAACAAAAGTACAAAAGTGGAATTTAAGGTATGTGACAATTTGCCAAATATACATAGGCGGAAATGCTAAAGAAAATAGACTTCTGCTCTTGTCGATGACCGTGGATTTCCTAGAACAAGTTCAAGAGCAAGGGAATTTTTTAGTATGAATTTGAACTTTGGAGAATGGATTTAAGCAAAACAGAATCAGTTTTCAACTTTCAAGTTCCTATTTTTTCGGTCTACGAGTGCTTGCTTCTTTGGCCATCTTTAGAAGAGCGGGTGGGTATTACAGGCATTCTGGACTTGCTTCTTCGGCCATCTTTAGAAGCTAGTAACACCTCCTCACTGCAGCGGGCACGCCTGGTGGACACTCTTTATCTACGCCAAGCAATTGACTGTATCCAATAAACCATTCTAACAGACACAGGAGTTGGCGAAAATGATTCCCTGTACTGCGACGGAAAAAGTGCTACAGTTCTCTTTACGGTTGTAAGATTGGTCTATTGATACAGGCACATGCTTCCTTGTATGAAGATTGTCCCCAGGCGAGTCCGATGCTGTCTGAAGGTGGTTACTCATTGCTATACTGACCGCAAACCATCATTACGTATAGTGCAGTTTACCTTACTCCAACCCAGTAACTTTAGGCTTCTATCTATTTTGTTATATACCACACACGGAATAATTAATAGATGGGTGATAAAGCTATTTCCCCAAACAACTCACTAACGTTTAAAGAATTATGCGATAAAATATTTTGGTTCGTAATTATAAAACGATCACTACTACCGGACGTTTAGATCCGTTGCCCACATTAATTGACGGGATGCTTGACAGAAGTATTCAAACTGAGTCAGGAATGAAGGGGCGGTGGGGGGGGGGGAGGACTGGGAAGGCTGGGTATGAAGTGAAACCTCAATAATTTTGAATCTGGGGATAGAAAGTCGAAGTCAGTGAATCAAAAACTGTTGATCCCAGAAGGAAATAAGAGGCCCCTTGATATTGATACGAAAGCGCATCCTAATTTTTCATTTCGGGTTCAGGAATAAAGGAAAGCTGTGATTTTTAGATTATTCATTAACATTACACTTCTAGATACAAATGAGTGACTATATGCAAATGAAATGTAATAATAATCAGTTTGTTGAATGGGAGAGCTGTGCGGGCTCAGCTTCATCTCAATGTGCATTGACTCGAGTGAAACTATCGCGGATTTGTCTGCTTTTACGCTTTGCTCTTCAACCTAAGTAGCTGAGACGCCTCGAGGGCAAAGGGAGTCCTTTACCCCCTCGATTACTAAATTCCCTAATATCCATACCTTTAATAAGTACATGTGCGTAGATGTACGCATCAATAGGGAGTAGGAGGAGGACCTTGAAATTATCCGAAAAATAGGAAGGAATTAGGAAAGCTGCTGAAAACAGAGCACATTACAAAAAATGCCGTTCTCAAATCCTCAAATCTATAATCGGTACTCATAAAATCATATTTGAGACTTAGAAATCCCATGAAAAAAACTTGAGAGAATTCAAGAGTAATAAGAACCTTTTGGACGAGCAGAAGGGCCCTCGAGAACCAAAGTTTAGAGTATCGTTCCAAGTTGAGAATTCTGAGAGTTTGATTTAAGAACAATTACAACTATTGCGACCAAATCAGAGCACCAAAGTATGACGTCTTCTGAAGCAATAAAAAAAAGCGAAGACCTATAATTCCATTATTACCTTTTTTTTCAGAAACTGAAGTGAATTAGAATACGTGTAAAAGTGTAAAAGGTACATAATCCATGCAACTAAAAGGTGAAACTAATTGAAG
Organism: Ceratothoa steindachneri; assembly: GCA_963969495.1. Lineage (NCBI taxonomy): Eukaryota > Metazoa > Arthropoda > Malacostraca > Isopoda > Cymothoidae > Ceratothoa > Ceratothoa steindachneri. The sequence goes on along the minus strand of OZ018326.1, from coordinate 81,802,602 downwards.
TTTCTAAAATGAAGAGTGATACAAAATATTTGAGTGGAGGGGAGGTCACAAAGAGCATGAGAAAAATATGTGGGAAATAACCTTGAGAAAAAATTTCGATCAAATATCTCAAAGACCAAGAGGTTTTTAGATAAAAATTAAGGTAAAGGATCTCTCCTTCCCCATGAAGTTAACAAGGTTACTTAACCACGTGTCTTTTGGGGCTGGGGGTTAAAAAGAAAACAACCATTGGAAAATGTACCTTGTGGTTGATACCATGGGGAGCATCTCTTCCTAATGACACACAAGTTAGGCAGCAATCATGGTGAAACACTGATCTTTCCAATCAGCAGAGATGAATAGTTTTAGATTTAGTGAATAGTAAAATAAAAGACCCCATCAAGTCCCCTCCATTTCTTTCTGTTTCAAATCTTATGATGAGATAATACCGATAGACTTCTGGTGAATCTATATTGGGTAAACAGGAAAGAGACCTATCGATTTTTTATCCCAAGCAATCTGCTCTTGAAAACGAAGTTGGAACGTAATTGCAACAAAGAGGAAAGCGAGTGGATAACAGGTGCAGATGTACGATAGAGGTAATTAGTTAATTACTGAATTAAAATTTATTTTAAAGTTATCATTCGTCGCTTTTGGTTAAAATAGATAAATTCGTTTGAAAGTTTAATCGGAAATTTGTCTCTGCAAATGTTTTTCGGCCAACTGAAATGTGTATTTTTGCTCGTGTTAACTCATCTACTTACCGTTAACCTGGAATCGTGAGATTGCGCAATTATTTACTAATTAATGACAATCCTTTTAATTTTGTTTTCGTCATTCTTTGTTATGTTTTGTTTTTATTTTCGCCGGGGGGTTTTGCGATAGAAAACTTGGTATCATGGCAATATAAGTGGTTATGAAAGGTTTATTTTCATTCTCAGTAACTAAAAGAATCTCATTTGAATTCTCTTAGTCACTGAGAATCAAAACAAACCTTTCATACCCACTTATAATCCCACAATACCAAGTTTTCATATCTGAAAACAAACGGCAAAAATCAGGGAAAAAACAAAGAAAGATGAAAGGAATCAAAATTAATGACAGGAGAAGTAAAAATAATTGCGCGTGTGAAGTCTTCACTTTGCTTTAAGATCTGGTGAGAGCAACTTTTGCTTGGAACTTCCGCAAGAGGCAGGACAACTCGAACTAGTACAGTAATCCCCTGTGACCTATCTTTATCAGCTTAGTTATTATGGAAACCCCGTTAACTAAAACTAATATCACTGGTGGCTCGTTGTACTTGTATCTCAATTAAAATAATTTAGCATCTTGTCCTTATACACTTTGAAATGCAGACTGGCATGTAATTCTAAAAGAGTGAAAAAGTATACAGGTTAAATTAATTATTTATTGCGCAAAGGCATTTTATTAAACCAACTACTTTAAACACTTCTATGACCGAATAATGTATTTTAGCGAACGATGTTCTCAATTAAAGTAAAAAAGTAGGATAATTATCTACGGTGGTAAATGAATCGAAAGAATCTTTCGTTAATGTCCCCCTTACATATTTATATAACGAACAACGATAGAAAGGTGAGAAAAACAACTTCAATTTTTCATCCAAAGATAGGGCAATATGATTGTTTTCTGTGACCCATTCTTCACTTTATTAAAAAGAATAATACTAATCGCATCAATTATATAATTTTGTATACTTTTTGATAATCCTTTAAAAACTGTTTCAGTTTGTAGATGGAGTTCAGTGTTTTCAGCTATTTTAGATAAATTAAAAGTTGGACAACTGGATATAATTGCCTCTATTTTCAGATAACTTAGTTTTGCTGTTACCACAAAATCATGCTCTTGCAACAATAGTGTTTATATGATGTAATACTACCACATAACCTATAGACATTCAGAAAGTTTAAAGTTGAACTTTTCATAAACCCTTTGTTTAAATCAGTTAAATTTATTTAGACGTAGGCCTTCTATTGTCTATTATAAGCTGTCTCATTAAGGGTGAAATGGTTTTAATTCCGGTTTATTTATGGCCGTATGAGGCCGCCCCGGCTTTTCTAGCCACTTGCACACACACAAACATGGGATGTTTGTGTAGCTGGGAGCCAGCAAACGATCGAGAGAGAGAGAGAAAAAAAAAGAAAACTGAGAATAGAACCTCATCAGTATTCCACAGATAAGAGGCTTCTTATCCCTCTTTCAGGTTCCGCCAGAAGCAACTTTCCATGAAAACATATTCCTTTCCAAGCATGGGACACGCCATCGTCCCTCAATTGGGAGGGACACGATTCAGCCTGTTAAGTTTCACGGTGATCAGTTTCTTTCCATTCCCTGCTATTCAAACTATTCATTCAAGCACCAACAAGACAAGAAGTAACGCACGCCTCACGAGACGCATTCCATCTCTCCTGATACTCAAGGTGACGGTCGCCGCTAACCACTTAACTCTCCTTTCCGACGAGCGACACTCCTCGAAGCCTATTTCTCCATTTGCTCGACAATGTTGCGAGATGTTTTCTTTATAACTTCATCGAAATCAGAGAACATTTAATTCACTCCGCTCGTTATCACTAACTTTAACATATGGCATACAATTTGTCTGTTCACAGTGTTTAAAGTGAAGCGATATATTCGGTACAATGATTGTAAACTAATTTTCTTTAGTAGTTTCCGTTGGCGTGAACAATTCCATCTCTTATATCTTACCATATTCTTTGGCATATTAAATTAGTGTCTTTAAATTAATTATTTATTGTATATGGTAGTAAAGCACAAAATTCAATTTCTCCTTGCAATCTCCAGAGAAAGAAGCGACATTCAATGTCCAACAAATTCACTTTGAGCAGTCAATGTTTTCTTTGGTTTCGGAGTTCAATCAAAGCAAAAACAAATAGATCCTGCTGGCATACAATTTAGTCTCAGCAGTGCCAGTGGTTGAAACAAAATTGGTGTCAAACCAGTTTACAACATCAATATTCACTTGAAGAGCCATAACATAAACAAAAATAGTTATTATACTTTAATTTCTGAGAGTAAAAATAATTTTACGTACACCATCACCAAGAAATTGAATAAAAATCGCCAAAAAACAATGGAACGTAGGTTAGTGAGACTTGGCCACAGAACACGGCAATTATGCGAAATAATACTAATGTTCCCCTAGTATAAAGTAATAAAGTAGATGAATTCAGAATTAATTTTTACATTCAGCTCGTAAATGTTAGCATATATAACAGTTTTAAAATTTTGTTTTCGTTTGGATTTTATGTGCTAAGTAATAAAAGTAATGCAAGTCAGATTTATATTAATACATCTAGGGATTATTCGATTTTAAAATGCCAAAATTGAAGTAGGTAATAGATTTATTGACTTAGGATACCTATATATAAAACTCAGTTTTGCAAGAGACTGTAAGACATTCAAGACCATATGGGCTCGCTATAATACAGCGAGTTACTGAATTCTCACATGGTCTGATATAAATGCGCAGGCGCAAGAATATTTTAAATCTCTGGTTCTGATTTCAAATAATAATTTGATATATTTGTGATTTGCTAATTCAAAATTAAATTTAACATAAATTGCATTTTTATCAATATTTGAAATCTCAACTGACTAATATTAATAAAAAATAAATGGGCTAAAGCGATGACTAAGAAGTCTTTGGCTATGAAATCGAGCACAGTTTTATGACGAATCAAGATTTGCTCAATTTAGAAAAAAATAGACGTTTATGGAACTGGAGATCTGAAATCAGCTGAGAGTTTGATAAAAACGGTGTACAAAACTATGATTTTTAGACGTAATCATATCAGTTATGGCTTGGCGAGATGACTTGTGGATAGCGAGAAATGAGATTTGGTTACGCGTTGCAGATTAACTACATAATTTATGCTGAAGAAATTAAAAGTAGATTATTACCTTAATTTATCCTGAAGCATTAACAAGTTAAGTTCTCCTGATGCGGCTAAAAAAAGATTTACAATTTAATTTCTTCTGAGGCAACTAAAAGTAGAAGAACAACTTAATTTTTCCTGAAGAAACTAAAGGTAGATGAACTAATTAATTACTCCTGAAGCAACTAAATGTTGAATAACCACTTAATTTCTCTTGAAGAAGCTAAAGGTAGCTTAAAAATTAATTTCTTTTGAGCTGTTAAAGGTAAATTAACTACTTATTTCCTCTGGAAGTAGCTTAAAATAGATTAACAACTTGATTTCTCCTAAACCAGCTAAAGGTAGATTTACAACTATATTTCTCCTGAAGCAACTATAAGTAGAATAACAACCTAAGTTCTCTTGAAGAAGCTGAAGGTAGATTAACAACTTAATTTCTCCTGAAGAAATTAAAAGGGGATTAACAAATTAATTTCTCTTGAAGCAGCTAAAGTTAGATTAACAATTTAATTTCTCCCGAAGCAACTAAATCTATACTAACAACTTAGTTTCTCTTAAAGCAGCTAAAAGAACATTAACAACCTAAATCCTTTTGAGGCAACGAAAAGTAGAATAATAATTTAACTTCTACTAAACCAGCTAAAGGTAGCTTAACTACTTATTTATTTCCTGAAGCAGCTAATGGTAGATTATCAATTTAATTTCTCCTGAAGCATCTAAATGTAGATTAACAACTGGCTAATACTCATAACTTAATTTTTCGAAAATTTATTTTGATTTCTTGATCTAATTTAGTTCTCTATATAAAACTTAAATAGTTGTCACTAATATTATTACTCCAGTCATAAAATAGCCATAGCACGCAAACACATTCTTACATGCATATGTACGTCAGACGTCCACCTATCTATATAATGATTCAGAATGATAACAACTGCCTCACACCCTCCCCCTTCCCCGTGTTGTTTGTCTCTCCGCGCTTGTCTACTTCCCATGACGGTCGATAGCGTCTCTTTTGAAAAAGAACCGAGACGAAAGAGAATTCAGCGCAAATTTGCACAAAACTCGAATACCTTGACAAAAACGGGTTCTTTTTTAAGATTCGACCCCACGCACGTATCGAAATCACAGCAATGTCTTCATATAATATTCTCCATAGCGGATATGCAAAAAAATATGGTATGAATAATAATGGCCGAAGTGAAACACTGAGCGGATAAGAATTTTTGTCTTCGTTCGTCAAGTTGTCTCTCTCATCACTGCCGAGATTAAAACCAGCTCCGTTTCGACGCGACTCCCGATTGAAGCAGAACCGCCATCATTTTTCATTAACGGACCTTGAATTTAATGTGCCGTGCCTTAATAAATATTATGGCCGCTTTTTACGTGTTTTGAGACAACCGCTTCTTTTTTTTTAATCTATCTTAACATGGAGCACATCAATACACACGAAAGCGAAGGGTGTGCATGTGTACATGATAGCGTTTTCTGCGCATACATGTGCTTAGAAAAGACAAATCTTTCCAATCACTAAAGGGAAAGTGATGATGCAATCGGCCTGTCTTTTTGCAATCTGATAAATTTCGGTAGGGTCTATTATCTTCCGGGTAAAAGAACACCCTACAGCCAAATGACTTCCGTATAACCGATTATGTATTCATTGAAAAATGCGAACTTAGTCCGGCTGAGTGAAACATACCTCGCCCTTTCTATTTACGCAAGAAGAAAAGATCGAGAATTCATTTGGAACTCGTTATTTAGCAGGGAGATTCTGTACCCTAAAGGCCCCGTCGCTCCGCTGGGTGAGCTATTGTAATTGTGGATGTTGGGTAGGTTCTGGAAAATTACGCTTCCTTTCCGGCCAGAGTATTCAAAGCAGCTTCGTCTTTCCACTCTTCAGGTTATATCGGTTTCACACATTTTCACTTTCACCGTTTTTCCCCTTTCATTAGAAAATACTGCGTATGAATTTTCTGGTAGCTATTCCCTCGTCTGTTTTGGTTTAATAATATTAAATAAATCAAAAAATCGCCATCCATTTACTTATTAATTTGCCTGTTGCAAGTTGAGTAAGAGCAGTCGGCTTCAACTCACTCATATTGGCATTAGTATTTGAGTCCTTTGCAAGGTTAGAATACGCGAGAAAAAGAAAACTGGCCAATAAACATCGAAGTTTCCATAACAAAATTCGATTCGCAATACAAGCACTTTGAGCCCTAATAAACCGCATGTAGCGCTATAATAAAGTGCCTTATTTTCTTTCCAAAGAATAGTTAAATCATATTGGGTAAACGTTCGAACTTTCTACTACGTATGGAAGAAGTTAATTCCCTTTAAGAGACCTTCCTATCGTAGGAAATAGAATCCGCTGTCTGTAATTTATTAATTAGTCCCAAGAGACATAAATTCCAGTAATTCCAGTCCGGATTCTCCTCGCAGCCTAATGCTAAAAAACACACGCAATATCTCCTTTCTATATCACAATTTGCCGAAACGAAAGGCAACTTTGAGCCTGAAGAAACACATGGAATTCCGATTTATTTAAAAGAGGATAAAAGCAAAATGGGGAATCTGACCCAAAGGATTTGAAAATAGGCTAAAAAAGCGTTGAAATAGGGAAATTGAAAATTTGTTAAACATAGTCCAAATAGCTTAAAGAAGTGATTTATGTAACCAATAGATACCCGGTGGGGCGCAATTCTTCTATGCTTGCAAGTGGTTACGACAGAAGCTATTTTCTTTGCCGTGACACTCTGTAAAAGATCGACAGGTTTTCTAAAATCAATTCCCACAAGTTGTTGCAGCTGAGGCTTCGAGGATTGAGTACCCTCCCTGCCTCACGTCCTCAGTTTCGTCGCTCTATGCCCCAGTGCCTGCGGCTAGGCTACCTATCTTTCATACATTTCACTTCCTCTAGTTTCGCTCTTGAATCAGTCTTGTTGTGAGTGTACTGGTATAACACTAAAGGACACGGTAATTTATGGTCGAAATATTACAGAGAAATTGATTAAAGCTGGCTCCCATTATCTCATCAGGATAACAATGAAATTTAATTTCAAAATTTAATTCATTTTTTACCTTTTCGAAATACTATGGAGAGGAAAAAGTTAAACATTCAATGTTCATTTTATTGATAAAAGAATTGGTTAAGTTAGACGGATCATTTTAACATTCTTTCCCCGATAATGTAGCCATTTTTACATTCTTTCACCACAATGTAGCCATTTTAATATTCCTCCCCACATTGTAGTCATTTTGACATTATCCTTGATAATGTAGCCTTTTTAACATCTAAATCCATAATGTAGACATTTTAATATACTTTCTTCTGTGTTTGGTAAATTAATCATCTCCTGAAAGCTTGGGGTTACGTTAGGTTAGGTTAAGTATCCTAACTAAACCAAACCTAACTGAAAGTTACACTTGGCAACTTGCTGTTCCTATTCCAAATTTCTCACCCCAACAATGCATACAATCAATCCATTGGCTTCATTGAACGCTTGATTTGGCCAAAAAAAAAAATCCTGTTCACAAAGAGCTTGTGTTCTTAAAGCGTTAGCAGTTTTGTTTTTGCATTTACAAGCAAACCCAATTGGATCTTTTTGAGGTTGGGGTGGAGTTGAACCAGTTAATTTTTTCAGAACAACCTAGAGTGGTTCCTCCCCCAAGCAGAGGAAGAACGACAACTATTAAACGTGTTATCGGGAACAGCGAATCCAAAAGTTTTGGTTTTATTTATATATAATAAGAATGAATGAGCATAAAATTATAAAATGGCTCGAATCTATTATTGCTAACCATGAATTAGGCTGATCCAAGTTTACAAAAATACCATTAAATACCATTAATCAAACGAGCTAGTCCAAATTTCTACATACCCTAAACATAATTTAAATTTCATTTAATAATATTACTTCCGTTAACGTACATTATTTTTCTTTTGGTTCTTCAGGAAATAACAAGACTTTTAGACCACTTTATAAAATGCTATATTCACGCTGCAATGTAATAATATAGAGAGTTAAAGGTATAATGCTTACAAATATATCGAAGGCATTCTAAGATGTATAAACATTTATATCCTTTCATGTGCTTATATATGTGTGTGCATCTGCATCAAAGGAAAAATAACTCATAAAATTTTTTATTAAGCTTCATAATTTCTTTGCGTCGGTAACTAATGCCTGTCTGTTTGTTTCGGCATTTCTCGAAGACGTTCTCGCTCCGATCCGAGTTTGCTAAATCGGAAACATCGACGGTGAGGCGAAACATCCACTTTTTATACCCGACTCGACTCGTCTTAATCTGTAATGTCGGATACTCGTTCATAAATGTGTACAAAGAGTAACTCCCCAGTCGCGCTTAAGTCAGAGAAGTTTGTGAGAGTGATCTTTCTAGTTCACCACCTTTAAACAGACACTTCACTCCCGCATGCTATTTACTTTCTCCCCCACACATCTTATTGACACTCAATTCCCTTTTTCGATAGCCGTCAATTCGCAACCCTTAAAAATAGCCCGTCCCTCTCTCACATACTGAAATATTTACTTTTCTTCATTCCCACTGTTATTCTTCTACTCTACTCTTCTCGAGCATCTTTTTTTAAAGAATCACAGTTTAACAACCAAGAAGAAAAGGGCTCCAAATAGAAGAGCAAAGAGAGGGGGTCTCAAACACTAGGGATTTAAGTCCCCAAACACGTTAAAGGGAGAAGCTAGAACGATCTCTTGCTGCCATTAAAGGACGCAATTAATTTATTGCAATTGGCAAACCAAATCATTGAAGAAAGTCATCTCTAACTTCTCAAAAGGTCCATTCACACCACGAACCACGAAAGGAATGCAATGTACGTGTAACGTGTGTACCTGATGTGTGTACATGTGTGTGATATGTACGGATGCGTATTACATAAGGATCAGCGAAAAATTCACGGGACGGAAAACTAAAGATAAAACGAATCAAGAAATAACGGAATTAGGAATAAAAATTGGGAAGATGACCAGAAGAAAACAATCGCATAGATCCTATATCTTACAATGGATTGTCATTCAGATCTTTATGCGAATTTCATTATCCAGATGGTGGATATTGTCTACGATTGAAAAAGTGCGGTTGGCGCAATTAATTAACTAAGGGAGAAAATAAATGCAAACTTTCCTAGTAAAAAATCGAGGACGAAATCTGATCGTGTTGTCCTATTTTGGGGTGGGATTAGTTGTTTGTATTGTGTGTATTTAGTCGTGGCTTCCGCCTCTGTTTGAAATCATTCATGGCTAAAAGTGGCTTTGGGAGAGTTTTTTAAGGTCGTAAAACACATGTGTTATCTTAATCATTATAAATATTATGATTACATTAGTTTGACACTATTTACAATAATTATGTGGGTATTTCGTTTGAATTTAAATGCATGGCACGAATTAACACTTGGTCGGGCTTCCATGGCCGCAAAAGAGAATCCCAGCCTCACATGGCGATCATTTCTCGGAAAAAACAACCATGCTACAACTATACCACAGCCATAACCGACCATATTCTCGGATAATACTTCTAAAAATCCACCTCATTTTTATTAGGAGCTTTGGGGGCAATTTCCTCTTAGCAAAGAACCAAAGAAGAGAAGGAATATAAAAAATAATAAACATGATATAAATAAAAGAGGATCGAGAAATGACATGAGCGGTTTCAAGTGACACACTTCCTATTTATTGTACAGGAGCTGAAATAGCGTAATTCAAAATCTCCCTGAACAATGTTAGACAATGAAGTAGATGGACTCAACTCAACAGACTTCGAACCCCGTTTAGAAGGTACCCAAGTTTAGCCCAACGCCATTTTATACCCGGTGTTTATGGGCTCTTTAATCATCATTGTTTTGAGCCTGATGCGCCCTTCATCATAAAACGATGCCCCTCCCCTTTTCTAATTATTAAAAATTGCCGCCACACCATTGGTCCGTCGATCACTTATCAAAAGATGAGCGTCATAAACATGACCAATCACAGAGCGACAAATTATTAATAAGCGACCCTTTCATATTTCTCCTCCCTCCTCACTCGCTCCCCGTCCTGCTATTTTCTTCTCCTCGTATAAGGCGCGTGAACGAGGAAATGGGATCGCGTGGTAATCTAGTAGTTGGTGTCTACTTAAAGGGGACCGATGTCTGTGAAAATCTAGGTAAAAATATTTGATCCACAACATATCTACAAACGGTTTGGTTATAGTAAAACCTGAGATGTCAAGAAATTAAAACTTCATTTCTTCGCTAGTGTCCTGGGTACAATGTGGGAGGCTAAAGTATTTTGTTATTAACAAAAGAATGTTGAGTTAATGCTGTCAAAAATGGTCTGGAGTGCTACATGAATCAAGAAATCAGTACAAGGCTCAAATATTTATGGTTGCTTCTAATATAGTATGAAAAAATGCAATGTACGCAGTGAGGGTAAACGGTTTGTAGAGCAATGAGTAGCTGCTACCTACACACTATATCGGACACGCCTGGAGATCGCTCTTCATTAACTTCAAGCAAGTGACTGTACCCTATAGGCCAATCTAACAGCCATACTGTTACATCTTTCTCCCTGTAGGTACCAGCAAAACGTTCCGCATCGAAAGAACGACAAAATTCGTACAAACCATCAAAAATTTACGACCGGTCAAATTTGAAACCGATAAATAGTAAATATTTTCAACTGATGAAGTTAAATTTAGGCTCTTCGCGACAGTCTGGGGTTGTAATAGCTATTCCTTAATTCAAAAACACATCTTAATCATCAATAAGCAATGAAATTTGGAACGAAAAGTTATCAACGGGAGAAGAAAAGGCTAATGTTGATAATTTCGTTGACAGAAATCAGATGTTCAATTTAATGAATTCGTTAGGAAAATAAGAAAGGTGCAATTGACTGAGTACTTCAAGAAATCTTGAGTTACAATTCTTCAAGTAATAAAGAAGGTTTCAATTTATTGAGTTCTTCTAGAAATCAAGAGTGGTTCAATTTAGCGAGTTCTTAAGAAAATCAAAAGTGGTTTAATTTACTCTTCTTCATGAAACAAGATAAGTTCAGTTTAATGAGTTTTCAAGAAATCAAGAGTAGTTTAATCTAGTGAGTCTTCAAGAAATCAATAGTTGTTCAATTAAGTGACTCTCCCAAGAAATCTTGAGTGATTCAATTCAGTAAGTTGTTTCAGAAATCAAGAGTGGTTCAATTTATTAAGTTGTTTCAGAAATCAAGAGTGGTTCAATTTACTGAGTTCTTCGAGAAATCAAACCTGATTCGATTTAGTCAGCTCTTCAAGAAATCAAGAAAGGTTCAATTTCTTGAGTTCTAGAATAAACCAAGAGTGGTTCAATTTAGTGAGTTCTTCAAGTGATAAAGAGTTTTTCAAATTAGTGAGTTCTTCCACAAATCAAGAGTGGTTCAATTTAGTGAGTTTAAGAAATCAAAGGGGGTTCAATTTAGTGAGTTCCTCAAGAAATCAAAAGCAGTTCAATTTAATGATTTCTTCAGGAAATCTTGAGTGGTTCAATTTAGTGAGTTCTTCAAAAAAGCAAGAGTGGTTGTTTCGTGAGTTCTTCTAGATATTTTATTCCAAACTCGCCTATAGTCTTCATCAGGCTTTGTACGTTCGTGTATTTCACTCGTGCTTTAGTTTGCTATGATCGCTAAACTGGTAAGTCAGATTGGTATTTTTTTTATGAATTATTCGCTCAATATTAGTTTCATTGATGTAACTAACGAAAGCATTTTCGCACAGTTGAGAAATAGACAGATTAAGAAACTGGTGGATAAATGGAAAAATGGAGAGTGTTATAGATATTAACGGTTTCAAAAGCCTATCTCATAAATAATATGGCCTAGAGATCTTGTTATAAACATAGAAACAAGTTAATACAAGGGCGATTATAATTGCACGCACCGTGTCTACCACATTATGTTTTCTTATGTTTAAATTGATAATTAATTGCAGATTGTTTGTTACAGCACGCCAAATTGATTTAATCATTTTCAAATTATGTTGAAGTTCTTTTTCTTTTGTATTTTCATTACTCCACAAAACTAACTTTCCATCAATTTCCACTTTCGCACTGTTCAAATCATCAGGTTTGCTTTCAAATCCAAGGATGTCTCATCACTCACTTTTAGTTATTTGATATAGAAACGTTACAAATCAACTGCAGTAAATAAAGTTAATGCATTCGTTACTTTCGAAGAAGATAATTTACCAAGAATACACAAAAACACATTTTTACACCATCAACTTCAACATCTTGAAGACCCACTAGCTTTATTGGGTCTACTACCAGCCACAAGATTACTTAAATTTATCCCAAGAAAATAGGGAGTTATTAGCTGAATCCTTAGATTAGTCCTTAGATTAGGGTTTGTGGGCAGGCTGATAAACAATGGTTGAAAAAAGAGGGTACTCGAAAAATAAATAAAAAATATTATTTTGAAAAAGATAAGAAAATAATATAAAAATATGAATATAAACTTGATATATAAACATTGACAAACATCGGAAACTAGAACCTATTTTTAGAACCACAAAGCAAAGAGATTCAAAGCCACAAGTTCGAGTTCCATGACGCTGATTCAAAGAGAACCAAATAGTCCAGGAAATGGGGGTTGATACCCCATTGGATAAACTTCCGCTTTAGTTTAGCAAATCATTGTAAAACGAGGGGGGCAAAGGCAATCGAGGATTGAACAAGTCTGTTTCTTATCGTATTTGTGTATAAAATTCCAAAAGATAGAAAGATAAGCAAGTAAACAAGCTTGAGAGCAGGTTTCCACCTCCTAGTATCGCATTTTACACAATCCCCCTACACAGATAAACTTAGAAAAAATCAAAATTATATACACACGCTGTAATGAACTTTTATTATCACTAATTATAATTTAAGAAGGGGATTTTTTGAATATTTGAATAATAATTTCATCTTAGTTTGGTTATGACTTATGGTTTATCAAATTTCTTTCTAATATTTTTTTTATAATATCAAAAAACAAAATGGTAAAGTTCAGAAATAAATATAAATATCGAAATTTTGTGAATTTTTTTACCCAAAGAATTACAAATGGTGAAGTTCAGAAAATTTAGTTTAGAGTTCCTTTTTAAAATGATTATAATTGGCGAAGTTCAGAAAATTAAAAAAAATTTAATCATGGCTGCTTTTTTTAGATTTTAAATTTTAATCTTAGTAGCGAAGCGCAAGCTCCTACCGTAAGGGGGAGTGGCGAAGCCATTGCCTGGTCTCTCTTATAGTTTAAATGCCCTCAAAATGCTCTCGCAATTCTATACCGACGATATTTTTATTCTTAAATAACATTAACGCAGTCGCCTTAAAATTATCCGTCTCATTTTCGTCGTCAAAAAAGACCTACTACAAGAAGACTTTAATCCCTCTACTCTGACCCTTAGGCAATCAATACCTGACCCACTCCTAGTGTCTAGGCCAAAAGACAGGAACTTTCGTGATATTGGTTTCGGGGCAGCTCCTCAATTTCGCCATTCATTGAAAAGTGCTTTGGCGGCTGAACGCGTGTTATACATGTGTAGGCGTGGGTCTGAGTGCATTGTCTATAAACGTGTCTTTGTACGTTTTTATTTTTATAAAGGATCGTTTAAATGTGCAGCCTATCTCGAAACTTTAGGTTTGCGTAATTTACTGCGATTACATTTGTAAAACTATTTTGTGACTAATAAATTATTTATTTCATTCCACTTCATCACCATTAGTAAATTAGAGGGTGCGACACTTGTCGAGACGCATTCGCGTTACTCGGTGATCAACAAAATCTATTTATTTAATCAACGCATCTTAGAAAGACTGGTTTATGCGTTATCTTCCGGTAACTGTGAAAAGAGCTCCTTCCGAGGATTTGATGCAAAGCTAAGTTAGCTACAAAATTGCCTTCTTAACCGGATAATTAAGATTGCATAATTGCAAATATTTATAGATTTTATATGGCCGAGCTAGAATGGATAAAAGTAAATTTTCTGTTCTCTTCGAAAGCAGGAATAACAATTAATATAGCTGATTGAAAGACAACTTTTTCTCTCTCGTTGGGCGCCTTCTTGTCGTGGAGAGAGCTTGCGTGTACCATAGAGCTTCCGAGCTATGTCGTCGTGAGTACCTTCATAGCGCCCCTGGTAGAGTTACTCCTTGTCGAATTGGTCGGCAGGGACAAAGTGCGTCCATCTTCTACTTGTCTATCCTGTGATGTGCTAGGTCTTTCTCTCTCTGTGACCCACCTTTTTCAAAGAAACAAAAAAATATAAAAATAAAAAACAACTACCACTGTCATTTTACTCCACCCTTTAACCTTCTATCTAGAATATAAGGACTTGACGGCTACCTCATGGAACAGAAAGGAGGCTGTAGAACCTCTAAAAGCAACGCTAATCGACGCTCACTGGTTGCGAGAGACTGGGACTAGAGGGTTCCAAGGTGCTGTGTTGCAATGAATGGGATGAGGGCATGCCCCCCGTTAACCCCTTCTCTGACGTGTAATTACTGACCATTCACAGTCAACGTTGAAGGGTGCCTCTGGTAGCAACGGTCCGTGCCAACAAAAAGCCTTGGGTCGAGTTTCTTGGTGTGGCGAGACATCCATTAAACGTTACATCAAGATCCTGGCCGCCCCGAGGGGAACTAGTATGAGTTTAATACGGGGCATGTTCCTATGTTCACCTGCAAAATTGATGGACCCTTCGGGAGCCGTCAGTGCTGCTTGGTTGGGAGCCACGACACGCTGGGTTTGGATGACTCGGTAGGACGAACAGCAGCAGAGGAGCGTGCCTTCTGAGGGATCCGAAATGTCTCCGATCGGTAGGCGGGAGCGACTCACGTGCGGCAAACTCACCAGCCCCCTTTCCACTCCGTGTTTTACTTATTGATTGATCGCAAAGTTATTAGTGCTATAAAGTGATCAACATGAGTGAAAAGAGAGGACTAGCTGCTTTAAAGTACTCCAGTACGATATGCCAGAAGGACAAGTGGTGTGTGGACTTCCATGAGGGGTGTTATTCGAAATGCCACCATGGCAATATCTTCAGGGATTGCATCCTGAAATGTGAGGTTCAAGAAGCAGTGGCTTATTGCAAGAAACTGAAAAATCTTTATAGAACTTCCGACGAGAAATCTAAGGAACTTGAGAGGAAAATACAGAGCCTGGAATTGGAGCACGCGTGTCAGATTCGCTGAATTGTCTTCAAAATTTGAGACTCACTCAGCTCGAGTCAAGTGAAGAAGAGAAGAAGAAGAAGAAGAAGAAGAAGAAGAAGAAGAATAAGAAGAAGAAGAAGAAGAAAAAAAAGAAGAGAAAGAAGAAAAAGAAGAAAAATGGGAATAAAAATACATTTCCTTCGATTGTCAAGAGTTTTAGCGTCGCTGGTTTCCAAGGGGTGTGCCACGATGGATTCACCCCTGTCAGAAAGGCAGCAAAGAGACTTAGGCAACCTCCGTGGCCTACGCTGGTATCAACCTTCAAAAGATTTGCAGCTTTCGAATCTGGCTGGGAGGCAGCAATCGTTGTTGGGGAATCTCAAGTGAGGGGCATGAGGAGTAGGCCAAACGGGGTACCGAAGGAAATGTGGCAAGTACGTAGCCTTCCCTGGAAGTGGACCCGAGATTTTGGGCAGGAAGTGGAGAAGTTACAAATTAGACAGCATGACACACCGGTAGTCGAACCAGCCAGCGGAAACGACCTGTTCCTGCAATGAGATCTTGTAGGCTTCACTGAACACATCATTGAATAAGTGAAGTTCTTAGCAACTTTGGTGAAGAAGTCAACCAGAGCAGTCGTCGTTGGGATCATCTGAGACGCTCCAGTAGAGGTGCCGTGGTCAACCAAAAGGATCTGAGCATCAACTAGAGTCAGTGAGATCGTGTCAGACATGGGGGATAAGTTTCGCCAGCCAGTTCGACGAGTTATACGGCCAGTCCGGACTATTTGCCAATGACAGTAACCACTTGTCTTTCCGTGGGAGAGAAATGTTGCGTGAGCTAAATCACCGATGTTTGTACTGGGTGGAGAAGTTCAGTCGAGGGGGAAAGCCGACCGGAACACAATTGGGAGATTCTTCCGAAGACAATTCTTCCGTCCCTACGAGGGAGGGAGCGGAGATGGGTGATGGCCGACCCCCGAATCCAGCTTCGGAGGAGAGGATGCCCGACGACCCGTCGAAAAACGGCCAAGTGAAGGGGAAAGTAGGGCTAGTAAACGCCCCCTAAGAGTACTTTTCTTAAATGCCCTCTCGATAAGGAACAAATTCTGCGAGCTTAGAGCACTGATGTTATCCGAGAAGCTTGAAATAGTGGACTCACAGAGGCGTAGATTCGTGCAGCCACCAGAGACTATATAGGCGAATTTGGAGTACATAGTTACGCGACATTCCATAAGGATCGTGCTGACCGGGAGGGCGGCTGATTTCTTGTATATGTATGGCATCACCTCTCTCCCGTTGAGTGCAGACCTGTTCCAGGGCATGATGTATTAGGAGTAGACCTTAAGATCAACGATACAATGTACAGGGTCCTAGTGGCCTACCGTCCTTCCCATCGGACAGTGGTACAGAGGACCTGTACCAAAAACTCTCCGATCTTTTAGACGGTCCCACATCGCTCCTAATAGGTGACTTCAATTGCCGAGTCAACCGGAGTGATTGAACGTGCGACGGAGAGGCGTCTCGGCTTGTGGACTTTGCTGACAGCAACATTTTAAGTCAGTAGGTGTGCGAGCCTACCCGGAGGAGTAACTTTCTGAATTTAGTATTTACCACCCAAGATGCCCTCGTCTCTGACGTGTCAGTTGATGAGTGCCTGGGTTGTAGTAACCACGATATGGTCAGGTTTGGTGTACGTGCCCTTTGTATGCAAGGTACAAATGAACGAGCATGTAAGTTGGATCTCAGACGTGCAGACTTCGATGAACTTCGGACGACACTTGGCCAGATACAACCATTTATTGAGGACGTGACGAACTCCAAATAGAACGACTTCAAAAATAGTTTTATTGAGCGTCAGCCTGAGTTCGTTCCCACAAAGACTGAAACATTAGTGAGCATCCAGCCTAGCTGGTTTACTCAAGAAATTTCCACCTCTATTAAAGTTAGATAGACAGTACACAGGAAATGGAAGAGAAGTAGAAATACAGTGCATTGTGAAGCTTACGCGACTTATTGTAGAATGGTAAAGGCACTAGTTCGTATGGCTAAGCGGAACAAGGAAATTCGTGTCTCCTCTCTATCCAAAGAGAACCCTAAGGAGTTCTTCGTATACGTGAACAGCCGAAAACCAGTGCACGAACGCATCGGGCTTCTGAAGTACGTGGAAGGCGTACTCCATGATTTTTACCTTGAAATAGCCAACGTATTCAACGACTACTTTTCCTCCGTGTTCACGGGGGAAAGGGACGGAGAGACACCTAGACCACCGATAGTGATAGATGTTGGATTAGAAAAGCTAGAAGAAATAACTAAAACTGCCGAAGAGGTTTCCAAGAGGCTCGGTCAGCTGAAACGTACAAATTCCCTGGTAATGGCGCCTTCCTGCCAAGAGTGCTGCGTGAGGTGAAAGATCAAGTAGGCATCCACTTTCTGGCATCTTCAACGCATCACTCGATAGTAGTAAAGGCCCTACAGATTGGCATATGGCCAACGTCACCTCGATTCACAAAAGGAGGACCGTGGCACCGCTGAAAACTACAGACCGATTAGTCTCACTTCAGTTCCACAACCCGTTTAGGGATACCCAACACGGCTTCTGAAGAAAGCGCTCGTGCCTCATGAACTTGCTCGAATTCTTTCCCGACATGATGAGCGAGTTTGACAGAAGTCCAGCGGTGGACATGCTTTATTTGGATTTCCAAAAGGCTTTTGATAAAGTCCCCTACCATCCACTGATGGCAAAAGTACGTGCCCTGGGAATTAGAGGAAAGGTCGCAAACTGGTTAGGAAGTTGGTTGTCGGACAGGCGACAGAGGGTTACTTTGGGCAGCCACGCCTCTTGGTAGTCTTTAGTAACGAGTTGAGTTTCTCAGGGCTGCGTGTTGGTCCCTCTGTTATTCATCATCTACATCAACGCAATAGATTTAGGACTGATGAGCCGCCTCGCGAAATTTTCTGATGACACAAAACTTGGAGGGAATGTAGTGATTCCCGAAAACATCAAGGGGTTGAGGAAGGACCTAAGGATGATCGGTGAGTGGTCTGAGAAGTCGTAGATGCCTTTCAACTTAGACAAGTGCAAGGTAATGCATATCGGGTATGCGAATCTTCGATCAGACTAAGAACTACAAGGAATGCATCTTGAGTCAACTGATGTCGAGAAGGACTTGTGGGTTTTCATTAGCAGCAATCTTAAATTTTAGAAGCAGTGCCTACAGGTGAAGAAGAGGGCTCAGCGCCTGCTGGGTTACATCAAGAAGCAATTCAGCTCTCGAAACAAGGAGGTTATTCTGCCCTTGTACAACTCACTGGTGCGGTCTCACCTGGAGTACGCGGTTCAGTTTCGGTCTTCTCACTATCTCACTGTCAAAAAGAAAACAATCATTTGTAAAAGGTGCAAGACAGGGCCACGAAACTGATCTCATCGATAAAGAACAAGCCATAACCGAAAAGACTGCAAGAGCTCGGTCTTTCTTCGTTCGAGACTCGAAGACTGCGCGGTCGTCTCATAGAGACGGGTGGAAGGTGGTTTTGCCCAGATTGAATACGCTTCCGGTGGGTAAGTCCTTTTCGTACGACATTTGCGACACGTGGAATAGACTGCCAGCGGTAGTTGCCAATGGTAGCAGTGTCGACCAGTTCAAGAGTCGACTTGATAACATATACTTTAGAACATGATGTGGTGATAGCAAGTTTTTAGTGCGTGCCATTGGGATAGTTGAATCTAGAATAACTTAGAATAGCTAAGTTTCATCTTCTAATGAGTGCTTCTTCGGCATGGGTCGTAAAGCATTTGAGGTAATTCTTTTCCTTGTAACTCCTTGTAACATTTTCATTTTTTTAGATCGAAACGCCTTGCTAGGGCCAGATATAATGTAGGTCACAGACCGAAGGTCTGCCAGGGACATGCAAGCTACTCTTGTAAGAAGGAGTGGTGAAACCCTGCCTCTTGTCGCCTTAAAATTCACACTTGTTATAAGTTTTTTTTCAGATCAATGCATATTTTCTCGGCCTAAAGGCAGGAACAAAACTTTTGTTGGAATTCTTTTGCAATCCAGAAAAAACAATTTTCATTTAATTTTGCTTTATTTGTTTTGAGGAACCCGTAACTATTTCCTCATGCTAAGGATTAAAATAGAAAATCTATTTTAGAAAGAACTTCGAGAAAACCTTCGAAAATACGAAAAAACACCAAAAAAAATAGCCGTGCCTTAATTTTAAAAATTTCCAGAAGTTCAAAATTTTTAATTCTTTTTTTTTTTTTAAATTCCAAATGTACTCATTGATAAACTAATATCAAAACTTTAAGTTATGACTATATCCATATGCCAAAATTTGTAGCCTCTTTGATATATCTTGGTAACTCAACCTTTCATTGTAAAGGTCTGAAATAGAAATGGAAAGGAAACATTTCTGTGAAAAAATGTGAAAAATGAACAAAATAAATCATAAACTGGACAAAGATATAAAGAGAGCCAGATGACGATGTCACAGGAGGTGGGAGAATGAGATGTGCTCAACGGCAGGAGGAAGTAACATAGCAGAGTGTTTCCTGATCCATGATCGGTTGGAGCTTCTTAGAGATGACTTTGCTCCGCAGCGGAATGAAAATCAACCGGGTCGCTCCAAAATAGCTTCGATTTAAGTTGAAGGATGAACAAAAGGACGAGAATTACATTTCATTATTTCACAAAACAACGTCTCGGGTTTTCAATAACTCATCTTTTGCTACTGAAATAAATAAATAAATGATAGGTTGTGCATATAATATATTTTAGGAAAGTTAAATTTAAAATATAATCTAGTGCACGATACTAAAAATATAGAAATGGAGGAAAGGAACAGAATCCAAAACAAAGAGAGGAGAGCTAAACTTATTGACATTTAAGTAAATGTACACAAGAGGTAATTTAAAGCATAAAAATGGGCAATTGGAATACTGTTAAAAACACTTATAAAATTTGAGGTAACCACTAACATTTTCCAGTTTGCAGTGTGAGAAGGAGACTGAAGTCAAAGGCATGAAGAGAGTATGAAGAAAGTGTAGGTAGTAACTATGTAGGTTGGTTCAAATATTATAGCAGAATTATGAGATGGGAAATAGAATATAAATTGAAAGAACGGGAAAAATATAGATGGATTCGTATTTCCAACCATGTTTTTGCGTATGACATTCATAACTCTCACAATGTTACTGTTATTTTTTTTTATTATTCCCTTAAAGTTATGCCTACTATCGCCGACGCAAGTTCCATTTGGTTCATGTCACTCTCAAGGTACTCGTTTGATGTCACTTTGCTGCTCTCATCGTTTTATCCTTTTTATCAGTATGGCAGATAACAGCATCTTCCATGAATAAGCAACTTTCTATTTTAAATTGACCATTTGAAAACATTGGTAGAAGTTCTTCTTTACAAATAGAAATGTATATTTCCGAGTTGGAATTGCCAACACACTCAACCAACTCTGATCTTCCATCATTCCAATTAGCTCTCTAAACAATAACAGAAAACCAGCCATGTTTCACTTTTGGTTGTGACCTTTGTCTGTCAAACCAATGATGGGATATTTTCCAAACCATTACCATTCCACTCTTTGAAAATTAAGCAACCATGGATTTGTCAAAAAAAAAATATGCTGTACCAAAATTCCAAAGCGTTGGCCCTCATTTCTTCATCTTTTTAATATGAGTAATAATTAAACGATGCTTCATCCTGGTTGAATGTCTATAATATCTAAAAAGGAATATTCCAAGATTCCTAGCAATTCCACTTTGGGATAATACACTCTCAGACTGACTGACAATCTGTCTTCTTAGTAAATCTGAAATATGCTTGGAATTTCGTTTTCTATCATATTTATTGATTAAAATATTAAAACTATTAAATTTGGAAACAAATATTAGTCAAAATAATGGCAAAAAATCGAAATATAATCATATCCTAAAATTATGGCTATCTATTATCTAGAATAATTTGGATTTAATCTTTGCATACATTGATAACCTATTTATCCATGGCTATCTATTTACTTTGTGTGTCTCTTGACATAAAACATATCTAGAATAATTTGGATTTCATCTTTGCATACATAAATGACCTATCTATTTACTTTGTGTGTTGCTTTACATAAAACATATCTAGAATAATTTGGATTTCATCTTTGCATACATTGATGACCTATTTATCCCTGGCTATCTATTTACTTTGTGTGTCTCTCTACATAAAACATATCTTGAATAATTTAGATTTGATCTTTGCATATATTGATGACCTATTTATCCTTGACTATCTAGTTACTTTGTGTGTCTCTTTACATAAAACATATCTTGAATAATTTAGATTTCGTCTTTGCATACATTGATAACCTATTTATCCATGGCTATCTATTTACTTTGTGTGTCTCTTGACATAAAACATATCTAGAATAATTTGGATTTCATCTTTGCATACATAAATGACCTATCTATTCACTTTGTGTGTTGCTTTACATAAAACACATCTTGAATAATTTGAAGTTCGTCTTTGCATATATTGATGACCTATTTATCCTTGGCTATCTAGTTACTTTGTGTGTCTCTTTACATAAAACATATCTTGAATAATTTAGATTTGATCTTTGCATATATCGATGACCTATTTAACCTTGACTATCTATTTACTTTGTTTGTCTCTTTACATAAAACATATCTTGAATAATTTAGATTTCGTCTTTGCATATATTGATGACCTATTTATCCTTGGCTACTTATTTACTTTGTGTGTCTCTTTACATAAAACACATCTTGAATAATTTGAAGTTCGTCTTTGCATATATTGATGACCTATTTATCCTTGGCTATCTAGTTACTTTGTGTGTCTCTTTACATAAAACATATCTTGAATAATTTAGATTTCGTCTTTGCATATATTGATGACCTATTTATCCTTGGCTATCTATTTACTTTGTGTGTCTCTTTACATAAAACATATCTTGAATAATTTAGATTTCGTCTTTGCATATATTGATGACCTATTGATCCTTGGCTATCTATTTACTTTGTGTGTCTCTTTACATAAAACATATCTTGAATAATTTGGACTTCGTCTTTGCATATATTAATGACCTATTGATCCTTGGTTATCTATTTACTTTGTGTCTCTCTTTAAATAAAACATATCTTGAATAATTTGGATTTCATCTTTGCATACATTGAAGACCTATTTATCCTTGGCTATCTATTTACTTTGTGTGTCTCTTTACATAAAACATATCTTGAATAATTTGGATTTCATCTTTGCATACATTGATAACTTATTTATCCCTGGCAGAGTCGAAAAAGATGATATGGTACATTTGGAACACTTCGTTACACAAATGAGATAAAAAAATATGCAAATCAATCTGGCAAAGTGCTCCTTCTCTGCAGAAACAATTAATTCGGGTTGTTATAAGGTCAATTCACTCGGTATCATCCCCAAGATTATAATAAGGTTGCCACAATTTAGCAGTTCCAGGGCCTAAAACACTGAAGGGACTTCAACAATTACTTGGCTTGGTAAATTCCCTAAGAATGTTCCTGAAAAATATGAGCAGCACCCTTGATCTTCTCAATAGGTTCCTTAAGATCGCACACAAACGTCGCCCAAATCCTCTCTTAGCACGAGAGACGAGTCAGTAAAGGAATTTCTTAACATAAAAAAGATAGAGTAAAATCAACTCTTCACCTAGATCCAAAAAGATAATTTAGTTATGTCCATATCACCTATGGCCGTAGACTTGGTGACACGCTCTCTTTCTATAACCAACCATTCACATACCAAACCAAAAGAAAAAATACGTCTTAATGAATCCCTATTGACCACCCGAGATAGGATTAAGGATCGCTCTTAAATTGTAAACATACCCACTTCAGGCAACTATTACAATATTACTGTATAAAAGATAAAAATTACATAGGCCATTCCTCTCAGTTCCTAGATTTTCTTAATTATTTCGAGTTTGTTCCACTCCCATTTAGCCACCGAGTCTTATTTTGCCTGCGTATTTCCAACTTCCATCACCAGTACCCTTGACTTCTCTTTCTTCCCATAGCAACTGAAGTCAGATCCCAATTTTCACTCATCCTCTTATCGGGAAAGAAGAATTGATTAAATTTCGTGTAATAACAAACCATAAAATACCAGATAATTCTATTTTTCCCGCGATTGGAAAAAGATCACATGATTGTGAGGCAAGATCACCAAATGTCTCACAAGTGATATATATATATATATATATATATATATATATATATATATATATATATATATATATATATATATATATATATATATATATATATATATTGTACAGGGTTGCTCCTATTGAGCTGAATCTTAATGTTGATGATAAAGGTGAAATCAAGAGCTGCCAGATTCATTTAATAGACGTTTCGCGCAAACTTAACTACTAATAATAATCCATTAAATAATAAAATGATAGAAGATTGAAGGCTTAAAATAGAGGGGGAGGAGGCCTAAATTATTTACGATTAAAAATAAGAGCCTAACACAAATTGGACACAAGACAATATATAATAGAAGCAAAGTTAAATATGAATGATATATAAATACAGGATAAGCGAGGCTTTGCTAGGGTAGGTTAGGCTATGTTTATGCATGCTATGCAATCCTGGGCTAAGATCGAATAGTCTAGTCTAGGCGAGGCAATACGATGATATACTATACTATACTAACTAGGCTAGGGTAGGGTAGGGTAAAGTAGGCTATGGTATACTATACTAGGCTATGATAGTCTAGGCTAGAATATGCTAACTAGGCTAGGATAGGATAAAATATACTAGGCTAGGCTCCAGTGAACTAGGCTAAGCTATGCTATACTAAGATAGGCTATACTAGAATAGGGTAAGCTAAGCTAGGCTAGATTAAGTTTTAATTCATGTACAATTTTCAGGCTGCGCTAAACTAAGCTAGTTTATACTCTGCTAGGCAGGCTATGCTATACTTTGTTAAGCTAGGCTAGGCTAGAATACACTGACATATGCTCAGGTATACTATACTGCGCTACGATATTCTAATATATACTATGCCAGGTTCTATATGTAAGTCTATACTAGGCTAGGCTAAGGTATACTAGGTTACTCTAGGGTATACTATGCTATTCTAGGCCATTCTATGCTATGATATACTAGGTTGGGCTATAGAAGGGTATGATATTCTATGCAAGGCTATGCTAGACTAGGCTAGATTATAGTGTACCATGCTAAGCTAGCATAGGGTAGGCTAGGTTAGACTATAGTTGGGTGTGTTATGCCAAGATATACCATGCTAGACTAGTTTATAATATACTAGGCTAGTTTACACTATACTATGTTAAGCTAGATTAGGGTAAGGTAGGCTATGGTAGATAGGCTATACTATGCTAGCCTTTACAAGGCTAGGCTAGCCTAGGCTATACGAGGATAGGCTAGGCAATACTATGTTAAACTATTCTAAACTATACTAGGTTAGGCTATACTATACTATACTATTCTAGGCTAGGCTATACCCTGATAAGGTATACTATGCTACAGTATATTATAGTAAGCTTTACTATCCTATATATACTAGGCTGTACTAGGGCTAGTTTTTGTTATGCTAGGCTTTAATATGGTTTCTAGGCTAAGATAGGCCATACTATACATTCTCTGCTAGGCTAGGCTAGATTAGTCTAGGCTAAGTCATACTATACCAGGCTAATCTATACAATGTATGGCTAAGGTATAATATGCTAGCTACGCTAGAGTATCGTATGGTAAGTTCTACTATTTTAGGGAATCATAGGCTAGACCTGGTTGTACTAAGCTAGGCTAGACTAGGTAGACTAGGCTATCCGATGCTAGGTTAGACTATATACTAGGCAGGATTTACTATGTTAGGCAATCTAGGCTAGTCTATACTATGCTAGGCTTTAATGTGCTAGGTGAGGTAATACTATGCTAGGCTATCCTACGTAAGTAAGGTTTTGCCAGGCTACTCTTCGAGACTATAATAGGCTATGCTATAAAATGTTATACTATTTTAGACAATACTAGGCTATACTAGGATATGATATGCCTGGCTATACTATGCTAGGAGATACTATACTACATATACTATATACTTTACTATACTATGTTTTGCTATGCTATGCTATACTATACTATGTTATGCGATAATATACTATGCTATGTTATACTATGCTATAATATGATAAGCACCACTCTGCAATAATATGCTATGTTATACTATGCTGTAATGTGCTATGCTATACTATTCTAGAGTATGCAATTAGGGTGTGACCATTTTTTTGCCTTTCCAATTCCATAAATGAGGTGTGACGGAAGGTTAAGGGCGCCTTTTTAATTTAAAAAAATATAAGAGTATATCATCATCATCATCATCACTTAATCACTAACTTTATAATTTAAGAAGAGGATTTTTTTGAGTATTTGAATAATAATTTCATCTTAGTTTGGTTATGACTTATGTTTTTTTATCAAATTTATTTCTAATAATTCTTTTATGATATCAAAAAACAAAATGGTGAAGTTCAGAAATAAATATAAGTATCGAAATTTTGTGAATTTTTTTAAACCCAAAGAATTACAAATGGTGAAGTTCAGAAAATTTATTTTTTTATATCTTCTTCTATAACTCTAGATTTTAGCAGTGATATTTTGAAAGGGGGAAAATTTAGTTTAGAGATCTTTTTTAAGATTATTATAATTGGCGAAGTTCAGAAAATTTATACAAATTTAACCATGGCTGCTTATTTTTTAGATTTTAAATTTTAATCTTAGTAGCCAAGCGCAAGCTCTCCCCGTAGGAGAGGGGGGGGGGCGAAGCTATTGCCAGGTTTTAGGACAATTTACTTCTGTTCTGTAATAAGCTTTTAGAAAGTTGTGACTTTTAGTCGCGAGTGACTCTACATCTCACTATGTCGGTCGGTCCACATTTTGCATTTCTTTTAATAACATTGTAACAATTCAGCCAATTCTAACGAAATTGGAAACCCTTATGTTGTTTTACATTCCCTTTTTAGATAATATAATTGCCAAAGTCCTCCTTAGGTTAGCCAGGGAATTAGTTTTGGGGGAAATAACATCATAACTATTCCGCTGATTCTAACGAAATTTGAAACCCTTAAGGTATTTACATTCTCGTTTGAATGATGGGATTGCCAAGGTCCTCCCAAGGTTACTCCTTGAATCATTCAAGGTTTTCAAAGTCGTAAGGACATAAATCAGAATAAGTGAGGGCACGCGACCTTTTGGTCAGCAGACCTTGTCCTCACTATATCCACCTTTGGCACACCAAACATCTATTTCAAGCTGCCCATTTGCTCTGCTCTTACTCGAGAACTGTGCATTATTTCACCATGGTTTATCTCCATATCGGGCACGTAGTCAGATAGCGAAAGGTGTACTCACAGAAATAAAGATCACAGCATCTTGTCTACTGGTATCTCTTTGGAGTTCTCATGGGAGTTTGTTGCGTTCTCTAATCTCTTACCTCCATGAAGTTACTCTGCAGTACAAGGCCTCCATATTTCCCCGAGGTGAAGTAGTTCATGTCCATAGCATTGGTACGTAAACTTCGGAGCTGAAAGTGCTAAGCATCCCTGGATTTGGGGAAGTGGCTGCCAACACTTGACAACTCTTGCTATATATATCATTCGAACTCTCTCCAAAGACAGTCAGGTCTATAAAACAGTAGAACATAAAAGAACAGAATGAGACACCATTTGCCGTATAGAAGTATGAAAGAAAGAAGAAGGAAGCATATATATGACAGTCACATACTCTCTTATAAATGTAGAAATGCCAAACATACCTGGTATTGCAAAACTTCTTTTACACTCGGTTTTTCTTATCTTTCAGGAGGTTTATATGTGTGATAGAAAAGATTTCTTAAAACAAACTTAAAGTTTAACTTTTCCAGCACGTGTCATTTAAACGTCTTTTCCATTGTATGCTGATGTGTCGAGATGGAAGTGAAAAAAAACAAGATCTTTGCTCTCGCAAGCCACAACAAGTCCGACATCGCCAAGCGGCTCAACGTCAGCCGGATGACCGTCACCTGAGTCGAGGAGAAGTTCAAGAACGGGTAAGACCTTAAAGATTGACCTCTTTCAGGAACACCTCGAACTGTCAACTATTTGGCTTTAAAAAGGAAATCTAAAATAATCCGAAGCACAAAATTACAGCGTTGCCAAAAAAGAAGAATATCTCTGTGGCCACGGTGTTCATGGCCGTCAAGGAGGTGGGCGGCAAGAGCTTGAGGTGCGTGGATATGCCTCTCTTCATCGAACGTATGCAAAAACAACGTCGGGAGCATTTTCGTAGCCTTTGGAACGACTTGAAGAGAAATGGAATTCTCATATTTTTCTGATGAAACAAACTTCACGGTCGATCTGGTCATCAGCAAAAGCAGAACGACAGATAGATAAGCTTCGGCCAGGACGTCTCCGAGGTCCGCTACGTATTCATGACCAAGAACCCGGCCTCCCTGATAATGCTCGGCGTCGTATCTTCGAATGGCGAGAAGATATCACCGGTGTGGTTCGCGGCTGGTTACAGGCTTATAGCTGCCGATTAAAGGGACATCTTGACCACTGAGTGAGAAGGATCACGAAGAAGTTGAACTAGGTCTTTCAGCAAGACGATGATCCGGCCCACACAGCTAAGACCGTGCAAGGGTGGTGGGGGCGAACATGAACTTCTGGTCGAAGGACTTTTGGCTGCCACTGTTACAACATGTGGGCCTATGCCAAGGGCGAGTCCTGCAATGTCCGCCACAGCAACGTCGACGAGCTGAAGTCCGCCAACTGCGTGTGGCCAGCATGAGGAAGGACTTCGTCCGCAACGTGTGCGCGGCTTTCAGCTCTCGCCTAGAGCGAGTGCTCGCAGCCGAGGGCGGCCACATTGATTAATATTACAATTTTAACACATATTTATATGTTAAAACAATAAAAATGTGTCCTACTGCATCAAAACTATTACTGTGTCCTTTGTCAAGAGCGTCGGAACGTGGGTAACAGGACTTTTGCATTACCCGAGAGTATTGGTTTCGGGCTCCTCATACACCGATGAGTGAGCAACTAGTAATTAAATTCTCAAATAGCTATTTCCTTCATGCAAAAAGTAGACAACAAAGGCTCAATAATTAATAGGTAGGAAAGTTCTTATTAGAGAAGGTATATGAACGTGGAAACAGATTAAAAGAATTTGCTGAGTGACAGTCATGCGGCTGAATGCATCATACAAGGGGATGAAAAAAATGAAGGGTACTTGTGACAATGAGGGCTACAACAGATAACAAAATTAAGTTCGATCACATAGTCATTCATCATGAAAACCCCATTAAGGACATACTAGTTATCATTTCCAGCACAAGTAGCTAGACACAGGATTAATAAAAAACCGACAATATCAAAAGAGATTTAAAACAAATTCATCTCATAAAAAAATGAAGAAAAAAAAACCCACAGAAACCTGATACCTAATTTACACCACGTACCTGTAAATTACACTGACAAACAAGTCAAACATAATTAATGATAAATTTATCAAATTAATAATCCTCGCCTTAGAAATGTAGCAAAATTAAATGAAATTTAGACGAATTTCAACATTTGAAAAGCACATCGTGCCGAGTTCAGCCAAAAAAGTGAAACCACTAAAAGACTTCCAGAAAAGATGTGATAAAATAATTAGGGAATAAATCGAATGTACTGAACTCGCTAGCCTCATCAATGAACTGCTACTGTAACATAATAGAACCTATAATCCCCGTCCTTACACCCCTTGTCGCTTTCGCACAAAAAGCCCCCGACCTTCAAGGCCTTGTTGGTGGGCGAGTGCGATCGGCAGTTGATTAGATTGTTGTGAACTGAATCTTTTAAGTGTCAGAGATAGCTGAGTGGTTTAAGCCTCCCATCCACCGATCTCAACGACGCCGAGTTCGTGGTCTCCATCTTGTCACTGTTCCAACGCTTCTCTCCCATCCGACACCTAATAACTTCCTATACCCTTTCACTCAAAAACTTTTATAAATTCACTTCAACAAAATTATAACTAAAAAGAATATTTAAGCTCAATTCCTCAAAAAGAACGAAATAAACTTCTCCATTATACATTATCAATTATAAGCTAAAACAAAATACATAATAAAATGTATTTTCGTTAAAAAAAGGCAGCTTATAAAAACATTTAAAACTGCTATAGAAAGAATATAAATAATACAATATTCAAAGTTCTTTGCATCAGAAATTCATTAAAAAGAGAAACGAACGTTAAATATTCTCCGTGACGTTAATAAGTGAATGAAATTAATGTCAAAATTGGGTAAATTCTTTAAGAGCAAAAAGTTGAGTGATGAAGTATGAGGCACGGCCTAGCCTCTACTCGACCAGGCTCAGTCAAATGTCAAACGTCCATTTTTAATGGGAAGATTTTGAAAATTTATGCTATTATGCGCTTAAATATAATTAAATTTTATTCACGCGTAAGTTAATGTATATCTTTGTATTTTTTTTTTCAAAAGTAACCTGTATACATTCATTATATACATCATATACCATTCTAGTATAAATGTCGCAATATATATATATATATATATATATATATATATATATATATATATATATATATATATATATATATATATATATGAATAACGTTACAGCCACGAGGAAAATTAAACAACGGAGAACTACGAGGCCTTTCGACTAATGGTCCTTTACTAAGCAGACTAAAAGACAGGGAAAAAGAGAAAGGACCATTAGTCGAAAGGCCTCGCAGTTCTCCGTTGTTTCATTTTCCTCGTGGCTGTAACGTTATTCATAAATTCCTCACGTTCCTTATTTTCATGATTCAGTTATACATATATATATATATATATATATATATATATATATATATATATATATATATATATATATATATATATATATATCAGTAGCGTGCAGTCAATGGAATCAAGGGGAAAGCAATGCTTCCCCTATTTAAGAAGAAAAGAAAAATAAATTACACCCCAACAATTAATATGACAGCAGAATCAATTTTATTTTCACATTTATGCTTGCCTATACTTGTATATGCCATACGGTACCGTTGACTTTAAATCGAATTGGCGTTAGACCCTCATGAGCACGACTGCAATTGAGGAAATGGAACCTTTTGGTTGAGATTTCTAATTGCTTTTTTTTCTCTTTCGTAATTTCAATATTAGTTCTGCTTTTTGGTGCTTTGGAATCAATAGTTTAAAAGATGTTTTGCTTTTCCTAGCGACAATATACAGTCTTTAGAATTTTATGATTTTTATCTAAATATTTCAACGCCGTGTTAGAATTAAGAAAAAAAATAACCTATTTGTATACAGAAAAGGAAGCAAATTTGGATCTGCAGTCATCAGCTTGCATCTGGCAACCCAGTTGAGTTGCCAGAATCTAGGAAAAAGCAACAAAATATCTAAGATACATTGACGTAACTATTATTATGTTCTGAAGCTTAAACAATTTTTTAGGTTATCTTTAAATACTGATTCTAGGAAAGAAAACAGTTAAATAGTAAAAACTCTAGTATGGTTAAGTTCTTATATCTTAAGTATTGTGTTAATATTTCAGAGATTCTGCCAAGCTTAACATAGTCATTACACACTCTTCGTATCTTTGAGATCAGTAGCCCTGAGGCAGTGTTTATATTTAGATAAGTGTGGCGTATTGTTCATTTATTTTTTTAAGTGATAACCCCCTTTAAAAAAAAAATGGATGCAAATGAAGTTGGGAGAAAATGCGATCGCATTATTGAAAAATTATTAAAAAGGAACTTCAGTGCGATGGCTTATAATAAAAGAGAAACTATTATTAAAACAGGTTGGCCTATGCACTAGCAAATACATTGTAGGCCAATATGATAGAACATCTTCGGCTAAAATTAAGTAAACTTTAAAAAATTAACATTGAAAAAATAACATTTAAATAAAGTGAGCAGCTTACAATTTTATAGTTATTTTTCATGAACAACGTATTTACTTCAATTAACATATTTATTTTTGTAAAACTCGAATTGCTACCTCATCTTCCAAAGTTACCGCACGCCACTGATATATATATATATATATATATATATATATATATATATATATATATATATATATATTTAAAAGCCTAATGAAATGGAAATTGGTAACACAACCCGGAAAATCACTAAGGAGAATATTACATGAATCAATAAAAGCTTAAGAAGGAAAATGGGCGATGTAGAGAACGGAAAGATAGGGCAAACTTTTTTAACCGTTATATATAAAAAAAAAGCTGGATTTGAACCTGCGTCATTAAGCGCTCATCGCTTATATGACCACGACGCTCATCGCCAGAGCTACCATCCTCAACCCCAACTTCTTTATTTATTTTCATATA
The DNA here is from genome assembly GCA_963969495.1 of Ceratothoa steindachneri. Lineage (NCBI taxonomy): Eukaryota > Metazoa > Arthropoda > Malacostraca > Isopoda > Cymothoidae > Ceratothoa > Ceratothoa steindachneri. The sequence goes on along the minus strand of OZ018326.1, from coordinate 81,771,112 downwards.
ACAGTTAAAATAGTTTGCCCTATCTTTCCGTTTTCTATATCTCCCATTTTCTTTCTTAAGCTTTTATTGGTTCATGTACTATTCTCCTTAGTGTTTTTCCAGGTTGTGTTACCAATTTCAATTTCCTTGGGCCTTTAAATACATCTATAAATCACGTGTGGATCGATGCGCTTATCTGTGGCTCTTTCTACGGTTCAAGTTATCTTTTGTGCTGTGTTTTAATTTTTTTTTTGCAGTGTTATTGCCTGTGCTTTCACCATTTGCTGTGTTGCTTTTTGTGTTTTTTTCAAGCCGCCCCTTGTTACCTCCGCTCTGTCTTCCCGCACCCACGTGTTTTTTTTTCAAGCTGTTCCCTCCGCTCTGTCTTCCTGCCGACGCCTCCCCTTCCCCCTCACCGACCGCTAATTCTGATTCGTCACCATTTTTTTTCCCCTTGTTTCTTGTTTCTATCGTAATTTTATTTGTTCACACTATTCGACTACTCTTTATTTTGTCTCGATTGTTGCTTCTCCCGTTATTGTGTCGCTTAAGCCACTCTAGTAATATAGTTAATTTGCTTTTCTCCCATTATTGTGTCGCTTAGTCACTATGATTGATAGGTTAACGATTCTTGACCTCAATGGAACTGCTACCAGTGTTTCTCAAAACACTCTTACTCACATTAATGCATTGGGAATTTCTCGTTCCCGCCGCCAGAATAAACGTGGTTTCCGTTTAGCTCCTGCTCTTAGAAAACTTTTTTACTTGAATCAAGCCTCATCCCCCCCCCCACTTAGCCCTGATTCTTCTTCACCCCCCCCCCCCTTTTACCCGTTCTCTCAGCGTCTATCCTCAATGTCAGAAGCCTCTCGAAGAAAGCTGACTACATTCATGACCTGCTCGTTAACACTCAAGTCACTCTCCTTGGACTCACGGAAACTTGGCTAGCCCCTTCTGCTTGCTGTTTAAATCTCGCTACCCCTGATGGTTACGTCCACTCCCATACCTCCCGTAACTCTCGCGGTAGTGGAGTTGCTCTCATTCACAGTGCCTACTTCCCTCTGAATAATCTGCCCTCTCCCCCTCTTCTTTCTTTTGAGGCGCTCATCAATGTCTCTGATTCCACCCCCTCTCTAACTATCTTAGTCCTCTACCGCCCCCCCAGCTCCTCCCTCGAGCTTTTTTTTTGATGAATTTAGTAACCTCCTCGCTGGCCTTTCTCCCACTGGTTCGCTGCTAATCCTCGGTGATTTCAACCTTCCTGGCCACAATCCTAATTTCAAAGCCTTTTCTGAAATCCTTGATCTCTTCTCCCTCACCCAACACGTTTCTTCCCCTACCCACTCTCACGGTAACATTTTAGACCTTGTAATCTCTGACTGTCTTATTTCCAACCTGACGACTACAAATTTGTCCAATGCTATATCTGATCACTTCCTTATCAACTTCAACTTCTCTATCCCATTCCAAATACCTCCCCAGCTGTCTCATAATCCTAAGCCTTTCCGTCAACTTGCCTCCATTGATATTCCCTCCTTATTTAATGATGTTGCCTCCAAACTTCCTCCCATTGATGCTTCTGCCTTTCCTGACCAGATTCTCTCTTCTTTGGAGCAACCCCTTCTCACTTGTCTTGATGCCCACTCTCCCCTTGTCACGCCTTGGAACTCCCATTGTCACCGTGCCCCTTGGTACTCTATGGAACTCCTGCGTGCTAAGCAGTCCATGCGTGCCCATGAAAGAGTCGTTAGAAAGGTTCGCACCCATGGGCAAGACATGACCCCTCTCTCGCTGGCGTTCCGACTTGCGACAGCTTCCTACGTGGCGAAATTAAAATCTGCTCGTGAAGTCTACTCACGTAATCTGCTTACTGATAATAGCAATGATCCCTGTACCGTGTTCCGTCTGCTCTCCCGTCTTACTTCCCCAGCCCAGGTCTCCTGACCTATTATCCCTGCTACTCTCTCGAAGTTCTTCGGAGATAAGGTCACTAACCTCCGTGCTTCCCTCTCTCAGCCTTCTGTCCCAGCTCCTGCCATTCTCCCTGACTTTCCGCCTCAGCCGCTTATCGTTTTCCACGCTGTGACCGCGTTGGAGCTTACAGCCCTTCTCTTACGTTCTAAGAAATTGGGCTCCCCAAATGACATTTTTCCGCCTAAACTGTTATGTAAAATTCTACCTGCTATCCTCCCAACGATTCGTAACCTATTCAACACTTCACTTGCAACTGGTCTTGTTCCCTCTTCCTTCAAACGTGCCCACATCCGTCCGATTCTTAAAAAGCCTCAACTAAACCCCACTGACCCTTCCAATTATCGCCCGATTTCGCAACTTCCTTTTCTCTCTAAGGTTCTGGAGAGAGTGGTTGCTTCACGCATCAACAGTCACATGGTGGCCTGTAACATTGATGAAACCTATCAATCTGGTTTCAAGTCAGGTCACTCCACAGAAACCGCCTTTCTCAATGTGTCCGATTGCTTACGAAGAGCCGCGGACAGGGGTTGTGTCTCCATCCTCGTTCTACTCGACCTCTCCTCTGCCTTCGATACTATTGACCATACCGTCCTACTTGATCGTCTCCACTCTTTCCTCGGCATATCAGGCACCGTGCTTGACTGGTTCCGTTCTTACCTCTCGTCTCGTACCCAATCCGTTGTGATTGATGACGTTTCATCCGACTCTACCCCCATTCGTTTTGAAGTGTCACAAGGCTCTGTCCTTGGTCCTCTACTATTTTCGTATCTACCTTCTCCCTCTTAGCTCCCTTCTCCGTAATCTCGGTCTATCCTTCCACCTATATGCTGATGACACTCAAATTTTTGTTTCCTCATCCCCCACGTCTCTCGCCTACTCTATCACTGACCTACTGGCTGCCTACTCCTCTATTTCTGACTGGCTCTCTACCAACTTCCTCAGGCTTAATCACTTCAAAACTGAGGTCCTTTTCGTCGGCACCCCTGCTCTAGTCAAAAAATCTAAATCTCTCTTTCCCTCGCTTACTCTGGGTGGTAATACTATCATTTTCTCCGACTGCGTTAGGAATCTGGGTTTTGTTTTTGATGAGCATCTCTCCTTTAAGCCTCATATCCACAATGTCAGCAAATCCTCTCTATGTTTCCCTCGCAACTTCTCTCGCATTTGCTCTCACTTTGATCGCCAAAGTCTTGAGACTGAAGTTCATGCCTTCATCACCTCACGCCTTGACTACTGTATCTCACTGCTTGTGAATCTGCCATCCTCCTCTCTCCGCCCCCTTCAACTTGTACAGAACTATGCTGCCCGGCTTCTCCTCCGTCGCCCTCGCTTCTCTCCCTCGAAACCCTTGCTGCATGAACTGCACTGGCTCCCTGTCAGATCCCGTACTCACTTCAAGATACTTCTCTTCACATTTAAGGCCCTAAACAACAAGGCCCCGTCTTAGCTCTCTTCTGCCCTCTCGCTACACCATGTCCCTCGGGCCCTTCGGTCATCACATGCACCCATTTTGAATATTCCTCGTTCATCCCTCTGCTCAATGGGGGACTGCTCTTTCTCAATCTGCGCCCTTAAGTTGTGGAATGCTCTTCCTGCTGAAATCAGGTCTTCTACCTATCTTACCACATTTAAGCGTCTCCTGAAAACGCATCTTTTCAGTATTGCCTTCTCTCCCCTCTTGAATTTCCATTGAATTTCCATTCTCATCTCAGCACAACGTGCGCTCTGGGAAGGCCTCAGGCCTTGAAGAGTGCATTACAAAAGACATTATTATTATTATTATTATATATATATATATATATATTATTATTATTATTATTATTGTTCTGAGAGCTACCCAAGACTACCCCCAGGGTGCAAAAACAACTGCTAAATTGATTCCACACAAAATACCAAAATGGTACTGCAGAGAGGCAAAGGCAGCCATGAAAAAAGTGAAGTGCTAATAGTAAACCCAGATGAATAAGAAATATTAGAAGATGAGAAAATATACTGTTTAAATAAAATTAAATGAAGAAATATCCCTTGAGTGTACAATCTCGGAGGGTAAAGCATTCCACGTTTTAATTAACTATGGTATAAAACACCGTGAAAAATGTGTAGTACTAACATTCATAAAATTCATAGCTAAGTAATTAAGACTAAGAGCAAACCTTGTCACGCGAACTGGATTAAATGAATCAGGCAGAGCTGTGTGCAACGGATGCTGAATAGTATTAAATACCTTGAAAAAAATGCTAAGGGCACCAACCAGTCGCCGATGATCCAAATCAAAAGACAGAGCTGGTGATATAAACTTAATTGAGTTCAACGCTCTGTCCAACAATTAAGATGGCAATTAGCAGCATACATCCAAACAGTAGCAGAATACTCAAAATGAGGCAGAATGAATGCATAAAAAGACTTAATTAACTGTAGAGTCACATGCAAAAGCTCTGTAACACTTACGAAGTAATCCAGTCTTCTCTGAAATTGAAGAGGACAAGAAACGAATGTGCTTGACAAACGTTAGCTTCGAGTCAAGAATTATACCAAGAAGACGTAAATTATCTGCTTCCTCAATAAGTTCACCTGATATGTCTAAACTGGGATGAGGTAGATCCAGTGTACGAGATCTACTAATGGTAATAGAATGCGTCTTATTAGCATTAAGCTTCATTCCCCAAGGTTGACACCAAGAGGTAATCATGGCTAAATCCCTATTCAGAGATGCTGCAACTTCTCATCTGTTACATGGAGACCGAATTGAGGAGTACAAAGGTTAATGCCCAAGTCAGAGGTGAAAATTATAAAAAAGGGATCAAGAACGCTCCCGCATAGAACGCCTGAGATCACAGGCACAGAAGCAGAATAGATCCCATCAATAGAAACACGCTGGGATCAATTTGTCAAAAAATTCTTTAAAATATTAAGAGGCTTCCACCAATACCATAAATTTGAAGTTTATAAATTATAACCTTGTGATTAACAATGTCGAAGCTGAGCTGAAATCAATAGTTACAACACGCGACTCATGCCCACGGTCCAAAGAGGACTGAAAGTCATGGGTCAATGTTAGGAGTGCATCGCAAGTTCCCAAACCCTTGCGGGACCCAAATTGTGAATCAGGTATCACACCGATTTTGCCACAATCCAGGGTCAATCGTTTAGCAAGCAGCCTCTCAAAGATCTTAGATAAGATAGGTGTGATTGAGATGGGACGGTATTCAGATGATAGAGTTGAAACTGATTCTCCTTTTGGAATGGGAGTAATGTTGACTTTAGGCCAACAAAAAGAAAAAGAACCGGTCTTCAGAAGCAACCTAAAAACAACAGACAATTTAGGGTCCAAAATGAGGGCGATCTTCTTGAAGAAAAGAGGGAAAAAGCCATCCGGGTCCATCCCAGCATAAGTCTCTAGATCAAGAAGATACTCGTACTTTTCAAATTCAGTTGATTTAAAGGCAAGTAATTCTGACTAGGGAAAGGGGAAGCAAGTCAAAGAAAGCGACAACTCCTGATGTTTCTGTTTGTTTATAAAGGTATTAGAGAGCAAATTAGCTTTATTTAAAGGCTCAAAAAACATGGAACCATCAGGTTCAAGTAGTGGAGGAATACTCGAGTCCACACCAAACAATGAAGACTTAAGGGAGCCCCAGCATTTGTGTGGCTGAGTAGCTCCAGCAAGAATATCCTGTAAATGGGAATTATAAGCAGCTTCAGCAGTATTATAAATTTTATGAGCCTCAGCTCTAAGAGCAACATAATTATTCCAAATCAACCGGCTTCGATTGCGTCTCCACAAGTGGTAAGTAGCCTGTTTGTCATCAAAGGCACACTTGCAATCATCGTCAAACCAAGCTTTATCTTTGACACGGGATTTAATTATTTTGTATGGAACCCTTAAATATAGAATATTAAGAAGGCAAGTATTCACAGCTAATACTGGGTCACTAGAATTAAAAAAAGTATTCTACTGAATACGGTCAACTTTCATGCATATATTGTCCCAATTGAGTCTAGATTTGAGATATACCTGACGGGAGATGGTTATGTCAGGAACAGTGAATTGAAGACGAATTTTGCAATGAATGGCATTATGAGCAGAAACACCAACGTGAGCGAAAACATAAGCCTCGACAACTCCTGGTATGACAGTCAAGACAATGTCCAGGAAGTTCCCAGAATTGTGTTTATGACTCTGAATCAGCTGTTCATAGCCAGAGAAGTTAGAGAAATCCAAAGCTGCAAGACCATTTCGATTGGTTAGTGATACAGAATCCAACCAATTTTGATGATGAGCGTTTAACTCTCCAACAAAAGGTGAAGGATGCCTTTACATCAACAGGATGTATTGAGGCCATGGCAGTAAGCAGGAAGTCATACAAGTCATTGTTGGCATCATGGTTTCTATAAAGTACAAAAATGTAATGGTCATGATATTTGCTGGGGAGTTTTACAAGTTGCATCTCATGACAATGACAGTAAAGTCTGGTTAAGTGTTGTGCATTATAACCAGATCTAATGTAAACACACATACCACGGGCTCGAGGAAAAGAGTCCCTTCGTATTAGGGTGGTCCAAAAAACGGGGGTAAAATTTCAAAGGGCACTGATTCTTTGTCCACACGACTGTTATTTTTCGTGTAGCATTCCTCTCCTTGTGTGCGAAATTTCACCACAATCCAATGATATTTAAAGGTCGCCCCACTTTTAATATCTTCTCTTTTCTTCTTATTTTCAGGTTATGGCACTTAGTACTCGTTCAAGCCCCAAGTGTTGGCTTCTCGGGAAGCCTGTTGATTCCCTGTCATGTGCCTTTCTTCCAAGTAAGTAGGATGTGCTGTCGTTGTATCTGTTCCATCACGTCGTGGAAAAGAAAACCGTTTTGAAAGGCCTCAACTTGGCATGTAGCGAGGTCCTCACAGTATAGGAGAGGGCTATGATCCTAAAACAGCGGGTGGATGCTTGGGTCAGGAAACTTTGAGAAATTCACGACGAATACCAATCACTCAAGAAAGAACTGGATTCGAAGCGAAAGACGGACCGTGAAGAGGAGAAGATATTGTTGGATGACCTTCAAGATTTCTTCGATGTTGCTACAAGCGATGCCATTTAGACAAACGAAAAAGACAAGGAGTTCCTCAAGATGCAGCATGAGGACATATTCTCGTGCAGCATAGCAGGGATCTAAGCGAAGAAATTTGGAGTCGAGGCCAGGCGTGGAAAGAGGAAAGACCAAGAAGCTGCTCTCACTCGGAAATAGGACGAACAAGAAGCCAAGGTTCAAGGGGCCGCTGCTGCCTTCAGTTTCAGCTCCACATCGACAGAGGACTCACAAGCTGAAGACGACTATCGACCTTTAACTTCAGCCTGTACATCTAGTCGTCCCGTGAAGAGGCCCATGAACTCTTCAAGTCTCCTGAAGTCGTCGGCGCCTTGGATCGAGTTAATTTCTTAGATCATAGTGTGGCGTTTGTCACTGGTGATGTTTCACAAGCCTTGAAGTTCGATACGGCGTTCGCGTCGTCACACACGCCAAATCCAAGACGAAGACGCGCGGAAAAACTTCCAAGCAGCTTGTCCCCTTCTCCTGCGTTGGAACGGTAAAATGCTGCAGAATATAGGAGGGAGGATAGTATAGAGGGTTGCGATTCTGTTAACTGGTCAAGAATTCGAGAAGTTGGGTATTCCAAGTGCTGCCCAAAGTACTAAAAAAGCTCAGGTCGCAGCGTGTCTGGCTAGAATTGCTCGAGTCTTGGAAGATTCACGACGAAGTAGTCGGATTAGGCTTCCATACAACTAAAAGCAACACTAGCCTCCACAATGGCGTGTTCGTTGCGGATCGAAGGTCTTGGAAGGGAGTTGGCGATGTTAGCGTACCGCCATTATGTGTTGGGGATTGTTCTCTCTGGCTCCTTTCGAGTCGTCTTTTCGCACACTGGAGGTCAGGAAGTCGACCTTTTCAAGCGTTTCCAGAAGGCGTGGCCGATCACCAACCAGCTAGAGTACACGGTGGCTAAAGATACCCTCTTCGAAGGACAGCTGGTGCAGCTCCGCTCCGAAATGAAGGATTACATGGCATTTTCCCTGGCTAATCCAACAAAGTGTCCGCGCGATGACTACTTCAAGTTCCTGCAGCTCACAGCCCTGTTCCTCGGAGGGGGGCACAATGACTCAACCATCGTTTCTTGCCCTGGTGCCATTCACCACGCAAGGAGGATGTCAAAGGGCATCAACTGCCTCAAAATGTTCATGTTCAGACACCAGTTCAAGACAACGAAACGACAGGTGCGGAGTGTGACTGACATGGCGCTGTTCATTGCCCTGGTGTACGTCTGCTTTTGGGAACTTCTGTCATCCTACAACCCATACAACGACATCATAGAACTGAGTGAACTCCAGAAGTAAATAAACCAGATGAACGTCGCTGCAACCATGAGTAATGTTCTCCAACGGCATCTATGGTTTTGGCAGAAGGATTGCTCTCCTTTGCCTTTTGCATGACTGGGTTCCAGACAAGATGAAGGCCGACTGCGTGACTCGGATGAAGACGGAAAATCCGCCTTGATGCCTTCTTCACCAAAAGTTGCATCATGTTTTCGACGTCCTGAAGAAAGGCGGAGCCCAAGAAGCGAATCAGGGCTTCCTGCAGATTGAACCTTTGGATTGAAATGGCGACAAGCTGTACGAGGACTTTTAGGCCAAAGCCAAAAGCCTGAGAGTGATGAACAACGCAGCCGAACGAGGAATGGCCCTGGCAGAGGCGTACAACGCGACGCTAACGAAGGATGAGGATCAGAAGCAATTCATCTTCAGTCTCATCCACGAACACCGAATAGCCATCCCGACCACCTCAAAGACTAAACGGACGAAGAAAAGGTGAAAAGTGGGGCAACTCCTGAATGATGAGAGAGAGAGAGGAAATTTTACGTGTAATTCCTTTTCGTGAAGTGTAATAAAATTTGCCCTGTAGAGAGAAAGAAATGTCATTTTCAGTCTTTTGGACCATCCTAATATATATATATATATATATATATATATATATATATATATATATATATATATATATATATATATATATATATATATATATATTTATCTACAGTTGTAAAGGCCCGATATCCCTTCTTTGAGCGACCGAAAGCTATCGGCCGTTGTGGTTGGTGCGCAAACTAGCACGCCTCCACGCCCAAGCTTAAAGGCTTGATAACAGTATGTGTGAAGAAGTGATACACAGAAACAAGAGAGAAGAGATCCTACTGGAGGTGACCCCGAGAAAAATTAAAGAGAAAAAACATTGTCAGACAAGGACTCGAACCTCAGAACTCTGATCATGTGGAACAGTGATCTACCGACTGAGCTAACAGGAAATGTACGACATGATAACGCATTTCATCAATTCAACTTTTTCGTTCTCGCCTCCAAAGACCACCGCTCAAATGAAATCGTGCCTGTAAGGACTGAGAAGATACAGCTGTAAAAGCCCGACATCACTTCTTCGAGCGACCAAAAGCTATCGGCCGTTGTGGTTGGCGTACAAACTAGCACGCAAAGGTTAAAAAAATGAAAAGGTTAAATTGATAAAATGCGTTGTCATGGCTTACGTGTCTCATTACCTCAGTCGGTAGAGCACTGACCTTGATAACCAGAGGTCTTAGGCTTGACTCCTTGTCGGGCAATGGTTTATTTCTCATTGATTTTTCTCGGGGTCACCTCCAGTAGGATCTCTTCTCTCTTGTTTCTGTGTATCACTTCTCCATATATATATATATATATATATATATATATATATATATATATATATATATATTTATTTATTTATACTTATAGAGAGACATGTTACTTATTTTTCCTTATACATTAGTTGGTGGGTTCTCGTGTTTGCATTGTCCAATGTTTTATTAAGTAAACCTAATCATCAATATTTTTCACGGTTTGTTGGTTCAGAATAAGAACGATACGGAATTATATATTAGTTTATCTCGAGAGAACCCGCCCCCAACCCCCAATTTGAATAAGGAATGATAGCGAAAAAGTGAGCCTATATTTTTCATGTTGCTCGTCTGTAAAATTATTCATTTTCTTTCAGCTTCTTACTCGTAATTCTTACACTCTTTTCACATTCCCCTTAAAGCTCTTAACGGTCTAAATATCACAGACAAAATGATTTCTCAGGAAAGACACGAGTTGAGAATCCAACCAGTTTTTGTCTAAGATGGCAGCTTACAAATGAAGGACGATCAGACTAAAAGTACACATCATCTCCGCCAATATTATCATTATAAATACTTCTAAATGGTCTACAGCTGCTTTCTGCGAATCTTTTTTAGGAATTCAACCGTTGTTTTTCGCAAGCGGCTTAGTTTGATTCCCTCGTTCGCCGTAACGAATTAGTCACTTTACGTTCACATTTAAATTAGATTCCTTGAAAGGAAGTGTCATATAAAGAAATCAGAAGTCCCTAGAAGCAATTAGAAATTGGGAGTCAACCTATAAAAATTTGCTTCAGAAGCCAGTCAAGAACAATAGCCGATTTAGGAAAGAACACTGGGCAAATGTTTCATAATCTAACAAAGTCTAAAATTAGAATATAATGGCTAACATTGCATTAAATAATCAGACAATTTGTGTTGTTCTATGGCTACAAAAAAAGCATTTGAATTAAGTTTACCGAGCTTACATTTAATCAGCGAGAATTTTCAGCTCAGAGTTTAGACGATTTTAAAATTGAATCGAATACCACGTTTGCCTGTCTTTTTAGATAGAGGGGATCAACGTGTGGCCAATACCTTTTTTTCTCGTTCACTTTTGTCCTACTTTTAAGTAAATAGAGTTGAAAAATTCAAGATCGACTAATTTCTCATATGGATGGATTTGGACGCTTCAGCACAAGGCTATTAAGCTCAAGGCTACCCGTCAATTTACCCACGCCAAATTGCCCTTTCTTACCGATGGGGTGCTGTATGTATGGGTTGTTGTATGTGTTGTAGAACCTCTTCCAGTCGGGTAGGATTTAACCCTTAGACAGAAAGCATCTAGCACGCCCCCTCACCTTCCTTCTCCCTACACACCAACCATATACAATACTAGCTAGTCTCTCGGTCAGCCCTCTTTCCCTTTCAAACACTGAGTCATATTAACAACCCGTCTTTTACACGCTTCCCACCCCTTCTCACACACTGACGCTTTTTCGGTATATTTTTTTTACAATTCTAGTACCAACAATTCTTCTTATATACCTGTCCCACATCAGAATATTTGGGGTCACAACCTCATTCACACCCTTGGTCACAGCTTAAACATCTCATACCTTGTGCACACAAACCATCTCTCTCATGTCGTCAATTTTCAATGCTCTCATTCAAGATTTTTCCTTCTCTTCCATTCCATTATTTACGGAAACCACTACCATGCATAAATGCTATAATCACCCCAGATACTTCTCTACCATTTAAAACCTTGTGGTCGAAATCTGGTTCATGTGTGCCACTATCATTTGCAATGGATCTGAGATACTTAAAGCTTTGAACTTGTTCAAAGGTGACAACTCAACATCGGATATCACACCCACCACATTTTCAACCAAAATACCATTATATTACTCCTTCTGCATTTGCTTTTAGACCCCTCCACTCACACACACTGTCAAAAACTACTCAGCCACTTAGCCACCCACAACAGGGCATCATCATATACCAACAAAGATAGAACCCATTCTTCATCATTCTTCACCGATCTCAAAGCTTTTTCCCTCATTTCCATACATACTTCATTCAGTATTCTATACATAGAGATATTAAACATCTATGGCGAGATCACGCAACCATTTCTTACAGCCCCATGTTTGTGAAAAGACTCGCTTCTAATATCTTTCACCATAATGCACGCTTTACTTCCAACATAAACCCACTTCACACCATCCAACGGTTTGCCACTTACTCCATACATTCTTAGCACCTGCCATAATACTTTTTTAGCGATACGATCAATGATTTCACCAGATTTAAAAGCCCACCATACAACTTACATCTTTTATCCTTTATTTTATTTTGGCAAGATGTCTAAATACAAATACTTGATCCACACATACTCTACCTACACGAAATAACTCATTCTTCATTCTCCATTAATCCTTGTTATCCTTCTTATAATCTCAGTAAGTTTTTACACACACTATACCTACTCCACTCAACATACTTATTTCCCTGTACTTCTCGCAGTCACCTTTTTCCCTTTGGCCTTATACATTACTATTACTGCACTCTTTCAGTTTCAAATGACTTACAATACAGCCACCAGGCCCATTTGCTAACACAATCATCACCACTTTTTAGCATCTCAACAACTATATCATCTACTCCAGCTGCCTTCCCATTTTTTAGACCTTTAACAGCAATAAAAATCCCTTGCCTACTCATATTTTCTACAATACGAAGCAGAAACCGATTTATGGCAACAAAATCAATCATACTTACATTTGTATCTCTTACTTTGCCTACATTATACAATTCATCAAGATATTAGCGTCATCTTCTTTTGACCTCCTCATTGCTGACAAGTACACTGCCATTCCTTTCCTTGATGGTCGCACAGCTATTTTTCTTCTGGTTCTTTCCATTCTCGCTGCTTTCCAGAATAGCTTACTGTTCCCATCAGGATCCTCATTCATCTTCTTGTTCCCATCGGGATCCTAATTCATCTTCCTGTTTCCTTCTAGATCATCACTCATCCTTTGTTCAAACATTTCATTTGCTGATTTCCTACTCTGTTTAATCATTTTTTTCACTTTCCTTTTCATCTTCATGTGTGCATTTAACCGTATCACTCTGTCATTCTCATCTTCACTATTACTAATTCACATGTACGACTCCGTTTTGCTTCCACTACACGCTTTACATCGTCATTCCCTCATGCATCATTTTGGTCTATATTTCCAGTTCTTATACAGACACAGCCCTTGCACTACTTACTACCACTTCCGTAAATTCCTTGCACATTTGCTTCATCTCTAAGTTCGCAATTATTTCCTCTATTAGACCTTCAAACATTCTTATATAGTCTTCAGAAGTAAAAGATAGTGATTGAGAGAGAAATATTTTCTCTCTCAATCACTACCATTTCACTTCTGAGTCTTTCTTTCTTTCCACCTTTTTTACGTCTCATCCGTGAAGCTACCAGTTTAACCTTGCACAACACATTAATGGTATCACATAGTCCCATACTCCTGCCTTTTTCAGTTTCCACTTCACATACATCCCGTTGTCTATGCTTTCTTACTCGGCACATATTAAATCTACTCTAACGTAGTTCCTAAGATGACACACAACAGGCCTTGTGTATTGAGGTAGTGGTGAATTTACTTGTACTAAAATGTGATGAAATGGCTGTAATTAATTATGTCATTTTCACTCTCTACCCATACTCTCATTTATACTATTTTTGCTGTTCTCCGTCTTTATTGTTTCTCTGGTAAAACATTAACTTCAGCGGGTTTTTTTTTGTTTTCAGGTCATTCTTACATGCAAATACTCTGTCTGTTAACGTTGTCTCTTCGAAGTGCTGATATTTCGAACTTAAATTGTGTTATATATGTTCTACTTGTTTGAATCGGTGATCCATTGATGTGGCGTCATGTTTGCATTTGGGATGTTATGAGACTCAGCTGTGTCGAGCCAACCTTTGACGCTTTCTTAAGCGCTGATCTTCTCCTACGCACTTGCTTTCGATAAAGAAAATAGCAATTGAAGTGAATATAGTTTGTAATGGCTTTTGGCATAGGAATTTATCACCACTTGGACGAATTATGTAAGTAACTCGTCACTGTAGAGCTTTGTATGCTTGTACGAAAATGAGAGATTTGTAGTAAATTAGTTTATGCTGTTGTATTATTGGTATATACTCGTATGTTTCGATTTTAGATCAAATGGGAAATGGAGAGATGCACGTTTCCCTTAGCGTAACTGTGACTTGGGCAATGATTGTTTGCAGTTGCAATGTCCTTTTAAAAGAGATCATGACTCTATTTTTTGGAATGTTTCTTCTAAACGTTTCTGTCTTTCTGATGATTCTCTAAATGGTTCGGTATAAATATATGTGGAAATAAATACATACGAGAGGCGGTCAATAAGTTTTGCAATTCGGATATAAGGAAACGAGATATGAGGAAAAGTGTTTTATTATTTTTCAATATCACTACCCTCGACTTCAATGCACTTGCGCCACTTGTCCCTGAGGCTTTAAATCCCCGACAACCAGAAATCTCCCGACTGCTGTTCAATCCACTCCTGGACGGCGAGCTGGACATCTTAATCGTTCCTAAACCGGAGTCTACGAAGTGCAGCCTTGAGCTGACGGAATAAAAAGTAGTCGCTAGGGGACAGATCTGGATTGTAGGGGGGGTGGTTGAGCTCCTCGAATCCGCACTCGCGCAGGGTAGCTTGTGCAACTCTGGTTTTGTGGGCTTTGACGACGTTGAAGTCGATCATGGGGCGTTAGGTTTCTAGCGACCCAACGGGCAGAGACCTTTGCCATGGCCAAACTGTCGTGGATGATGTTCATAACACTTCCATGTGATATTCCAAGTTCTTGTTTGATTTATTCGACCTTGTCCCGTCGATTTTCGAGGATCATCCTCTCCACATGGGCCACATTGTCCTCGTTGGTCACGTCTGACGGGCATCCTGGACGGGGGTCATCTTCAAGGGACTCACGACCATGGTGGAACTCCCTATTCCAGCGAACAATGGTTGCATAGGAAGGGGCGGTGTCGGTGTACACTGCAACCATGCCTTCATGGATCTCTTTTGCATTCTTGCCTTCCTTGGTAAAAAATTTGATCACTGCGCGGTGCTCAACCTTCTCCATTGTTGAAAAAATTGTGAGTGACGATCTGCGATCAGCTACTGTTTCTTAAATAGACGAGGCAGTAGCGTGCGGCTACAGGTCCTGACTTATCATAACTTATCCTAACACCCCCACAAACAGTTATCCCATTTGCTTTGTTTTGCCTTACCGATTCGCAAAACCTATTGACCGCCCCTCGTATATACCAATCATACAACAGCATAAACTAATTTACTACAAATCTCTCATTTTCGTACAAGCATACAATGCTCTATAATGACGAGTTATTTACATAATTCGTCCAAGTGGTGATAAATTCCTATGCCAAAAGCCATTACAAACTATATTCACCTTAATCGCTATTTTCTTTATCGAAAGCAAGTGCGTAGGAGAAGATCAGCGGGCATCAATCCCGAAAGAGGTTCATTTATTGAAATATTCGCCCAATCTACGGAAAATGGCAAAGTCAAATGAGGGATGCTCTTCATACACGCTAATGAAATGACTGTATCAAATAGACCAATATAACAGTGCTAAAAAAAACTGTGCGCTTTCAGAGTGTAGCATCCATAGTTGACTTGTCTCCATACTGGAGTGGGGGGCCCATTTCTCCTTATCCAGGGTTTCGAATCAGAGTTTTTCCTTCTCTTAGGTGGACTGCCTGCAATGGCTAAGAGCTTCACCTACCCATCCACACCGTGATGCCCAGCCCCGGAAGTAACCTCCATAGTTAATAGTGTCAGCTTAAAATAAATCCGGACGGAGATTCGAACTGCCGACCCAACGATTGCCGGGCAAGAACGCTAACCACTATACTAGCCGGTAGGTCAGATTTTAGGAATGGAAAAGATATTCGTGGCCATGAGTATGTTTCACGCTGTTATCTCGATAAACATAAATAAAACTTAAAACGTTGACAATAGTCTCCTAGTGCAATATCCATATGCATTTTGTTTGAATTTAATAAAATGGCATTCAGTTAAAATACGGATATCAAATTGGTAACATTTGGTCAGGACTTCTAAAAATATTTTTGTTGCTATACAGAGAGACTTCGAGAGAACTCGGTCAAATTCGCATGTCACCGATCTCAATGGCTCGCTCGGAGAGACTGAAACTGCTTGGTCTATGTTCGATGTCGCAGATCCCAATGACTCGCTCCGAAAGTCTTCGAGAGGAAACAGTGTGAGTCTGATGTCGCAGATTCCAAGGATTTGATTGCAGACTCTTCGACACGGCTTGATCTAATTCCAATGTAGCATATCCCAATGGTTTGCTCGCAGAAGATTCGAGAGAGCTTCCTCTATTTGCGATGTCAATGTTCCCAAAGTCTCCCTGTGGGATATTTCAAGACTTTTCGGTTCAGTCTAATTACGAAGTCTCCATTCCAATTGCTACCACGAAGAGACCGCGAGGGGGCGAGATCTAAGTCCGTTGTCGCCGATCCCAAATGTTTGCTCGGAGAGGCTTTGAGAACGCTCGCTTTAAGTCTGATGTTGCCAATCCCAATAGATATTTCAAAACTGCTCGATCTAACTCCAATATTACCCGTCCTAATAGCTTGCTCTCAGAGACTTTGAGAGGTTTTTGTCTAAGCCTGCTTTCGCCAATCCCAATTGCTCGTAGAAGAGAATTCTAGATTGCTCGATTTAATTCTGATGTCGTCAATCTCAATGGCTCTCTCGGAGAAATATCGAGACTGCTTGTTCTAATTTCGATGCCCCCAATTCCATTGGCTCGCTCGAAGAGACTTTGAGACTGCTTTGTCTGAGTTTGATGAGGCCGATCCCAATATCTTGCTCCTAAAGTCTTTGCGAGGCATTGGTCTAAGTCCGATGTCGCCGACCTCAGGGGCTAGCCCATCGCAATAGCTTGCTTGTAGAGACTTCGAGACGTCTCAGTCTATGTCCGATGTAGCTGATCCCAATAGCTCGCTTGAAGAGACTACTCGATATAAGTCCGATTTTACCGATCCCCAATTCCTTGCTCGAAGAGGCTTCGAGAGGGCTCAATCCTAATCCGATGAGGCATTCTCAATGACTATCTCAAAGGAAGACCTCGAGAGGGCTTGGTCTAATTCTGATGTTGCCGATGCAAATGGCTCACTACTAAAGGCCTAGAGAGTGTTCGTTCTAACTCCGAAGACTCCACCTTCGCATGCATTTGAACCCGAATCTAATCTAGAGAAGCACAGCCGACGACTCATTTAGTTGAAATACCGCACGGTCTTTGGAAACCAAATAACCAGACTGTTTAAAACACTATAGCCCGATGTCACAGGAGATTTCCATTTCTTATTTCTTCTTTTTAACATAAACCCACGAAACAATATCTGGGAAATTAAGGGCAACATAAAATAAGGAGAAATTGAGTAACATAGGATAGGTTACCCTATGGACAGATCAAGCCTGATTCACAGTCATTAAAACCTCATGAGATTATTATACCACGACCAGTTTGCTAACACATATCCTTTTCTTTTCTCGCCTCAGATGATTATGTGCCCTCCAGGCACCAGTTATCGCTATTTCGTGCCATTCCAGCCCAAATGACCTCAGGCGGATATGTGTCTATAAATCTTCCACACACCTTCACTTCTTCTACCTTCACCACTTTATTTACTCATCTCTAATTGCAAAGATGGTCTCATTAGTTTTCACTTTAATTTATTAACAGTTCTCGTTTCTCACATGAATATGACCACGTTTAGCCGCCGTCTGCAACGAGCAACTGACACTACTGTTGGACCTATCTTTTGTAAGGCAGTTATGGCTTCCCTTTTATTTACATCTTGGAGCTATCAATTCGTAACTAACGTTAGGTAAAATTCTTTCAATTTGATATTCCTATTGTAATTGATTTTTTTTTTTTGTCTCTTCATTATCAGTAGCAGTATTAAAATAATGATCGAATGATATTTGGCAATTTTTACAGTTTCGCGATACGAAAAAGAGTCCTCAACTCACGAGATGTCCTGCTCTTGATTAAAGAATCAGAATTTCTCATATGGGTTTACTATAACTATTATGGTTGGTTTTAATTTCTGATTCCATATTTTAGTTATTATCTCTAACCTTTCGATGGCATTCTGGTGAGCTTGTTATATGAGCTTCTAGTCAGGTGATAAAATATATTTTCGGTCAGCTTGTAATTTTTTGGAGGTGGGGAGGCAGTATGTAATATATATTTTGTGGTCAACTTGTAATTTACGTTTTCTGTCAGTTGATCAGATATAATTTCTGGTGAGTTTGTAATATATTTTCTGGTCTGTTTTTATTAGTGTTGTTTTGGGGGTGAACCCACCTTTTCCAAACCAATTCTTGGTATGGTTGAATATATGGCATAGGGAATTATCCTGCTGGAATAAAACTTCATTTCCTGGTGTTATGGGATGCAATTTCTGGCTATATGGCTCTAAAACCTGTGGCAACATGGTTGGTGGTATAAGTTGTGAATTGATTCTTCCCCAGCATAAAGTATCTCCCCTGGCCCTGATGAAGCCCTGGAACACCAATCCTAGATAGAACCTCTTCCTTGATTCACAGTTGGTACCACACAAGCTGGGTGATATGACTCTCCAACTCTTCGTTTCACAAAGGTAGTCCCAGAAATGCTAAAAATCTGCAAAGTTGTTACAAAATGTTAATTTTTAAAAATAATTTCCTCCCTAGATATATTTAAATGTAATTAGAAAAATTACCAGGAAAACAACAATAGTCTTCTTTACATAACTGATAATTACTTTCATCTGACCTGAACCATTGTTCATGTTTTTTTTCATTGACGTCAGATATCCATAGCTTCTCTCCTTCTAACTCTTCTCAGTGATATTTTTTAACTTGAACCTTCTTTGAACTCCCTAGCAAGTTGAAAAGATTTTTTTCTGCGATTATGTAGTGAAAACCTAATGATATATGTTTTATCTAGGTGTTGTAAGACGTTTTTTCCCCACTTTTCCTCCTTGATACTAAACTCTTGGTCTCTTGATATCGTTTAATAGTAGTTTGTAGAACATATCTTGAACATTTTATTTGTTTAGCAATTTATACTAATTATAATAACCCTTGTTATGGAGAAGTTGGATTTGTGCTCTCTTTGTTTCTGTAAGTTCTTTATTATTTATTACTTATTTAGAATAGTTATAAATTTAAGCTGAAAGATAAGATATATTGATTAAATTCTCATTTTTAAAAAACATACCATTTAATTAATTACACATCATTTAGTAAAATAATAAGTAATTCAAGTATATTAACGAAATATTTTAATATATTAACAAATTCATATTATTATCACATATTTATGAATATTATGATACATTCTAAAGAGTTTGGTTGAATATGTTAAATCTATAAATTTATGAAGGCGGCTTTATACTTTGGCGAAGGATATATGTTTTCTTTACTAAAATTTTAATGTTTTATCTTGAGTACGTTTAACTTTATGATTAAAATGGCAAAAATACGTTGATAAATAACAATTGAGGAAAAGCAGCAGGCTGCTATACGATGGCGCTGGCCATTGACTCGGACTACCACCGGCTTCCATTCATCTATATGCGAATGCTGAAGGTCGCCATTTGATCTTGCAGTCACCTCTGTGCATAGTTTCTTATGAATGTGTTTATTTCGGAATGATGATATGTGGCCCAGATAGAGGGCCACATAGAGGATAGGTGGCGAAGAGAGAATATTTTTTAGGTGGCAGAGTGGCCTAGGAGGGCTGTGCGCCCTCCGTGTTCCTAGCGCCCTGAGTCGTGTATTAGCATTTCATGCCTTTCACACATTTTCTCCCATAACTTCGTCACTTTCACCACGAACCAATTTTAAATTTTGTTGGTGGAACTTCTCTCGTTGGAGGCAATTTGGAGAAGTCAACTGACAGATAGTGTTTTTATCTCGCTTTTCCCCTACTATGTCTATGCGAATCACTTTTACGACACGGTGCAATACGATGGCACTGGCATTGTTAAAAAACACTGTTTAGTGTCTTTATCTCAGAAAATGAAACTGGAATTGACTACCATTGACACTCAATGGTGAGACAAAATAACCGATATTATATTTAGCAATGTTAAGTATTAACCCAAATGATTTGGTTGGGTTGCTAAAAAACTTTTTTTTATTGTCCGAACCCTTTGACTGAACCCTTGTGCTGCTTATTCAGGACTATGGAACGTACTAAATCTGTTCAACTTCCAATTGCCTCTTAGATATATATAATTAGTGTATTACGAATAATGGAATATATATTCTATAATGTTATAAGCAGAAAGATTTCAGGAAATTATTAACTTTAAATGGATGCGGAGGAAATAGTAATTAGAAAAAGAAATATTCTTAAGAAACAACTAGTCAAATTTCAGATCTCAGTGTCTAGTTTTCAACATGGTATCGAGGAGTTGAGCTCATTCCCCCAGCAATTTAAGAATATGAATCAATTGCGATGGAATTTGACTAAGATAGTTTGGACGCAGCTGTGTCACCGGTTAGTCGGGCAAGGCATCATCCCGAAGTTGACAAAGGAGAGTTTTGGATATTTGTAACACCAGAGTAATACTCCTCGGTGATTTCTGTCATTTTAGTTAATTATAGGGTTTATGTTGCTCCAAAATAGTAATTTTCAGAGAATAATTGTTTATCTTTTCTTCAGGCAGATTGGAAAGAATATGAATGACATCGATGTGTTGTGCTGCCAGGTAAGACAAATGCCAACCGAAAAATTGTTTTTCGTCAACGTTATTATCTCTGACTCAAAAGAGGCACATTATTTTGAGCCTGTCGGGCAGGTATTGTGGAACCTGGATTGTCAAGGAGAATACCTCAGCCGCGAACGATATCTCTATATTGTAGATTGTTGAGATATCTTTATAGTTGTGCTTGTAGTTGTGCTTGAAGATTGGTTCGAGGAGTGCGTGATTGAGTCTAGGTTGTGATTTTAGAATAGTTTAACACATCGATGTGAACACCTTCTTTTCCCTTGCACATAGTTTTTCTCATCATAGAGGTTACCTGTTTGGCGCAGTGGTGCCCATACGTCAATTAAACACACACCAATACTTCCTAAATATTTATTATAATAACCAGTCGGTTAATGTCTTAATGCCTGCAAAGACAAGCACACAGAGAGAGCAAACGAGAAGTGAGATTAAAGTATGCTCTCCACTAAGCTAAAAATTAGAAATGAAGAGTATATATGCGAGTTGCAGTTGAGTTGCCAATTTGTTATTTGGTATGAGTACAGAATTGGTACAACATCAGCCACCTATCAGTAAAACTTTGTGGCATGCATAGGTGCATATACCTTGTAACCATTATCATTATCGGAGGCAATTTGAACAAAATTTTTCAGATAATGAAATTAGACTTTCTACTTATACATATTTTCAAAAGTAAAATTAAATTCATATTATTTTTTATTGCCCTTAATTTCCAATTCATTATTTAGGATAAATATGACGATTTGCATAAAAGAAAATAAAACGCAATATCTCAGTCAAACATAAATGTATTTTAAAAATTCAAAAACTTTCAACTATATTATGGCTGGGAGATAATGGTTTCCTCAGAGTAGCGATCCTGAGCTTCCAGCACGGGTTCAAGGCAGCTCCGGAACCTAGCAAATGCGTTCTTCATTTTGTCCCTAGTAAGATATTCGACCAGCACTTTGATCTTGGCTACCAGCTCAGACGTGGTGTTGCAGGCCGACTGGTTGCTAGATTTCTCAACCGGACCCTACACATAATAATTAATCTATATGATTAAAATCGGGGAAATTAGAAGGCCATAAAGTGGAGCCAGCGAAATCGTAGAAATTAACCGACAACAACTTGTGGCTATTTCCGGAGGTATGGCTTTCCTGCAGCAGCCTTCTCCAGCCTGGGTTTGAGCAGTCTCCAGTGGCTTCACATAATATTCATAAATGTGGAGCGACATGATATCACCTTCACTGGAGACACCCAAATACCATCAAAGTTCGGGGATCTTGGTTTTCATGATACGTTGAACTTCGCATGGATTGTAGGCAAGCCATTTATTGTTCTGGGAGAAGTTTTTTCGCTTGAGAACACGATGCTACACATTTTCGGCCACCTTAATTTTATACTAATTAATCAATCTCTTATTGTGTTTATTCGTTGTCTAACTCCTCCCATTCTCATATGCATATTTACATTATCATGTAAATAAACCACTTGCGAGCTCATTCTTCCCCTCTGAAACATCCATCACGTTTTCTCATTAATTCTTCCTTTCTCGGTGTCAGGCAAATTCCATTTCATTTAATCTCGTTAACTATTTCGTATGGTTATTGATACAATGGAAATAATACTTCTTCTATACGTGCAAATATTCTTAAGAAAATTAGATTATACGATATATCTTCATTTTTGACCTCTTACACAAGTTCATTATGCATTTTTACTGGTTCCAGCATCGGCAAAATACTTTTTAATTTGTATCATATTTCGTGGAGTAAATTCTTATTTACAGCTCTTTCGGTGCTTAATATTAAAATTTTAAGTATTGGTGAAATTTGTTCGCATTACTGTGGCTATATTATTTTTCCTCGTTTAGTTGAGAAAAGAGGAAGCTGTTGAACCAACAAGGATAGTTGAGCCCAGTAAAAAATTGAATGAGATGACTTGTAATAAAGAGAGAAGAAAAAGGTAAGAAATTGAATTGCGTTGCTCATTAACCATATATTGGTAGAGGAAGCAGACACAGATGAAAATCAATAAAACGCACTAATTTGCCGACTCATATGAAAAGTTGCCACAATTTGTTATGTCACACTTTACGGTGAGCTTCGTTCAGAGAGTGGCGATTTAATGTACTACTCTTTGATGTAAAATGGAGTGTTCAAGGTTTATTTAGTTATAAACAAAATATATAGGACATTAAAAATTAAAATAAATTAAAGATAGTGAAGTTAGTGAAATTGCTTAGTAACCAAGTAATTTGTCTAGGCTGAAATGGTTAGGTTGCGGTGAGTGAATTGTGGGGATCGGGAATTGCGTAATCATTGTGGCGAACATATGTTACCATATTAAAAATGACCTTGCTTATTTTGAATATTGTATTTTGAGGACGTCATTTATACACTTGTCTGAACTGGTGTGATATTAAATACCAATTCTACACAAATACGGAACATTTTACGGGATTAGTGAGGCCATTAGTGTTTAAGGGGCAATAATGCAAAATTCAGTTCAACATTTGTTCCATTC
Organism: Ceratothoa steindachneri; assembly: GCA_963969495.1. NCBI lineage: Eukaryota > Metazoa > Arthropoda > Malacostraca > Isopoda > Cymothoidae > Ceratothoa > Ceratothoa steindachneri. The sequence goes on along the minus strand of OZ018326.1, from coordinate 81,748,108 downwards.
GTTCATAGTTTTTGATTTTACGTTTGGCTGTCAAATCTGAGAACGGACGGAGATCGATTGGTTCAACAACTCATTTTTCTCTTTATATTTATTAAGATATTGTAGATGTTTATTAATATATTTTACCACTTTTAAGTTGTTGTTTGAATAGTTATATTAAAAAAGCTTAACATAAATTGGTTTAATTTTCGTATTTAGGCTAAGGATAATTATTTAGCCATACGAATCTGCTGTTTATTAGAGTCTCGGGTAGGCGCCTTTGGCCAACAGATTCAACATAGTTATTATCTCGACAATTAACGTAATTACAGGGTAGGAATTAGTATCATTGGAGTATAGTGGGTATGGAGTGTGTTGATTAAGTTTTCTTGATTCATAAGCTTGAAACAAGCCAAAAAATATCGGTGTAACACTCTTAATCTATTACAAGTAAAGTCTACCAAATCATTAACATTCTTGCAAATTTGGGTAAATATTGACTGCGTTAATTTATCCATAAATCATGGTTATTCCTCGTTAAGAATTTTTGCCTTTTAATTTCAGATCCCCAAAGGATTTGCATAAAGGAGTGTTGTTAGGACACTTGATTCCCAAAGAAAGCGACGGAGTACAGAACCCCGGGGTGTCGAACTTCCAAGGAAATTTCTAGGTGGCCAACTGTATCCCTGGGTTAGTAATTAACAAGCTAGATTCTTTTTTTAGTAACGGATATCAGAGATAATGAATGGCATTTATCGGAGCTCTACCGGAAGAAACGTAGGAGGGAAGTTTGAGTAAAGAGATCCGTGAAGTTTTAAGCAACATGAACCAGAAGCGCAATGGATTCACAGTTAATGAACTGACTCGATAATAGAAAGAGAGAGAGATAGAAAGATAGATAGATAGATAGAGAGAGAGAGAGAGAGAGAGAGAGAGAGAGAGAGAGAGAGAGAGAGGAGGGGTATAGCGCAAATACGAAACTTCTCGGTACCATTGCAAGCTTTATTTTATCTGGATATCATTATATGATCAATATATATATATATATATATATATATATATATATATATATATATATATATATATATATATATATATATATATATATATCTATAAATATATATATATATATATATATATATATATATATATATATATATATATATATATAAACCACAGAAAATGAGATCTTGAGCGCTTGGGATCTCTTGGATTTTATTTATTATGGCTTATATTTGCATTTACCTCTTAGATTCACCAAAGGCAGTTATTCCTTTGTTAATGAGTTAATATCATGCAAATTCTCCTCTTCTAATTTATTTGTCTGTCGTGATGTGTCCTATATTTTCACAAAGTTCTCTTGTCAAGACTTCAGAGCTATTTTGCATTTGATTTTTATAGGAGTTTTTCCGCAAGAGGGCTTATCAAAAGGTCTGCTGACCAAAGTCGCGTGCTCTCACATATTCTTATTTATGGCCTTACTTTCAACAATTCTCCGACTAACCTTATGAGAAACTTGGCAATTAAATCATTCAAAAGAGAATGTAAAACAACATAAAGGTTTTAAATTTCGTTAGAATCAGCCGAAGAGGTATGAAGTTATTGTCAAATAATTTCAGGCTAACCTTGGGGGACTTTGGCAATTATAACATTCGAAAGAGAATGTAAAACAACATAAGGATTTCAAATATCGTTAGAATCGGCCGAATAGCTATGATGTTATTGTCAAAACAAAATGTTTCTTAGGCTAACCTTGAGCTAACCTTGGCAATTATATATTTCTAAAGAGAATGTAAAACAACATAAGGGTTTCAAATTTCTTTAGAATCAGACGAATAGTTACAATGTTACTACCCCCCTCCCCAATGCAAAACGGGGAGCGACCGACATAGTGAGATATAGAGTCACACGCCACTAAGCGCACGCGCCTAATATAACGGTGGAGTAGGAATGGGATCGTCAAAAGCTACTATAGCTCTCATAGTTACTAATATTTTTATGATTTATCTAAAAAAATAATTTAGGAGATATATTCCTAAAGGTTTCATTCTTTTATTTTATCGTCAATATGTTGACGACTCCTTGGCTAATTTTAATAATTAAGCTTATGCTAATTTCTTGAGCTTATAAATTATTTTCTACAAACATCAACTATACAATTGGATTATAAAGTAACAATAAACTTGGCTTTTTGGATGATATAATTGAAAAGACAAGGTTTGCTGACCAAAAAGTCGCGCGCTATCACTTATTCTGATTTATGACCTTACAACTTTCAAAACTTTCAACCTTTCCTAGACTAACCTTGAGAGGACCATGGCAATTCTATCATTCGAAAGAGAATGTAAAAGAACATAAGGATTTTAAATTTCGTTAGAATCAGCCAAATAGTTATGATGTTATTGCCAAAACAAAATAATTCCCGAGCTAACCTTGGGAGGAATTTGGCAATTATTTCATTCGAAAGTAAATGTCAAAGAACATAAGGTTTTCAAATTTACTTAAAATCGGCTGAATAGTTACAATGTTATTATAAAAACAAAAGGCGAAACGGGGACCGACCGACCAACATACTGTAGTGAGGTGTAGACTCACTCGCGACTTGACTCACACGCAACTAAAAATAAAGACAAATTAACTACCTCAGTATATAGAAAGCCTACCTTTAGTGGAATTGGCATAAGCATTTTCAGCCACTGCGATATGTGCTATAAACTTGACGGCATAATATCACACATTTACATAGGATAAAACCACTCCTCAACCTATTTACTTAAAAGCAAAGAATTTAATCCCCTTAATTCTTATTCTAAAAATAATTATTAGCCTCTTATTTCGTTAAAAATTGGTTAAAACAATCATACTAAATTTAATCTTTTCCTCCCCAATAATGTTTCTAAGAATCAGAAATATGTACACTTGTCTAAATTATGCAAGTCTCATTTTTCACAATGTTTTCCAGTAATATTATTTATCATAACATCTTAGTTTGGTAAATTAACCATAGAGATAAACAAAAAACAAATGTTATTTCAATTTTTTTTATATCCATGATTAAATATTTCTTAAATATTAAAAATTAAATATAAGTTAATCAGGCTAGGAAAAATTGGGAGGAAATTGGCCATCTTGTTTTGAAACAAAACCGTATCACAATGTCTCGAAAGTAATGCTTGAAATACTACAATGACGCAAAGAATTCAATAAATTTAAGTCTACTTATAACTAATTGTGAAAACTTTAAATTATAGTTGCTGAAATGAGATCACTTAATAAATTATTTTAAAAAAAAGCTGTAACAAGTTGCTTAAAATATAATTCTTTCATACTAATTATATAATGACAATTTTTATCCCACCATTCACTTTTGTCTATCGACAAATTTCTGCTTGGAATGAGAAGCCGAATTGTATGTATATATGTTCACTTGTCCCTGGTGTCTTCAGGCAACGTTAATTGGGAGCGAGGTTTGCTCGTTGAAAGATTTTATTCTCAAATGGGAATCAGTTAACGTACAGGAAAGCATTTGTCTAGAAAGGAGTTTTGACATATTAGAAACTATATTATGCATTGCAAAACTGAAGGTTCACTTGACAACTCATAAATAATTCATAATAAAATCATGCATATTTTCCTTGAATTTTAGAATCCCCTTTCATGAAATACAAATCTCCAACTTTCCAACTTGCTATTATAGCTATTCACCTAATCATTTGTCAATTACAATTATCACTTTTACAACTAATCGACATTAAATGTTATCAAACCAACTTCACTTTTAACTTATATGAGTGTTCCTTTGAATCAGTTTTTCTACTCATTATTAGACCAGAATTTCACCGGTAAGCAACATTACATTTTAATGTTTATTTTATTCTTCATTTTTTGTATGGTCTCTTTGATCTATTGAAAGTTTAATACGAATAGTCTTTTAATACTTTCAACTTATTTTAAGTAGTTACGTCACTTTTACAATATATACGCTATTATTTAATCTTCTAAATGTGTTTTTTTTATTTTTAATTCAAGATGTTTCAATTCTATGAAATTTTGGCCAATTATTGTTTTATCATAGTCAAAAATAACTCTCAGTTTTTTATTCGATATTTTAGGGGTTTTTTTATCAGGTTCATATTAGTTCTGTAACCTCGACTAGACCCATCTATTATGATAACATCTTATTTTAATTTTCAAAACTGCTAATAGGCGATATTATATTATATATACAATATAAAGCAATAATTGACAACAAACACTGCTTCAAGAGCCATGGATGCCTGCAATCGTGCCTCGCCTGGAAGTGTTTACAGAGAATCTTTCTAACATTCCTAAAAAGAAGTGTATCAATTGATTTTTATACCTATAGTCTACCTCTTTTTGGTATCACAGACTATGGAATTCTTTATCATTAATTTATATCGATGTCTTCCCTAAATACTTTTTTACCGAATGGGTAAACTTCGAGGAACTAAAGACAAATGGTGTGGTCAGTATAAAGCAAAAATTGCTACCCTTCCAATTGCTTGCCGTTCTTCTCATTTTTATCACTTCAAAAGTGTGTCATGCGACGCAACTTACATTAGCTAACGAACCAAAACCTTCATTCGGAAGTTAAACTGCACGCCGGAAGGTCATGCAAAACAGGTCTCCTGCTGGCTAAACCTAACCATTCAACAATAAGTCTCCATACAGAAACTTGTAATGCTCAAGAAAATATCAACCAAATCTCACTCCTTCCTCTGCAAACAACCTTACACTATTTCAATCAATCATTTCCTGTGGCACCCATGGGATTGCATAGGGCCTCAATGAACTCATGCCACCACGGTCTATCTTGAGCTTATGCGTCAAGATCTTCCTAACAATCATCTCCTGCTTCTCGCCTCATAGTCCTTATCCAAGTCTCCCTAGGCCTACCTCTAACTCTTCTACCATGGGCCACCAACCCTGGTGTATCCCAAACTATACCCTGCTTTCTATAAACATGACCTAACCATTTCCAACGGGAAAATCTAACAAACTCATCGACTGGTTGCACCCCCGTTATTTCTCTGATTCTGGTATTTGACACTCTATCCCACCATTTAACTCCCAATATTTGTCGCAGAGCCTTTTTTTCAAATGTCAATAGTTTTTTTATATGTAGACACAGTGCTGTACCAAGACTCATGTACATAAATCAAAATATTTCTAACCATTATTTTATAATTTTTTATTTTTGGTACTCACAGAAAAGTTGCTATTATTTCAAACATTCTTAAGCATTCTCATTGCCTGATGGGCTCGTCTTGGCCTTTCCTCAAATTCCAAATTTAGGGAACCATTCTTTACTAAATAAGTAGCTAAATATTTGAACCTATCAACTTGCTTTATAGCAATTCCTTCTACCGAGCAATTCTGCGCATTTTCTATATTCATATTTATAATTTCAGTTTTCCAGCTATTAATTACCAAAGCAACGTTTCTTCCTTCCCAAACTAAACAGTCCAGCACTGTTTGTATCCTTTCTTGCCCATTACAAATAAGAACTATATCATCAGCATAATCTACGTCAAGAAGTTTCCCATTTTCTCCCCAGTTTATACCAGCATCAGTTTCTGCTTTTACCTTTTTCATGATGTAATCAATAAGCCTCTGCTTTGTTGATTTTGAAAAGGCTTCACTTCAAATGGATCAGTCAAATCGCCGTCAACCATCACTTTACAAGCTGTGCTCTCGTGCATATTCAAAATGACCCTAACAAACTATTCCAGTATTCCATAATGCCGCATGATCTTACCCATGCAATTTCTCAAAATGCTATCGAATGCCTTTTCAAAATCAACAGAGCAGAGGATTAAAGGAACTTTCATTTCATTTGCTTGCTGCATCAAATGTCTAACGATAAAAATCTGGTCATTGCACCCACGCTCTTTCTAAACCTAGCCTGTTCATCTCTTAGAATGCCATCAACCACCGGCTCCAACCTATTCAATAATATTCTACTGAAAATTTTCAAAGCTATAGGTGACAAAGTGATTCCTCTCTAGTTGCCACACAGACTCAGATCTCCTTTTTTCGGAACTTTAACTAATACTGCATTCTTCCACCCTGATGGTACCATCCCCGTCACCCATATCTCATTGAATAACTTTCTCAAAACACATACCAATCCATCCTCTTCCACTTTAAACATTTCAGGAAATAAACCATCCTCTCCCGGTGTCTCATAATTCTTCAATTGCTTTAATGCTTTTACCACTTCTTCAAGCCTAATCTCTCCCGTATCTATATTCAAATCTTCACGAGGAGGAGGTATATCGTCCTCTGGTGTGACAGGTCTGTTCAGAACTGTCCCAAAGTGTTCTCTCCATCTATTCCTTACATTAATGCTCTTAGTTAACAGGTTATCTTCACTATCTACGTATCCTTGAATCATTATACATTTTGAAGTCTAATCCCACCCTCAATAACTAAATTTCATCTGTTCTTTTGTTCATTATTCTCTAAATGTATCCGCCTATATCATTAATTTTTGTACTTACATGAGTTAGAATGCCTGATTAAATAATATAGATATATTGTATTGCCTGAAATTAGCTATCCTTTTATTATGTTTAGTACCTTGATGATGAGGTTGGCCTTAGAAACGTTGGTGCATCAATAAATTAGAAGAATGCATCTGTTTTATGTTGCCCATGTTATCTTGTTTATATATATATATATATATATATATATATATATATATATATATATATATATATATATATATATAAAGTATTAAGGGATGTTTATGCCTTTGCATAATCTTATATGGACCTTTATAAGGGGTGGAATATAACTCTGAATATCTCTCCGGAATCCGTGTGTACAAGTTTCCGACCCTTTGGGAACGTAAACGTACTTTTTATCAAAGGGTATGATAAGGGGGCGAACTTGAGTTAATTGACTCCTGATGTTACTTAATCGTCTTATATTGCAAGGATCATTGTTCCTGGTAATAAATAAAACATCTTGAAAGCGTAGACGAGTGACATATACAATTTATACTGGAGAAAAACCTGTTTGCTTATTAGTGGCATTTATTATTGCAAGTAACTTACGTAACCATAGTCTAGGAGGTCCTTTTGCAACAAAGGAACTCCTGACCGTGCGGTAGGACGTTTCATGAATGGCGTTCCAGGAGTATTCCTATGAGAAGTAAAGATATGTTCAGTTGCAGTAAGGTTTCACAAGGTCTGCTGACCAAAAGTCGCGTGCTCTCACTTATTCTGATTTATGATCTAACGACCTTCAAAACTTTCAATAACTCCCGGACTAATCTTGTGAGGACCTTCATAATTATAATGTAAAACAACATAAGGGTTTCAAATTTGGTTAGAATCGGCCGAATAGTTATGATGTTATTGACAAAACAAAATAATTCCAGGGCTAACCATTGGAGGACTTTGGTAATTATATCAATCGAAAGAAAATGTGAAACAACTTAAGTGTTTCAAATTTCGTTAGAATCGGCAGGATAGTTATAAAGTTATTACTCCTCCCCACCCCACCCCAAAAAAAGCAAAACGGGAACCGACCGACCGATGTAGTGAGATGACTAAAAACTCTTCGAATAGATCTTACCTGAAATATATGTATCCCATTATTAGATATGATTTTGACTGGGGCTCCAAACTCTGAAACGGAATTGCCAAAGAAATTTTCAACTACAGATTCGGATGCAATATCTTTAAGTGAGTAGGCCTGTATACCTTTATCCAGCTGGTATAGCCACAAATGACCGTCAGAAGTGTTTTATATCCTTCTTGTGTCTTAGGAGAACCACTTATTATGTCCTTGTGAATAGTATGAAATCTCGCTTTGGGAGCAGTGAATTGTGTGATAGGTGTTGTTGTTTTTTTATTCGTTCTACTTTGGATTTCTGTCATGTAATGCAAGTCATAACCCGTTCACTAATGACCTTTCTCATATTTCAATAGAAACCTCTCCGAGGTGTATTTGAGAGACGTGCCTGTAACTAGATGTCCTAAATTATGATAAAAATGAAAGGCATTTTGCGGAAATCAAAAGTTAAATGAGGTCGGACAAAGACTTAGGATAGATTTCAAATGATATAACGATATGAAGATGGCAAAGTAATCTTATGAGGCTGGAGTAAAGTAGAAGAGTCTTCTTGCAAAGAGTTCAATTCTGAATGAGACAGTTGAGATGGAGCCAAAGAGTTGTAATTAATAATAGTAAATGAGGGAATGGTAAGACACGAAGGAATTAGAACGTCATCTTGTGAGAGTGCCAGTTAATATTGCATATATTGCACGTTACAAGTACCACTTTTACGTGTTGAAAGTTTCACATTTTGATCATTGATAGGTGCCTGGGGAATAGTATCACTGTTATTATTTTTTTCTGCTATGTGCTTAAGGATATTAGCGAACTGAATAAGAAGTTCGAAAGCACAAGCTTGTCTTGGAGAGTTTCTAGTTTAAGGGATTTGGCAACTCCTTTTTATTGTCTTACAATCGGTCAAGACATAGAAGTTGGTGCTTTCTAGGAGGTGATGAAAATGTTTAATTGTAAGACCTATATAAATAGTTCATTACTGATGGATGAATATTTTAATTCAACACATTTAAATAATTTACTATAATAGTCCACTGCTTCCCATTTCTCTTGGGAAAGTTTTCTCGGATCTATCTTTCCCCCAAATCAGATGTATCGGTGATGAAACATAATGGGAAGTCTTTTTGTGGATAAAACAGTAATGCTGCTTTGACTATTATTTTTTGATATTATTGAAGGCGGATTTGGCCTGTTCATTCCAATGTAAAGTTGAATTGTCACAGCGTTTATTTGTGAGAAGAATGAAAATAATGGCGGCATATTTTATGTATCTTCCTAAAAAATTGACTAAGCCAAGAAACCACTGTAATTCTTGTATTGTAGTAAGCTTAGGGTAATCCTAAATCGCATTAATCTTAGCCTCCTCCGTGGATATGCCTTGGCAACTAATTTCATATCCTAAAAAGTTGAATGAATCTACTTAAAAATGCACTTGGCAATATTGATTTGTAAGCCGAGCAATTTCAAAATGCAAAGACCAGCTCCAATTGTTGCTTATGTTGAGCCTCGTTATCGCTCACAATGAGCAAATCTTCAGCAGGGGCCCAAACAAAACTTATATCATGCAAAATATGAGTAATAAAACGCTGAAAAGTCTTTGAGCACTTTCATATAAATTGGGGGAGGAACCGCTAGTCAAAAATCTCCAGGGGTCTTATAGTAACTGATTTCTCGAATGATATTGGATCCATTGGAACCTGAAAAAAATCTGAAAAATCGCATCTTTAAAATCTACTTTCGATCATCTTTTTGGAACGTTCTAATGCTGCTGTGAAGTCAGTCAAATGAGGCAGGGTGGTAGTTATCACGGATAGTGAGTGCGTTTAGTCGTCGGTAGTCACAGGTGTGGCGATGAGAGTTGTCTGATATCCGAACGATATGGACCAGACTTGCGTAAAGGCTTGATTGAGATGGTTTTATCTTGCTTTCGCTTATTAAAGTCTGTATTTTCTCCTTAAGAACATTTAATAACTTAGGAGATAATTCCTTAGTCCTTTCTGTAAGGGGGGGGTAGTGGTAACAATATAGTGGTTATAAGAAAGGGACACTTTCGGTACCTTTTTATGATCGCAATGATTACACTGGTCTGCCTTTTGGAATTTTGGAATTTTTATTTTTATTCATGGATGTGATCTTACATATTCTTGGGTTGCTGATTTTAAATATCTAAATCATTTTTTCTATCACGTAAGGATTTTGAATAAAATACAAATTAATGATAACAATAAATATGCATTTTTAATATATTGTTACTTATTTAAAATGAATAAGTAATCATGGAAAAGCACATTATTTTAGTTTTAAGTACATATGTATACCAAATCAACATGAAATAAATCACGGTAATCATGAAATAAATAAAAATCATCAAAATCAAATCAAATGAATGTAAAAAAATGCTCTCATGGTTAGCCTACATACCGATTCAAAGGAAGGCTGTGATTTCCGCTTGTGCTGTGCATCGGGGCATCACGTTTGAATGACCAGCAGTAATCCGCCATCATGCTGACATTCCATTTGATCTTGTATCGAGTTTCCATGGTGCAAATATCCTGATGGAAACGCTCTCATGGTTCCTCACTATAGTTCCCACAATTCGTGGGAAAATAGTCAAGATGTGAGGGCAAAAGGTGCATCTTCACACTCATTCTAGACCCAAATTGCTGGAAGCTTGAAATCAGATCTTGGATCACTTTTTCATATTCTGGGAAGCGGGTGTTTCGCAAGAAGTTATGGACAATCTGCTTGGAAGAAAACCAGGCATTCACCTTGACACCTGCTAGTGCTTCCTCAAAATGCTTGTCCTTCACCAATTCCCGAATCTGAGGGCCAACAAAAATTCTTGCATTCAGCTTACTTTCACTTACACGAGGAAACTTTGACTTCTGGTTCTTGAAAGCAACTTCGTTCTTGTTCGAGGCCTTCACACATTTCTTTATAACCCCTAATTTGATGTGGAGAGGTGGTAGCAGAATTTTCTTGGGTCAACTAGTGGCATAGCTCTCACGCTGTGATTTCCGGGTAAAAAGCTGGTTCTTATTGGCTAGTCCTTTTTTGCATAGTGTTAGCTGTCAGCCTTACTATCCCAGAGACACAAAAACAGGGATACTTTGTGTATCCCCCTTGAAGACCTAGTAGGAGAGCAATAACTTTTGAAATCACCACAAATAAGAAAATTGTGCTGATGGTACTTGATTGCAGTTATTAGTGTTTTCAAATTTTCGTAGGTTTCGGACATTTGGATACTATGGCCAATTGACGCAGATGCAGCTGTGTTACCATTGTAGCGAAGAACATCCTTTAAACTTATGTTACAAGAATTAATGAAGAGCCTCCATTCATCTGTTTTGTACGGCATCCCCATGTGTTCGATAAGGCCAGAAATATTTGAACAGAAAACTAAAGAATCCTCTTTCTTAAAGAACTGAATGAATTCCGCTTCACGAAGACGGTACCAGGCGAATTTGTTCCAGAAGCTAGAAGCCTGTATTCCTTTAGTCTAGAGCCAAGTAACTGTGCACTTTCCTTTGGAAGGTTAAGGTCTCGCACCAGGTCGTTGGGCTCAACTTGGTTAAAGAGTTTGGGATCGTCATTTGTTGGTGGTTCATAGTCTACTTCCATCTTATTAGTATCACTAGTATCGGACTCTGATGAAATTTCCCATATTTCAGGCGGCACAGGCACAGGTGTATCATCTAAGTGTGGAACAGGCCTTATTGCTAAAGGAATATTTGGGTATATTATGCGATATTTAGTCTTTTTGTTGAATCCAGCTACTTTAGTCATACAAAAGTAGCAGTCATCATGGTGATTCTTCTGCTCTCGCCATACCATTGGTACTCCAAAGAACATACATTTAAGTTTTTCAACTGACTAAATTTGGAGTTTACTGATGCAACTGTTGCAAGCTTTGTGTGGGGCAAGTAGCTTGTCTTGGTCTCCTAATCTGCAGCTAAAATAAGCTAAATAACAACGCTTCAACAAAGGAGTAATATTGCCCCGGAAATCTGAAGGGGTGAATTGCCTGCGGACATAGCAAAATATGTCTGCTGAATTTATACAGCCTCTAGACATATTCACAATCCAAAAATAAAGAAAAATATATTAGCAATATTAGAAATATATCTATAATATATATAAAGAAATATTATATAATGTAAACATATATATTATATATATATATATATATATATATATATATATATATATATATATATATTATAATATATATATATATTTACTTATGCTATACAAAAAGAGTAAAGTAACGTTTCGGTATAACTTGACAACGTGATGTGATAGAGATGAATAAAAAACAAAGTAAATCACCATTTTCCATATATATATTGAAAAAGATGTCATACAGTCAATAAAAAAATCATGCAGACCAGTGTTATTGATCTTACATAATTCACTATACTTATTGAACAACTGATGCACATGCGAATCACTACGAAATTATAGACGAGTATGAAGGAGAGCATGCACTTTTATGAACAGACTTTATTGATAAATTGGTTATTCCTTGGAACAAACATGCTCGCTTTAAATCTACTAAGATATTGAAATGAGATAGAAAGTCTGCGTCTAATATTACACACTTAATACCACACAGAATCCACTTAAACTTTTGTCTTAATTCGAACCAAAGATTTATTTTCCTCTCATTAAATCTTCGTATGGGCGAGCATGTTGCTGTTTGAAGTGGGACGTGAGTTTCGTCTTGTTGGAGATCGTCGTAGTTAACATGGATGATGATATAACGGATCCAGTATCGACCAAAAGCTTTCTCTGGTGATGATATATATGACATACAGACAGGGTGTTCGGGGAGAAGGATGATACGTCCTTCATTGTTATCCTCTCCCTCTCGAGTTTCCCAAGTTTTCTTGGCATCTAGGCAAACGACGGTGGGCTTAGTTCCCAAATTGACAGTTGTACCAGTAAATTCCTTCATCGAGAGCTGGAGAGTTACGCAACGTGCGTTATAAAGTGTGAGTTCCTCATTGGTGAAGGCCAACGCCACTTCCATATCCCCTCCAAATTGTTGAAGATGGTCCTTTGTGACGAAGTTTCCTCAATTGTTAGCTACGGCACATGGTTCGGGCAGCAGCGTCTGCTAATTTTTCAAAGGAAGTTTATGAAAATAAAATTTCTAGTACATCCAAAAATGTGGAGAGAAGGGAGGACAACGGAAAAATGATTCCCTCAGGAGCTTAAGACTGACTTTGTCATCAAGGATGTCTCTTAACTTCCTCAAAAGTACTTCATGAGGAAGATTGAAAAAATTCAGGTTTGAAACGATTGGATTATGTACTTTCTAATGGCTAATAATTTAGGCAAATCTTAATGAGCCACCGTGCAACCGGCGGATCTATATTTAATGGAGAAATGAAGAGAAACCACTAGAATCGTTCACTACCTAAACTTCGAAATTATGGAGAAGAGCACTGAAAATTGAACATTCTTAAACACATAATAACACTTGAAATATTATATCATGACGCAAACAGCAATACTCACTATTTTAATCTCTCCATCTATTATATTTTTGTGCATTTAAGATTTCAACATCACAAAATAAGAACGTTCACTTAAAATTTCGTGAATCTCAAAGGGGATGCAATAAAATCTTCTCACCGAAAATCTTGATGGGTATCCCGTCGCCGTCTGAAGGGTAATTGATGTATGTCTCTTCGGTTTTCTTATCGTAAGCTGAATGTAGTGTTACATATTTAAAAAAATTCTATTATATCTATTAGAAATCTCCTGCTCGTTTTGACATCATTATTGGGCAAGCAGGCGTTTGCAAGGACGGTAGAAGGCAAGTTTACCCATACGGGCTTATCCTGGAGCTTTTCATTCGGATGGAAGCATTTTTGCACCTAGAGCAATATTGATTGTCTGATTCCTAAGTTCTCTGTGGGACCACCAAACTCCGTTATGCTGTATAAGTACGTGTAGTCCGGGGAAGTGTATAGGCGTGTAAGAGAATAGCATAATGCTCCCAAGTCTTTCCCACCTCCTTTCCGGGTGGGCCGCGTTATCACCCTTCCCCTTCCGGCCCGATGTCTGGTCCCCCCTCCCCCCTCCCTGTAACCAGTCCTGGATTGGTTATCGATAGATGGGAGTCCATCTTGGCTTCCGGTGGTTCCCGAAAGTTTGCAAAGGACGAAATGGAGGAGATAATCAAGCCGCTCTCACTCGAAAAAGGACGCTTGATATCAAATCTACTTCCAGAGCCATGTGAACCTCTCCCGAGTTTCGAGTATAAAAGATGAATTCTTTTAACCCTCAGTAGTAGAGCTTGCACAGCGTCTGGCGAGGCAGGAATTGCCATCTATCTCGATGTAGTGGTTAATCTTCGAAGCACCAAATCTTCAGAGAGGAGATTGGTCCCAGTTAGGGAGGCTCCATATCCCATTGGTCCGCAAGTCAGTGCGGACCCAAGCTCGTACTCACGTGACAGAGCCGAAGCTACAAACATCCTCACTCTGGTTCCCTAAGCGAGGAATCTACATCCCCGCTTTTCTCCGTGACCCTACGCGTCGATCGGTCACTTTGCCCCCCGCCCCCCTCACAGTGTCACCCAAGATTCCTCGGAGTTTACGAGCGCGGGGCCCTCTTTAACAAGAAGTTCCCGTCACCGCCTTCTTCCAGCAGAATCGTGACGGAATTGTGGGATCAGGTCGGTCCCTGGAGAACCTATCTCATCGTCTCCACCCCTTATCTCACCACCTTCACTCACCAGCGCCACCCGAACATCAGGTTCCCTTTCACATTGCCCAACTTCCCCGCGAAGCTTACTAATATTACAAGTGTATAGGGATTTACATAGTGAATAGTTATTTACAAGCCAAATGAGATATCCGAGATTCACTTATTGATTTATCTCTCGAAGCACCTTATTTGTATATATATATATATATATATATATATTTTCTTGTTTAGTGTTCATTAAAACTTTATTTTCATATTGTTGTGTATCTAACATCCTTTGGGTCGCTTGCTGGTAAAGTTCATTCCCATTCCTCTGTAGCCAACCTCTAAGCACTCTGACTCAATAACCAATTCAGAGCACGGGTCGAACAAAGTATAAGAAGTAGTACGACGCCCCCTCCGCATTCGGGATAATAGGATATATATATATATATATATATATATATATATATATATATATATATAAGAGTCAGGGAAAACACCAACCACCCCTCGGCCTATTCCTCGACAAGGCGCTTCCTCTTGATTGGGCCTTTGTCTTCTCAAATTTGTCCATCCTTTTTGATAAAGTAGATGCCTCTGCTGTGAAGGAAAGTACTAAGGCTTCGCAGGTTTAGAAATGGGAATACCAGTCCTATGAGACATACAAGAAATTATCATGGTAAGGTAAAAGAAATATGTTGTGTAAAGGTTCTGTTTTCCTTAACTTGCGGTTATAGAATGTTTTTGTAGCTTTATAGATGCAGTTTTTCAAAAGATATTTCAGGTAACACAGATTGAAGGCAATCTTTTTCATTTTTTGTAAATTCTTGATCTATATAGTTAGGACTACATATCCTAAGTGCCCTAAAATACATGGAAGAAAATACTGATGTTTTAATATTTTTAGAATGACCCGAATAAAAATGGATATTGGATAATTTATTTTTCGGTTTCCTGAAAATAGAAAACTTTAACCTGTCTGGTTGTCTAATTATTAGAACATCTAAGAAAGGAAGGCTATTATTTTCTTCTTTTTCTAAAGTAAATTTAATTGACTGAACTAATGAATTAATAAATAAAAGAAAACCATCGAGATCAAAATCTTCCTTTAGAATTCCCAGGATATCGTCTACATAGCGGTACCAAACAATTTAAGTGAACCAAACCGGTGGAACCAGCCTCGTTTAAAAAAATATTCCATATACATATTTAACAATAATGGAGATAAGGGATTGTCCATAGCCATCCTCAACACTTGTTCGTAGAAGTTTTACAAATAAAATAGAATTCTATGAAGAATTACAAGCTAAGTGGGGAAAGATGGCGTCAGAAATTTGTGAAACGTTAGTAAAATCCTAGCCACAAGTAATGATTCCATAAGGTGCTTTATACGTTTGGCCAAGAATGTATAATGGCCATCCGGAGAGTTTTAATTGCTTGTGAAAAAAGTTAAGTAAATTTAATCATATCATTGATATTTTGATCTACAATATTTTTCCGTTTTATTTGTTTACAAAATATAATTTGGGGGAAAAAATATGAATCACTATGCAAAAAAATTTGAGTCAACAACGCGCTTCTCCCTAATTTGAGGCAATTGAGAAATAGGCTAACCTTTAAGCTATCACTACTCTGTTTACCCAGTTCTAAACTGTTCGTTCCTGTCTAAATTTGCTTCCGTTAAGGTTCCTTATATTTACATTGAATTAAATTTACTTATAAAGATTTCAGAGCGCCACGAACTTTTTGGACGACCTAATATGAAATATTTTTTGAATATTGGAATAATTGAGCTTCCTCAAACAACAGATTTGTTGCGCGGAAATGAACGCCGCCGTTCTAGTTTGCTTATCGAAACCTCCAGACAGAAGATGACGGACGACTCATGTAATATAATTGCATTGATATCGGGCCTAGCATGATATGAGAATCAGTCAAATTGTCGTATTCACTGAATTTCTCTCGTAAATAATCCAGCGTCTGTGTTTGCTCGCTGTACTTAGAAAAAAAGGTAATCTAGCTTAGGAAAGTTTATTTACCCTTAGAACTTTCTTAATGCACTCATGTATGGAGGTCCTAGCATTGGCAAGCTCAATATTCTCCAGTCTGTGCTTGTAATGATCAGCAGACACCCCCAAATCAGCAGATATAGATCAGCAAACCTCAAAATCAGCAGGTAAAGATACATTACCCCATAGTATGTTCATTTGTAGGATATAAAGTTAATTAAATCATTAAATAAAGCCCAAAACCCTCCATGTATTAGCTGCAGCAAAGTTACCCACACTGCCCATACTACTGTACCCATGACATGCCCTTGCGAGCATTTTTTTCTGGTAAAGATAAGCTGTTCTCAGGCACTCTGGAGATTCTGTTGTTTACAACGCTTGGCGCCACCTTCTTGCGATCCTTAACTTAATTAGTACTTTAAAAGTTGCCAAAATTTCCGATTCCTCAATAACTGAACTTTGCATAAAATTTGCCATGATTGTTTTAATTCTGAATTTCTTTGCGCGGACGACTGCGATGTTCGTATCTTCCAAACTCTGCCGCTTCCTCCATCGCTCATCATCCCATCCACTCGGCAATCCGAAATACGCTCGTTTATTCCACAACCATGGAGGACTCCGCAAATGATGAAATAGCTAGTTTATTTACAATGACCTACACTTAGTTGTTTATTTTCTTCTGTCTTCTTCACTAAGGCGAGGAACCAGTGAAGTTGCGGACTTTTGCGCTGAGATCAAATGTTAGGTTTTGTATAAAAATGTCTTGGCAGTTTTCTAAAGTTCCTGCTTCTCTGAACTTTATTCAAGAGAGAAATTAAACGTGCAACGAGAGGTGTGGTCTGGTAGGAAGCGGTGCTTTTTCAATGGTGTAAACAAGAACTTGCCCGAAAACCAACGAGAAAACTCGAAAAACAACCAAAATGTAAATGAAATCCATGAATTTCGTGAAGGTCCCAGAAATGAAGGAAAGAAGCCCCTGTGAAAGGTGGGGCTGGGTAGGAGTGTGTAATTTTCTTATGGTTGTGTGTACATGTAAGTTATTTCATTTTTTATTAGGCCTCACGCTGCTGCTTTTGTGCTATCATAAACCCTTCCCAAACCTCCATCCCCGTCTCCCTAACTCCAAACCCCAAGCTCCGACTCACTGGCCATTCTTAGTTCGGCTTCTAATTGCACCTATTTATTATCTTTCTTAATGCGACATCCCAAGCCGGGAATTGGGCAACATCCATGTAACCCTCTCAAACTCCACTAAACTGAGCTCTCCGTTCTCCTCACATACGTATCAAATTAGGTGGTTCAAAGGTAGGCGGAGTCTTTTACATTAACCAAATTATCAAATTATACTGTCGACTAAAGCTCGTTTTCAAAAGGGCTTAACCGCACTGATGAGGTTATGCAACTATGTTTTTTATCGCGCGGGATATTGAGTTGATTTTTTCATCTTTTACGATGGGTGTAAGCTAAATAATAAGCAAATATTAGCTTGTAACATGTTTTATTATTTTTCTTCTTTGTTTTGGGAAGGAAGGGATCTCGGATGGCAGCGAAGTGTCACAGCACCCCTTTTCCCCAAACAGAGCCCTACCCCTACACACCGATCGAAAGACAGAAAAACACGTTAGAGATATTTCATTGAAACCGATAAAATTTCTCACTTCAAATATTCAACACTGTTGTCATGTCTACGAACTTACACACGTTGCTCTAAACGTACACGCATCGAAACAGCACTGTACTAGTTTGGGGTTTTTTTAATAGGCGGCGGGGCAGAAAATAGAGCGATGTGTTCGGTTTTTAATGACTGTGTTTGCCATAGAATTGGTACAGAGTGAACAAGTTAATTCTCACTGCTCTTAATTCTTCTACTCTCACGTTTTTGTTGCGGCACCTAACAATGTGCAGGGAGCTTGTGTCTGAAAGGTGCGGAAATCTATTATGAAAATTACACTTAATTCTAAAATTTTCTTCCGCCATGGTGAATTACGTTTTCGTTTTCCACCGTATGAAGAACATCTGGTAACAGTGGAAACAATTTCCTTCGCAGGATAATTGGGGGTTTAGCGTGGCAGCATTTAGCAAAGAAAAAGACTGCTACGCATTTTCGTATGCAGATATGGGATATTAAGTCACGTTTCATCTCCCACCCTATCACATACTCTCGTACGGGTGCTCGTACTATTGAACTCCTCTGCTGTTTCATAGGAACAGTTCTAAAGGGCTTATAAATGCACCTTTCCAGTATTTGACGTTATGCAAACTTATTATAATAGGCTTTATCATCATCACTATTTTCTTCGCATTTATCTTCATATTCATTGGGGGAGGGGGGGGGATCATTTACGCTCTACAAGGAGTTCCGAATGTCTTGTTACCCCCGGAAAAACAACTATGAGACTGATGCATTGTAAGGGAAGAAATACTTATTTCTATTCTTATGTATACAAGAATTTATTTATACATGTATTGATAATAGAAGAGCTACAAATGATTACACTATTAGAGTTGTTGTTCATGGGATAACAAGATATTCCGTACACCCTATAAGTTCGTTGAATGAACATATATCCCATGAACACGACAATTCCATTTTTCCTAGATATAATGAACAGTATATCTTTGATTTTGGCGCGAAGATCTCCTTCAGGAGCCTATTTCATACCGAGAGATGACTGCAAGAGCAAATGTGCAAGTTCCCGCTGTTTCGGGAATTTTATTTTCCGCGTCAATTATTAAAACTCGTATCTTTCCCCGTGGCCTCCCGCGAAGTTTGGAAGGTGACTATGGCTGCTATTTAGGGGTAGTGGAAAGGCGTATTTCTTGACACCTTCATGGGGGTGATAGGTAAAGGAAGGGGGGGTTAAAGGTGAATCAAGGTGGCACATTTGAGTGGAAATCACAGAAACACGCCAAAATGAACCGGCCATTCAATTTCAATATAAGGCAGGAATTTTTTTCATTTCTCTTAAGAACGAGACAAACGACGAGATAAATAGAGATCTGTAGCGAGAAATAAATGGAAACAGAGAAATGGCACTGACAATCACAAAACAGCAAGTCTGCAGATAAACCAACACTAATACACGCAAACACACACACCTATATAAGAAAAAACAGACTTATCAAGAATTGGCAGATTTTATATTTTATTTTTACATCTTGGTTCAACTATGCGTCGATTCGGTTATGTCTGAGCAGGGTGAAACATCTTACTGAGTGAAGTTTTGCCACCTTGGGGGTGGCAAGTCGTAGGATGGGGTCCTGACATTTCAGTCGATGTCATACGCAGTAGACACCGGTGGCTCGGACCTTCCGTTAAACTGTAGGTTCAAATGGAATTATATCATAGTTATGAATTGGCTGTTAGTAGAAACCGTAACAACAACAACGTGAGCCTGTCGGAGGCTGTGCTCCTCTCGATACAGTGGTTGGTTGGACCTGAAAATTCAATGAACGTTCGATGGTTTTTAAAAACCCAAGTCCGATAATAAGCTTCGGAGTCAGTGTCCTCCTGTTCTTTCTCTTTATTCATCTTCCTATCCGTCCTCTTATTCTTACTCCACCGAGGGGAATCTCCTTCTCACGCCACCTTTCTTCCTTGGTTACACTGCAGAAAAAGTCTAATGAGTGCATTATATGTACAAGTTGTCTCGCTCGCACAACACCATAGGGAAAAGTGATGTTTATAGTATTTAATCGAAGTGGTGACCATTGTGCCTCATACAAATATTCAGACCAGTGACCCACTCATCGAGGACACCGTAAAATGCCAGGGGTTATTTCTCTTCAAGCAGCTGTGAATCTTGATTTCAGATGAGACAGTCAATTTATCGTCTTTGAATACACAACAACAGGTCCCAATCCAGAGGTGTGAAATGGTGGCTATACGGAGAGCATTTGATAGGTCCATGTCGAGAAATCTACCATCTATATAACCATTTTTCTAGATATAGGCTGATTTAAACAACATAATGAACACCACCTTGGATGTTTTCTCTCTGTATTCAAGATACTTGGAAAAGTCTTGGTATCCACTATATCCAGATACCTTTCTCATGTACGTTGTTGCCAAAGAAGAATGAACTAATCAGTCTGTCTGTGGCACACCATTACACGTTTATTTCCCTGTTGTTTATTGGAGTACTCTCAATGAACATTCTGAGAGGATTATTACAGCCTGTTTTGGTAAAGAGATTTGTCAGACACGCAAAAATTGGCTGATAAGAGAACAGGATGCCTTGGTAAAGTCGAGGTTACAGTCCACTTGTGATAAAGCCCAATTTCAAAATTATAAGAGGTTCTTTAAAAAGGATCTCTGTTTCCTAAAGTCATTATGTGATTCACTAATCAATTTATGTTCCTCAAGGTGTTGGCCTATTGTGCCAGCAAATTTTGACTTAAGCAGAGTCCCTATAAAAGAAGTTAAACTAATCGGCCTCTAATAATATTTTACACTTTCCAATCATTGGGAATATTTTTTGACAAGGGATTGGCGAAATATCATTTTTAATGATAGAGTTACCTCTAGCTTAGTTTTTTTTAAAACACTCGGAACAATTCCGACAGGGTTTAATGACATAAACCTGTTCATTTTCTCTATTCCTTTTAATATTTCTTGAATAGTACATTGAAAGAGAGGTGGGTGAGTTAGATAGGGAGAGAGGAAGCGGCAGAGGGAGTTACAAGGAATTACAATAACAGAGGGACACCTCTAAGGTACTTACACCCTGTTCGATGAGATTTCCATGCTTTTTACATAATTTCATACCTACGAGCATCACAATAACTTTACCGCAATGTTCTAAAGCGAAAGGGTACGTATAATTTGTTTAACTTATTTTTTTAAATATCAACGCCTCTACCTTTTACATGTTCGGGCAGTCGATTCCATGCGTTAACTATCCGATATGAAAAGTAATTTCAACTATATTTTGTGGAGAATCTTTTAGCCTCCAATTTCCATCCAATTTCACGTGTTGGATTTTCTTTAATTGTGGATAGCTTCCTGTAATCCAGATTTTTAGATCGAGATTAGTTGCCATCGTTCTTCTTGTCTCCAGTGCAAACAGGTTGATTGATGGTACTAATCTCCTTGGTTGTCATACAATGCACCTTCTCCAGCCTCTGCAAGTTTTTCCTGAAGAAAAATGTCAATACTTGTGCACATTATTTTAAGCGTGGCCATACTAATGAGTGATATAAAGGCCGCTTGATATATAAATAACCCAATATTTTCACCGACTTCTTTTTTGCCTCTGTACATTGTTTAGAAGATTTCCAATCGCTGGTTACAAGTATTCCTAGATCGTTTTATTTCTCTGTTGTGACAAACTTACAGTCAATTAATGTGTAATAATTTCTTTGATTTCTGTCTCATAAATGCATCACTCTACAGTTATCTTCATTAAAAGGCATCTGCTAAGCTTCGGATCATTTATCTCTAAGGTGTCCAAGTTCCCTTGGTTTTTCGGGATCTCCTCAGAATTCGCCACACTAGCTCCTAGTTTAATATCGTCTGTAAATTTAGAGGTTACAGGGAATTCTTGCATCTAGGTCATTTATATATGAAATGAACAACAATGGACAATGCACTGAGCCCTGTAGCACTCTAATGGCTACTGAGGCCAGGCTGAATCCAATCCATTAACAAGTACTCTTTGTTTCCTGGTTCCAGCCAAACCTCTATCCATTAGGCTATTGTACCAAGAAATATGAGTGGCTCAACTTTCCGGGTAACTTTGTCAAAGGAAAGGAGGTAGAGATAGATGGAAGAAGGGAGCTAGGGAGGGAGGGAGGAAGGAAGGAGAGAGAGGGAGGGATAGAGGAAGGGCTCACTGGAGAGAGGAAGTAAAGGAGGGCGGGTGGGAAAGAAGGATGGAAGGAGGGAGTGAGAGGGGGGGGGGAGAAATATGGATGGAGGGTGAGGGAGAGGGAAGAAAAAGAGGGAAGTAAAGTTAGAGAAGTAGGTGGGAAGAAATAGAGGGAGTAAGAGAGAGAGAAGCGGGAGAGAATGGAGTTAGAGAGGGTAGCAGAGAGAAGGAGAGAGGGAGGGAAATATGGAGAAGGGGAGGGGGATAGATATAGGAAGGGAGATATAGAAGTAGGGAGATAGAGATATCAAGGGATGTAGAGAGAGCTATGGTTGATGAGAGGGGGAAAGAGAGAATGAAGGAGGGGGAGAGCGAAGGTGGAATGGAAAGAGGCAGGGGGGAAGGGAGAGAGGAAAGGAATGAGAGAGGGAGTGGGAGAAGACAAGGAGGTAAAGGGACATAGAGATGGAGGGTGGTAGGGAGAAAGGGAGGAAGAACGGGAAGGAAGGAGAGAACGGGGAGAGGAAAAGAGAAAGATGAAGGGGGAGGGGGATAGGGTTGCAGGGAAGGTGGGATGTAGAGAGAGAGGGATGGCCGGAGAAAGGAATGGAGGGAGAGAGAGTGATTCAAAGAGGGATGGGGGGAGTGAGGGAGGGAGGGATACCAGGAGAGTGGGATGATGAAAGAGGGAGGGAGGGAGAGTGGGATGCAGAAAGAGAGGGATGGAGGGTGAAATTGATGGGCGAGATGGGAAGTGAGAGAGGGAGGAATGGAGGGAGGAAAGGATGGATGGATAGAGAAAAAGGTAATTGGAGGAAGAAAAGGGTGGATAGAGGGGGAGATACGGATGCAGGAAGATAAAGATAGGAGGAGAGATGGGTAGAGTGGTAGGAAAGAAATAAAAATAACTTAAATTTGACTGAGGAAGGGAGATAAGGCTCTAGGGAGAGAGACAGGTTGGAAGGAAGGAGAGAGTGAGTGAGTGAGAGAGAGAGGCTGGAAATAGAGCGAGGGCTGGAGGAGAGAGGGTGGGTATGTCGTAAGAGAGAGGGGGGAGGGAGGTGAGAGGAATAGAGGTAGTGAGAAAGAGGGAGGGAGGGATGTGAGATGAAGGGAAGGATGTGAGAGGGAGATAGGTAGTGAGAAAGAGGGAGGGAAGTAGTGAGGGATATGAGAGGGAGGTAGGTAGTGAGAGAGAGGGAGGAATGGGGAGAGCGAGAGAATGAGAGAGGGAAGAGGGGGAGAGAGGGGGAGAGAGGGAGGGAGTGATAGAGATATGGCGGAAATAAAGGGGAGAATAGGGGGTAGGATTGGGAGATGGATGTAGTGAGTGAAGTAAGGAGGTAGGGTGGCAGAGTGAGAGGGAGCTAGAGAAATATGGCTGGAGGAAGAGGTAAGGAGTGAGATGGTGACGAAGAGAGGGAAATTGGAAGGAGGTAGGGAAATATGGATGGATGGAGAGAGGGAGGAATAGAGATGGAAGGAGAGAGGGGTGGATCGATATTCAGATAGAGGGAGAAATAGATTGAGGGGGAGAGAGTTGGAGGGAAAGAAAGATAGATGGAGATAGGGATGGACTGAGAGAGGGAGGGAGAGAGGGAGCTGGGTCGGATTGAGGGAGATATAGGTGGGGCAGAGGTGGATGGAGGGACATCTGGGTGGACAAAAGATTGCTACTGACGGAGTTAGAGAGTCACGAAAAAGAGGAGGGAGGGAGGTATAGAGAGAGTGAAGGGGGGATGAAGGGAAGGAAGGAGAGAGGCTTGGTGAGAGGACGAGAGGGACAGAGGAATGGAGAAATAGATGAAGGTAGGGAGGCAGAGAATGACAGAGGCTTGGTGAGATGGGAGAGAGAAAGAAGGAGAGAGAGGAGAAGGATAGCAGTATGAGACAGATGGAGGTAGAGAGGTAGATAGGGAGGGGAGGAGTGATGGAGTGAGTGAGGAATAGATGGAGAAAAATAGTGATGGAAAGAATGAAGGAAAGGGGGAGGAATAAATAGAGAAAAGGAGGGAGCAAATAAAGCCGTATAGAGAGAGGGAGAGGGAGAGGGAGGGAAACTGGATGAGTGACGGAGGGAGGGAGAGAAGGATGGAGAGAGAGATGAAGGTAGGGAGGGAGGGAATGAGAGAGGCTTGGTGAGATGGAGGAAGAGAAAGAAGGAGAGAGAGGGGGAGGATAGCAGAATGAGACAGATGGAGGTAGATAGGTTGGTAGGGAGGGGAGGAGTGATGGAGGGAGTGAGGAATAGATAGAGGAAAATAGTGATGGAGAGAATGAAGGAAAGGGGAGGAAGAAATAGAAGAAAGGAGGAAGGAAATAAAGCGGTATAGAGAGAGGGAAACTATGGATGAGTGACGGAGGGTGGGAGAGAAGGATGGAGGCCTTTTTTGTTATCCATTTTATTCTAAGTTTCCTTTTACTGGCAATTCTAATTTTATAATTAAATCAGGTTACCAGACCATACTCTAAAACCTTGTCACTAGTAAAGATACAATACAATAACTACTCGATCAGCCAAAGGTTGTAATCCCTTTCAAAGAGAGCTCTGAATAACTCCTAACATGTTGAATGATTGTTCCAAATTCTTCCCTGCCAATGATTAACTCAAAACAATTGTCTTGCGCCTGGAAGACAAAGTCAACCGCTTCTTGACATAACTTAAACAGCAAAATATCCTTTCAAAGAAAACATAATGAACTGGTTTTATTCAGCTATTTATCTTCACTCCTCAGTATACCTAAAATTCTCTAGAAGGTGCTGCTCTGAGACGACCTATTCTCGCTTCCTATTATTCTCTGTCATTATAAAACTGGTCATACACCCAGCTAATCTTTTATTCCCATACTCTAAGAATCGATACTCAATGCAGAATTCATATCAATTTAAAGACGAACTTCTTACTTATGTCCATGACGGCTACATGGTTAGAGCAATGATGTCGAAATCAATATCATTTTGAATAGTATATTTGAAACTCAATCTAACATCATGTTTTTTTTTCTCGAGCACAATTAAAAAGATCATCGAATTAACTTTGTCTAGCTCATGCTTAACCTTCAATAATCGATTGTTTTTTTGTCAGATTGAGGGTATCGAAATGAGTTCACTAGAGGCAGACCTTTTTGATGTTTCATCTAGAGAAGGAGATATTTTCTGCTTATATTATAAACTCCCTATTATCGGCGTCTCGTTGATTTATCGTTCGCCCTTTTTGTAGAACTTTCACACATCCATTTATCTTTATTTTATTTTTTTACTTTCATTAACTCTTTACATCTTAATATAAAATTCACATCGGAGGAACAATTAAATGACAAACTGCCTTATTTTAGAGTTAGACATATCAGTTTCTCTTACACAAAGTAAATTTCCTGTAACTCTATACTGCAAAAATACCTACATTTAATGGGCTCTGCATTAATTATTTGAGTTTGGGGGGTTTAAGGTATAAGCTCTCTACAATTAAGATATTACTATATAGAAATTTCCATCTCACTCTTGCTTATATTCTATTACATAAAGAGTTTGTCCTTGCGAAATATATTAAGAATAATTAATTTCCATCCTATCTTTATGACAGAATCCTAAATCAATTTCTAAATAAGCACATTAACCCTGCTATTTCTCCCATGAATACTCTCAAAATTACTGTATTTACTGGTTTATGAAATGTTCTCTCTAAATAAAACTTTCAGAAGAAAAAAATGTTTTTCTTTTGAAATTTGATTTTCTCCAAGTTAATCCTAGAATTGTATTTTTTAAAAATAGAAACGCCATTTTAGGTTTTTTCCGCCATAACGATCCTATCTATATTGAGTAGAGAAATCATGTCGTATACTTATTTAGATGTCCCTGTTGTACTAGCGCCACTTACATCGGCAGCACTGTGAGGGCTCTTGGCGCTAGGTTGTCTGCTTATATGGGCATTAGTTGGCGAGCAGGAAATATTATTGTCAGAAAGTAGAGATCATCCATCAGAGAGCATTTAATTAAATGTAAAACAGATGCAAATATTGATAATTTAAAGGATTTGTTATCTAATTGTAACCAGTAACATCTTGGATAATTGGAATCATTATACATTGGATATTATAAACATAATTTAAACTATGATTCCAACTAAACACCATTGTATACATATATAAATCTATAACTAGCCTTGTTTAGATGGTTGTATGTCTTAACTGGTAGATTGGTTGATTTTAAATTGGAACGTAACTGAATTAGTCTACATAACTTCTCAAAGAATAGTGTGTGACCTGTGTAATCATTATTGTTCGGAATGTGATAAAGAAATCTTGCGAATTAACAAGTAGAAACTACGTTTTTTTCTATGCTCCTTTGTTCTTTTTTTTATAATATTTGTTCTTTCGCCTGACTTAATTCTTCCCTTTGGTGTTACGTTATACTTTATAATTTCCCTAAACCTTTTTTTACAATTATTTAATCTTAGCTTTTAAGTACTGCCTTGAGTTTGTTCTCTATTTTTTTATCAATTTTCACAACCTTATTGCATTTTTATTCTTTTTTAATGCATATTATTTCTCAATTCTAACCTAATGACGAAAACCATTGTTTCCGAAACCTCGATAAAGCACTTTCATAAATGCACTTAATTTTGGCCCTAAATTTCCTCCTTAAAATTATATATATATATATATATATATATGGGATAATTCATGGGATATTGGGCGGGGTTAAGATTGTGAAACATGGGCTCCAATCTGACCTTGTTCTCGGCTGTGATGTGAGCGATAAGAGCTGGAACCAGACGATGGGACATGTATTGACCTTCTTCACATTTTTCAACCGTTTCAACATCGCCGCGTTGCTATCGACACCAAAACGTACACAATCACACACGTGACTCCTACTTTCCCACCAACCCCCCTCCCCCTTATTCTTTAAAGAAACCCATGGAAGACATTCCTAATCTGCTCGAATGTTTGGGCAGCCATTAAAACCGAAAATAAAGCCCGATCGGTTGAAGGAACTATCCCCAATTCGGGACTGGGATGAGTTGACGATTCGCTAAGCTCCCCATTTTCAGTGGTCCCCCAAATGGCATTTATTTTCGTATTTTTTATATAAAAGGATAATGTGACCCTTGAATATAATGGCAAATATTGAATGGCACATTCGACGCAGCAGATGGCACTCTTTTTTGTCCCTGTGGTTTCCAAACGGAGGCATCGAGGCCAAATCAGAGGCAATAGGGAGTCGCCAGCTTTCCCACATGACAACCAGCCCTTTGGGCAGCATTGAGGAATTGCTTATATTTTATCCTATTACAATGCGTCTAAGTGCTATAATTGGGTATTCTTTTTAAGTATTTATAGTACCCAGTTCGATTCCAGGCGTCAGCAGACAAAAAAAATTCGTCGTTCGCATGGAGCCAGTGGCCATGGGAAACAAGTCGAGTCTGAGGCGTGGACACCGGCAACCCTATTTCCCCACCATCACACACAGCCAATCACACCACAGTTCCTTTAAATCCTCCTTCATTCGTACACACAACATATCACTCCACCATCCCTTAATCATCAGGAGGGGTTTCTATCACAATACTCCCCTGGGTTATACTGGGTAGCCATCCCGTGGGTCACAAAGGGCTCTCCCAGTTGTTAGTTGGTTACAAAAGATAGTACTACCGCTCTTCCTACACTTTCTTGTTCAACAAAGACCTGGGCTGCTCGTGCAATCTGACTTGAGATTGTTGTCATTCTGATTTGTATGTGAATTTCATATATATATATATATATATATATATATATATATATATATATATATATATATATATATATATATATATATATATATATATATATATATATATATATAATTGCTGATTCTAGAAATATAGGTGGGAGGATGTATCAAAGCTCTCATTGCAAATAAGGCAGCTGCAAAACGCTCAGGACTTCAGTTACAGTTCTTATAAAATGTTTGATTATTCAGAACCTAAAAAAATGTCTTGGAATCCTATTTAGAAGAGAAAAAGACTTTCTTCATTGTCTTCTTTGAGAAGGATTGATTTTAGAAGAAAAAGAATCACACCGAACATGCGTATATTCACAATGTAGAAAATTAAAGAGGAAAAAGAATAGCAACGAATTGGGAGCCATATTTCATTGCCAATCAATATGAAACCACGGATATGAACCCTGATGGTACACTACCTGGTAGAGGATCTCAGGTATAGCGAGAGCAATCTTGCTGTGGCTGATATCTGGACGATTCTGTGCCTTTGCGGCCCCAGTTCCCGAAGTTTATCCTCCTTGCCCCAATACCTAAATGAAGATCTGTATTTTTATATCTTCTTTACAGCTCCTTACAAACTTTCGTGTGGGAGACGCACTCGTTGGATTTCACCTTAAATTTGGGGCTGAGGGGGAGGAGGAGGAAATAATGCTGAATAATGTTTTCTAAGTCCTTGAATAGCTTCGACTGATTGCCACCAGGTTTTGGTGTGCTGTTTTGTCAAGTAATAATATTTTTCCTCGCACGTTAGATTGGAATATTAGCTATAGAGAATTATTGTGTGATATCCTTAATTTTAAATTAATTAAATATATAAATAATTATATAAAGCTAAATAGGCTAGAAAAGGGACACATTTTGGAAATTCGGCAAGCCTTTTTTGAGACAAAACTATGTCAAAATGTTTCGACCTTTAATGCTCGAAATACCGCAACAATGTAAAGATTCAACCACATTTAATTTATTTTCTTAGTAAATGTTCTATTTAGTATACTTATAATATACTAAATATATTTATAACTAAATATACCCCAAACACATTATCTCTCATGAAATAATGATATATTAAATTGTCACTGAACGAAATTCTTTCGTAGTACTCGTGTGACATGACTAAATATTGCAAATGTATCTAACGTTTTCTGTGCATTTATTTATTTTAACTATTCAATTAATCACCTTAAAAGCGAAATTACTCTAAAGGCAATTAATACCACTATATCGTATTGTGTCTCTCTAAGTAACTTCAATGAAGCGAATGCTTGGATTCACTTCCGTACAACTACCTCTCGCAACAACTCCACACTTTCATTGAACTTTTGGTTTTCTTCTCAGTCAATGTTTTTTCTTCTTGGACAAGGGTTCGTTCTCTTTCTCCCCTTCTTGGACAGGGGTTTGTCCTCTTTCTCCCCTTCTTGGACAGGGGTTTGTTCTCTTTCTCCCCTTCTTGGACAGGGGTTCATCCTCTTTCTTCCCTTCCTGGAGAGGGGTTCGTCCTCTTTCTGCCCTTCTTGGACAGGGGTTCGTCCTCTCTCTCCCCTTCTTTGACAGGGGTTCGTTCTCTTTCTCCCCTTCTTGGACATGAGTTCGTTCTCTTTCTCCCCTTCTTGGACAGAGGTTCGTTCTCTTTCTCCCCTTCTTGGATAGGGGTTCGTTCTCTTTCTCACCTTCTTGGACAGGGATTCGTCCTCTTTCTCCCCTTCTTTGACAGGGGTTCGTTCTCTTTCTCCCCTTTTTGGAGATGAGTTCGTTCTCTTTTTTCCCTTCTTGGACAGAGGTTCGTTCTCTTTCTCCCCTCCGCCACTTGGGTAAAGAATAGAAAGCAAGGAAGTTCGTAATACATCTACTCTTTCCAACATTAAGCTAGACACTTGCGGAGTGAGTGTAGGATATCGGAAATACAACAAATAGATGAGCTAGTTTAGTTTGCGCCACTTTCCCGTTTTCAATCGAGGAAAAGGTCCACCTACCAGATAATGAAACCTGTGTAAAGATCAGAATGAAAATCGCTACAAAGCTCGTTACAACTAGGAAACAATCTCCGTTTTGGGGATGGAGGGGGGGCAGACAGAGCGATAGCACTGTTTTTTGGCACACTGTGCGAGCTGGGAACTGGTCTCTGAATGAGTCACTAGTTCAGCGTGGGATGAAAGCCCCTTCAGCCAATTCCGACAGAGAAGAGCGATGTGTTGTTTGTGTGAAGGAAGGAGGTAGGAAGAAACAGCGGCGTTGAAAATATATATGAGAATGGCGACATAGTACTTTGCGGGAGCTTTTTGCGCGTAAACCAAGACTCGACGCACCGCCTCATTGGCGGCTACCACTTACGAGCCTCGAATTGCTTTTGTGTCAGCTCTCGCCTAGGACCAAACCCGTTACCCTGGGGTCTAAAACCACCACCATATTTACTAGGCCATCGAAGGTTCCATGATAAGTAGTGATGGAAAGTACTGACCTTCACACGCGGGACATTCAATCAGTGAATAAATATGAGGCCAAGAAGTAGCTCATCGAATCACCAACCTTTAATGATAGTAGCATTCATAATATTAATGATATTAGCAGTGATGATAAAGATGATAATTGCACTCAAGAGCCGCATTTCAGTATCCGCAGGGATGCAGTCCAGTTGCATCCAAAAGAGTGCTAACTTCAAAATCCCTCCTCGGGAATGCCAGACATGGCATGGCATGGCATAATAATAATTCTAATAATACCAGTTATAATAATAATAATTGTAATAATAATAGCCACGTAATTAAGAATGCAATGCAAAATATTTGGGCCTTCTTGAAAATGAAGAAAGATCGAAGAGGTAATGTTTATCTGACCGCCCCTCGCTTTATCGATTTCTGCCTCGGGCGTCACATCAATAGGTGTTTGCCATTCCAAAAAAGACTAATTTGGTTCGTGCAAGTTTAAACTACATCCCATTTGGCTTTTTACTACCAGATACATTATATTACTCCGTCTACCCATGTGTGAGTGTAATGCATATTCAATGAGTCGTGCGTGCAATGGTATGTGAATATGTGTCTACGTTTGCTAGTGCGTGCGTGTAGATCTGCGTGAATGCGCGCGCGAC
This sequence comes from Ceratothoa steindachneri, assembly GCA_963969495.1. Taxonomy (NCBI): domain Eukaryota; kingdom Metazoa; phylum Arthropoda; class Malacostraca; order Isopoda; family Cymothoidae; genus Ceratothoa; species Ceratothoa steindachneri. Next base: position 81,717,158 of record OZ018326.1, on the reverse strand, counting down.
GGTTATTAATCATGGCTTGAAGTTATTTTGAGCTGAGTCATCTGTGGAATGAAAATGTTGCGAAACATTGAACCGTGAATAGGTCGAATGATAATGGAGGAAGGCTGCAATCCTACGTTTACAAATAAGCTTCAAAAGGAAGCAATTATGGTAATAGCAGGCTCGCCTCTGAACAACGATTCATTTGGCCTCATCGGTACGTGGATATGTCAACCCCGGCAGCTGGAGGGATTGTCTTTGTAAGAATGAAGAAGCCCCCCCTCCCCAAACCCCGCTTGCCCATCTCATCTCAACTCCTTTGGAATAAGACTGTGTAACAGATAAAAATATATGTAAACTTGCGGACTATGAACATGAAACGAGACACTGGCTTCATTCAAAGATAAATGAAAATAAGTCCGTTTAATGTTACAAGAGATTGTGATTCAAGTCCGTCGTCCACATATATTTTTTTATTATTATTTAATTTTTTAAGAGAAGTGGGAGGTTTACGGTAAAAAAAATAATAGGATGGAAATCATTACGAAAATAAAACAGCAGAAAAAATCTTTTTAGGACTGCGATAACCAATAAAAAACATCCGACATAAAACATTTTTCTTTTTTCATATCACCAATCATTTTTACACTGCGTCTTTTAAACCACCGTAGCAGTCTAATCTTTAGATGTGGCTTTACTTTGAGCCACCCCTAGGAAATGCAAACATTAATTACAAGATCCAATGTAGAAACTTCCCTTAAAGCTACCGAGAACAAACAGAGAAAGAAGGGATTATCTGAATAAACCAACACCAAACTATCGTCCGCAGTTGATTGATTGAGAAAGTGTTAAAGTATTTATGCATTCTAATAAGTGTGTGTCCAAGTGAATTCTTGAATGGGTTTTTACTGCATTCTTTCTGAACTTTAAACCAACCTTGGACTGTTTGTTCGCAACCAATTTCTTACTATTTAAAATCCTAAATATGATTTTTTTTATTAGGAAGTATGGACCCTCTTCCTTTTCCCCTCCATATAATTCTTTTTACCTGGAAACATATGGTTTCTATTTCCTAAAGGTAATTTTTATTTTCAGTAGACGACACATATTTATGTGTACTCAGTCTGCTTTTAGTTTCGTCTTTCTTTGCTCTTTTCTTTCTTTCTTCTTCTCTTTCTGTGTCAAGATCGCCCAAATGGGGTTTCCAGTACTAAGCCTCGTACTTTTGAATTCATTTGAGTACTTTTGGTTTCTGTGCGAATGTGCTCGTGGAGGATTATAGTACTCCAACCACCCCTTCCCCTCTCCTTTGTTTAAGGTTAGCGACGTTTTTTGTTATCTTTTTCTTTTCTACCTTTTTCTCTATTCCTGTCTTTTCTCTTTTTACCACATTTTTCTTTGTCTTTCTCTCCTTCCCCGTCCTCTTCCTACACTCTTTCATAATACCATCGCTTTCCTTTCCTTCTTTAGTAGTCTTCATTTTTTCATTACTCACTTGTTATTTTATTCCCCCCCTCCCTATAAATCGATGAGTGCCAATTGGCTGGTTTCAAGTCCTTCTGAAGAAGAAGGGCCACCCACCGTGGCAGGAGACTCTATTCGGTGCTGAAGGAGGATAAAGTGTGCAGAACGGAGTCGCCCCGTTTAATTCGTTTGTTACGCACGCCTCTCACCGGAAATGACGTTCAAAGAAGTGCTCCCCAAGAACCCTCCATCCGCCCCCTCACATCACCACTGCCCACTCTCGAGGCCGCACTGAAGAGGGTGATAATTTTATCGCGGTTCTACTTCGCCCTTGTCCATTTTTATTTTCGCCCTCAATTCCTTGGCTTCTGTTAAAACCGCGAGTATTTGGTTTATTTTCGTGTACACCACCTTCGCTCGTATAGTCCCCTTATTTACAAAGTGATGAAGCAAAGAGTAATATTGATGTAAATAATTAGTAAATCAGAATTGAATTACTAATGGATTCATTACATGGATGAATTCTTAGTTTAATTGCTTTTAATCAGATAGGATTAAATTTTGGATGCGAAGGCGCCATGATTCCAAGAATACCTCAAGGGGTTATTTTGTGGTGCCTTCAGTTTTATGGCTCCAAATGAGCAAGAACTGAAACGAACTTGGATGTGATATTTGTCTGACCTCGAGCTGTTGAGGGCGTTATCTTAAGCTATAAAGATACAAGGGCTATAGCCAGTAATCACGTACTCTATGAAATAGCTAACCTTTAGATGTTAGATTCAACTGTATGGTCGTTGGTTTAATCAATGGTATTTCAAAGATAGCTGAATAAAAAGTTTTTAGAATTGTGTTCGCAAATCAGAGGGAAGAAACATGACATATATCTCCTATGTGAGTTGGAAAGGAAAAATATGAGATACAAAACATGTCCTAGAGTAGAATATTGCGAAATTAAAAGATGGTGTTGATAGAAGAAGCAAATATGCTGTCCTAAATGGAATGTTTTATAATTAAAAGATAAAAATCAGAGAGTTTTTTTTAGTTTAAATAATTTGTATTTATTTTCTACAGAAATGTGCCCAAGAATGCGCAGCATCATTAATATAAATTGACTAATGTGTTGCTGTAAAAAATTGGCCAATAAAAAACTATCAGAAAACCGCTTCAAACTTGAGGTATTTCATTGTAATATTCATTTTGTCAAACCTGCATACAAGGAGCAGGTTCTTAGCGATACACTGCTTTTTTTCCTTATCAATGGCTGGAAGTTGTTATAATTCGCGGGCTTCTTCTACTTATTCACCCTTTTTGCCATCCCCCACAAGTTCTCTGGAGAATTAAAACTCCGGCCCTTTCTAGGCTATAGATGCAATATTTCAATACGTTGATGATGAGCTACTTGGTTACTACCTGTGGCTTATTACGGGGTGTTCCATCATGTTGGAAAACATTATGAAGATTGCCGAATTTCTCTTAAATCCTCGGAACGAATTGACGTGGTAGAAATTTATAAACTATTAGTTGTTATCGCAGATGTTCTTTTGGGAGAAATGGTAGAGAAATATCATTAAGAGAGGATTCCAATATATGGTTGGGCCAAGGATGCTTCCATACTTATCTCACGATGGTAACCGTCCAGTTTTCTCCTCCAAACAGTTGACCTTCCCATTGTCCTCGAGTACTTTTATAGAATGTTTGTGTGTCATTTGTTTTCTCTTGGGAAAAAAAATTATGATCCCCTACCGCACTGACACTACACCGCCGTGAAAAATGCCCTCCTTCCCTTCCCCTTGCCTTCGGTTAAGTCTTGACAAGCACTAATCATGTCTAAAGTCATAAAATTTAGTTTTTGACTGATATGCGTCCTCATTCCAGCTGAAACCAGAAAGCCAAATTCTTCAATACATCAGGATAAAGATCCATCTAAGTATATTTAATTCTTTACTTTACCAATTACCTATCTGTTCAAAGTCAAGTTGTTGGGTATTAGTCTCATATTAAATAGTGCTGTAAGTTAGGTATATATAATCTATGTGTCAAAAGAGGGAATTCAAGCCTGCTAGCCGAATTGCGGTTGTTACCTTTATATTTTCTGTAATTGCGCACTGTAGTAAAACTTTAAAATTAAATTCTATATAAAAAAGGTTTATTTATATATAGTAACCATTCATTTATATAGGTTATAGACATGGTGAAATGAGAATTGAAAAAAAATAGAATTACATATTATATAAAGTTTATTTTATAGTTTTTTTGCTGATAAGTTATGATGATACTAATTTTTAAGTTACCATCTATTAAACTCAAAGAAGAATCGTCAATCCCCATCGTTTAGATAAGGTGACATAATATAACATATATTAAATCCATAATAGCCAAAACGCCATCAAAGTTACGAGTATATAAAAGTACTACAACATAAGACTAAAAAAATATCGATAAAACAGAGATCGACCAAATGATATTGGTGAAGATGTGTTGATGGCGAAGACGTGACGATGGAGAAGACAACATTGGCGAAGGCGTGATGGGAGCGAAGGCTTGATGATGGCGATAACTTGATTCAGAGTGTTTTCCAGTAATGTAAAAATGGCGAAAAGATGACAATGGCAAAGATATGACGGTGGCCAAACGTGACAAGGCAATAGACCTCTGTAGAAGAATAAGGTCGAAGAGCGACCACGTGCCCTTCTGTACTCATATGGTCTCGAGGTCCCCGCATGAAGCTTTGAAAGCGCGGCTGATCTACGGCGAGGAGGCGGTCCACGCCGTTTTATTGCACCTCAGCTATATTTGCTTAGGGACCCACTTGCGTCGTCTCACATGGCCTTCCAGCCAGCCTTCTTGCCCCCCGGCATAGATCGAAGTTCTTCGAACATTCTACGGTAACTTTATCTCGGTTCCCCCGAAGGAGACGCTGCCTTTTTCCCAAGATCGCATGAGTTGTAGAAGCTCCTCCCACCAAGCCATTAAAGCCATCCCGCAGACCGTCTATAGAATCCCACGATTCGGCTTAGCATGTATCAATTGAAGACTTTCCGCCTAATACCGCTTATGAGCTAAGGAAACGCTCGCCCGTCGCGATCGGAGACAACGACGATCGATTCGACAACGAAGGCTAAATCAACATCCGTGAACTCTGCCATTGTCACTCGGCAAGTATCTGACGAGGATTTCCATCTACGAAGGCTAAACTACGTGTGCTCCCTCATCCGCCCCGTGAGGTAACCCAAATTCCCGACTGTAGTTATTGTATCCCGACTGGTCCTTCCTTTCAACGAACACGTAAGCAATGCAACCGTTGACACCTACAGATTATTCTATAATCTGACCAACCTGAATCGCCCCATCCTTTGTGTGCGAGCCCCGGTTTAAAATCCCCTTTTAATCACAACTTGAACCCGACCACTAATCCTATAATTATCCCTCCTGTGTCTCGTGCTGACATTTAATTTCACCTGTGCGATTATTCCCTTTAAACCCTATATCTGTGTATATTCTAATTCTATTTCTTTTGTTGTTAATAAAGATATATTTTCGTTATTATCTTTATTTTGCAACCTTAAATGTGTACCAGCTACAGGTTAATCTTTGGCCAACCTGCACTCTGAATTATTTGTTTTAAAAGGACCCCGCAAATTTAAAAGTAAACCATCCCCACTGAATCATAACTATTTGCCGTCATGAACCGGCCAGGTCGAACTTTAAGCCAACTTCGACCCCAAAACTACAAAAGGGCATATATATATAAGAGAGAGTGTGTGTCTGTGATATTCCACGACAACCTCTCTTCGGCATCGACACATCGTCATTTTGAGATCCCTGCTTCTTTGATATTTCTTTTATTTTTTAGTTTTTTGTTATAGTTTTTTTTATATACTTGGCAACTTCAATGGAATTTTTTCCCATTTATCCATAATGCGTTATGTTATGCTGAATACCACATAACATAACATACATTAAACGCAAAAAGTGAAAAGGCCATCCAAGTTGAGAGTATGTACATAAATAAAAATACAAAACAATAAACAAAATCAAGGATCGCAAAATAACGAAGGTGCAGATGTGTCTATGTCGAAGATGTGGCGATGGAGAAAGATAACAATAGCAAAGGCATGATGAGAGCAAGGCATGATGATGGCGGTAACTTGATTTAGATTGTCATCCAGTGATGTGAGATCTTTAATTTTGCCTGTGACAAGGTCCAAGATGCGACGACAACGAAGAGATCATGAAGAGAAAACGAGGCACTCCGAAGACCCCGAACAAAAATATGGCGACAGAATTCCAACCAGCCCAATGATGGCGATGAGACCGGCGACGCACAGCTCTCCAACCTTAGACCCCGATTATTATCTTGAAGAAGCGAAGTAACGAAAGTAAAGAGTAAGAACTAACGACACGAAGCAGCCGTATATATAGTGCGAGATTTATTTGAAGACGTTTTTGGTATGTTAATAAAACAACCATATTACAGAAAAAAATAAATATATTTGAATGAAAATTTGTTCAATTAGTCTTAAAAGTATTTTTAATCAAATTATTCTAGGAAACTGCCTTCGCCTATGATGATTGCTTCAATGCGGAACCGAAACCGCTAACATGCTGACAATATAGCCTTGGCCAAAATTATGAGGCAGGTATGAAAAAGTGAAGAATATGATTGAAACTCATTTATTTCATACTTTACATAATACAAATAAGTATTTTTTCATATTGTGCATAAGTTTGGGGGAAACCTTCATTGTGTGATACTAACGTTTCTTACTATTTTTCAGTGATAATCTTATCTTTAAATTACAAGTGGTAATTTTTTGTCAAAGAAGTCGAATAATTTCATTGTCCAGAGAGGGATTTTCCCAAGTCAAAATAGCAAGAAAATTGTCGTGCTCGAGAAACGGTGTCCAAACAACCATTAAAAGGTACAATGAGACCGAGTCTTTCAAAAGCCGTGATGGTCAAGGTTGAAAAAGATACACAACTCCGAGAGAAGAGAGGTTGCTGAAAAGGCCGAAAGGAAAAAAATATCTTCTGATGTAGCTGCTGAGTTTTGGGCAACAACAAACAAAGAGATATAAAGACGCACAGTGAGGAGAAGGTTATTAGAAGCTGGGCTCAAAGGATTTAAGGGTAGAAAGAAACCATGGCTGTCTCAGGTGAACAAGAAAAAGCGATTATCCTTGGCAAAAGAGCATGAAGATTGGACTGATGATGATTGGGCTAAAGTTGTTTGGTCTGATGAAAGCAACTTTGAGGTAGGTTCTCAACATTAGTTTCAACCAATTTAGTACGCTTCTACATATTTTTATTCGATACCAAAAATGATGAATAAAATTTGTAATTCTCCTCAGATCTTTGGAACCCCTTGAGGTTTTTTTTCGTCGAAGAGTTGGGAAAGCTTATGATCTGAGAAGTCTTGACCCAACAGTCAAATTTAGAGATGGCAGTGTAATGATTTGTGGCTGCATGTCGTCTTCAGGGCCATGATTGTCGTATAATTCAGGTAGTCCTTCTGTGAATCCTTTTTTGACGTCCTCGCCCAATGATGCGGGGGAAGGAAGACAACAACCCCGATTGGGGGGACAAGATTTTCCGAGAGTGCGATAGAGATTTAAATGGCGAGAATGAATTACTCATGTCCGGTATTGATATTATTTACTAAGGCTTTGGTGGTCGGAAGATTTAAACAGGAGAACAAAATAATCTTTTTATTTTATACAAACAGCAAGAAATTCACCGAATAATATACAAGCGATTTAGTTAACACCGTTATTAATTGGGCGAAATTGAAATGACAAGTATGACTCGTCTCAGCCATACTAGGCCCACTGATTACACTAATTACATAATTAGTGTAATAATTACATTAATTACCCGAGGGAAAGCGGGGCCGAATACGAGGTAAGTCTTAGCCGTACAAGGCTCAATAATTATCACAATAATTACCAAACAGGGACTGGGAGGCGATCGCGTGGTTAGTCATTTCGTCGGAGAGCGTCACGCTTCTTGGACGATGAAGGAAAATGTAAGTCATAAGATTTTCTGGAGAAGCCTACGAGTATGGGTACTCGGGGGAAAGATATTTTTCGAGGGGAGGGGGGGAGTTAAGCGCTATATTCCAGACTTAGTCTTTGTCGTTCCGAATATGGATTCCTGCTGCGAGACCGAATAGCACCGGTGTTTGTCACTCGAGGATTGCCCGTCGTCAATGAATGATTCCAAAGACCTCTTATGATGCCGCGTGAATACCTTCTGTATTGCGTGGGCTTGCTTACTGAGAAGCAACGGGGAGAAAGCTCGCGGCCCGAAAGCTCAAAGACTACTTCCTCGATTATCCTCGGGGTGGAGAATCTATTTTATTCCGCCGGAAGTTCCAATATTTCCCGATGGAAGCGTTATCGGTTCGGTCCCACAGCCTCGATGATGAGAATCAGCGGTGAAGGATGTAACGCCATAAACGGGACGAGTTTCTGGCGCGTTTTCGCCTCGAAAGTTTACCGAAAGTCGTCTGGAAGCAAGGCTACTCCTTTTATCGTGACTCGAGCACACCCGCTCTCTCTCTCTCTCTCTCTCTCTCTCTCTCTCTCTCTCTCTCTCTCTCTCTCTCTCTTTCATTTACTAACAAGGATTGCTGTTCACTTGTGATGGCAGAATGAATTCCAACACTTGCACCAGCATGTTAGACCAGGTTTATCAACCTTCCTTAGGTAAAGTTTTCGATGATCACATAACAGATGGTGTACTCTTCCAACATAACAATGCTCCATGCCGCACATCTAGAATCCCAAAGGGTTAATTTGAAAAGAAAAGGGTGACTTTGATGGAATGACCTCCTCAATCTTCAGATATCAAACCCATTAAACTTTGTGGTCACAATTATGCCTCAAGAGTGAGGAGGCATAAATTTTACTAAAAAAGTGAATTAACAGCCAAAATTCCAGAAGAGTGGCAGAAAATGAGCTAGCTACCTCTGCCAACTTAAGCTCAAGTATGCAAAAACTTATAAAAGCGTAAATCTCTATTATGTCAAGTATGAAATAAATGTTTCAATCATATTCTTCACATTTTCATACCTGCCCCATAATTTTTCTTAAGGATGAATATCGTACTTATTTATTTTGGACATTGCCTGGACAATTGCAGCCTTCAGTGAAGCTATGGTATTATTATAATGTCGATTAGTCTCCCTTTTAACAGCGTTCCACACGTAGTAGTCCATTAGTGGAAGCGATCTTCCGCGGAAGGGGTCCAATTGACTGGATCGGGGCGCCGTTCTCTTAAGCATGTCCTTAAGGGGGGAGGCTATGGCAGCGAAATTCGGCACCACACCATGATAGAATGACACGGATCCCAAAATGGAACGAAGCTGTTTCTTCGTTCGCGGGAGCGGCATTTCCGAAATAACCTTTACCTCGTCGTCCTGGGGAAGCATTTGGTTCATACCGACCTGGAAGCCAAGGTAGTTAATAATTTCATAGTCGAAGTGACACTTTGTCGGGCCTACCGTAAACTGGTGTACTCGTAACCGGGATAGAAGCGCGCACAGAGAGTGTACGTGTTGGTCCCAGGTACGAGTACCGACGTACACGTTATAGAAATAAAACGTCACATTCGATAGGCCATCTAACAACCAGCGCATGATTCGGTTATAACTTCCGCAAGTGGTTACCAACCCCAAAAGGAAGTCGAGTAAACTGAAATAACCCTTTTTCAGTAGCGGAAGCGGTAAAGCGTTTGGATTGTTCTGAAAGCGGCACCTGGTAGTAGGAATTTACAGAGGTCAATCTCGGAGATGAACTTCGCGTCTTCAAAGGCATGAAGACTTTACTCGATTAGGAGTATCGGTTCCGCGTCCAACTGTGTAACCGCGTTTGATTTGCGAAAATCGACGCACATCCTAAACGACTTGTTAGGCTTCCTAACCATGACAATGAGGGAGCAAAAATCGGACGACGAGGTTTCTATTATTCTTAATTTTAATAAATCCTCGATCTCTGCATTGAAAGTCGGCCGTAAATGTACAGGTATGGGATAAGGCTTGGTTCTTATCGCATCTTGAGTAGAGAAGACAATCTCATGTGTAAATTGGGATGAAAAACCCGAGAATTCTGAAATGACGTCGGGAAAGCCTTCCAATAAGGCAAGTAATTGAGCCCTCTCATTAGCGTCGAGATTGGGGTTTACGTCCAAGTCGGAGTTAGGCTCCGCTTGGGGGGAAGGAAGAGACGGCAGAGGATACTCATCGTCTGCTTCTACGCACACCGTTTGGACCAGACACAAGGGTTCAGCGGGATCGGTGGCTTCGAGAACGGGTTCTTCGTCTAGGGCGTCTATGTTATTTAGGCAAGCTCGGCGGTGGTATATTTTTAGGAGGTTGATGTGGTAAATTTTATTACCGGAGGGGGGTTTTTATTAGGTAATCCACCGGGCTGCGAGGCTCTGAAACGGGGAAAGGTCCTTTCCAGTGGGAGAGGAGCTTATTTGTTTCGGAGGGAAGCAAGAGCAATACTTCGTCACCTGGTTTGAACGAAAACAAATTTGATTTTAGTTCGAAGTAGGTGCGGTATTTCTTCAAGTTTACATCGGCGTACTGGAGAGCAATGTCCGCACATTTTTCTAACCGCGTTCGCAGGTCTAAAACGTAGGCGTAAGAGGATTTAATTTCCTCATCCATTCTAGGATTGGACTACAATTCTTTTAAAATGCTCATCGGTCCTCAGACGTTACGTCCATATAACAGCTCAAAGGGAGCGAACCCCAAAGTCCTATGAGAGACTTCAGGACAAGCAAATAACGCTACGGGGAGGTAGCGGTGCCAATCTTGGGGCTGGTCGTGGCACATCCCGTTAGCGGAAGGGTGCCAGGTAAATTGACGTCCTCTGTCAGATAAGATCTCCTTCAGGAGCCCTACTCGAGAAATGATTGAGATTAAAGCACCTGCACAAGAAATGCTGTCAATCTTCTTCATGGGGATATCCTCTGGAAAACGAGTGGCGCAATCGACAAGTGTTAAAATATAAGAGTGTTCCTCGCTCGACGGGGGACGAATTGGGTTTATTAGGTCTATTGAAACCCGAGGGAAGGGCTCGGCCACTCTCGGAGTCTTTTGTTATGACCGAAATGTTCAGCCATTAGGTCATCATGAGCTATCTTTAGAACGGGTTCAATATACATTCTCAGCACACACAACGCGATGGTCGGGGGACTCTCCGGTTTGACAGAAGAACGATATAATAACGCTTCCTTTATAGTGTACTCGATCTTTCGATTGCCTCTCACCGTTTCAGTCTCCTTCTTCCTTGCTTTTTCCAACAGGGGTTGTAAGTGGGGCCATTCTTCTGCGCCTCAAGAAATTAAACATTGGTGGCGAGGTCGACGTATGGGGACGATAGAGGTACCGGAAGCGATACATCCTTCTCGGCCTGGGCCCTGGTGACGACCAGCTGAGAAATTGGGTTTTCGGAGAGCTGTGCGCTCTGTCCGATAAGGACGGAGCAGAATTTTATCGGGGCCGTAACTAGGTCTGCCCATCCGGTGAATTACTGGCACTCATTATGGCACCGTACCACTGGGAACCTGGTGGCACGACCTAAAATGTGATGCACCAACGTGAACCTGTTATGCTGGGGGCTTACGGGAAGGGGGAGGAGTAGTTTGTCGGATACTTCTATACAGGTGCAACCTGTGTCTCTAACCAAGGTTGACACTCGGCAACAATTTAGTGCACTATTTTCAAACTGGAGCCCACCGGAGCAACTCTTGTTGAACAGGCAATTTACCCGTTGTTCCGGGGAAAAGGGAGCAGGGGCTGTTGGCGATGCGGCTGGCGGATTAGGCGAGGGGGCAGCAGAGATTTGGTGGACCTGGTGACTCGAAGAGGGCCTCGGTGTAGAATTTTGGAGGCAATTATAACTTAAGTGCTCAGGGGTGCCACACGTAAAGCAATTGGTTTTTAGTTGCTAGCCGTGGAGGGAAGTACTGGAGGCTTCCCGTCCTTTCGCTCTCACGGTGGGTGAGGCCTCTACTTGCTCGGCGCTTGCACTTTTACGAAGCCGTTGTTGCCCTTGGGTTGGCTTCGGTTATACCCAAACTTGTGTTTAGGGTAGGGAAAAGTTCTTCTTGACCTCCTTGGGGTAGAGGTCTTGACTCGAAGCGTAAAGGTCGGCTTATTCCAAACACTCCTTGAAAGTGGACGCTCTTCTGTCCGCTATGAAGGCCCTTAGTTCGCGAATGATGGTTGACATCAGTTGATCCCTTAGAATGTAGTCAATTAGCGACTCATAATCATTTGATACTTGGGCGGAATCTAGCCAGAATTGGAAGTTAGGCCGAAGCGCGAATCCAAATTGTCTGTAGGTTTGGCCTGGCTGTATTCGCCCGGAGCGGAATCTAACCCTATAAAATTCTGAATTCATGTTAATAGCAGAAAAAAGTTCTGCCTTTAGGGTTGAATAATCAAGGGTAACCTCTAAAGGGAGCGAAATGAATATGTCACGAAGACGAGGGTTCAGGAGTGGAAGTAGCAAGGCGACACCATCTGATTCTAAGTCCCAATTGTTGACTTCGAAGATCTTCTTTTTTCTTTTTTCTGTGTTTTCCTTTCTTCGGATTCTGCTTCTCTCTGTGCTTTTCTTTATTCGTCTTCTCTCTGTGCTTTTCTTTCCGCACGTTCGTTACGTTGCTCTTCTTGAACGTAAGCGATTAAATCTTTCCCAGATAAGCCTTGGATCTGCCCTTGCTTATGAAAGCGATCGAATGAAGACATCCCGGATATGCTACCCTTGGCCTTTGCACACGAAAAAGCTACCAAAGATATTGAAGCTTTACCCCAAAACAAATATACTCGTAAATTTTACTAACGACAAAATTATTAAAAATTCCTAATTAAAATCAGGTGAACTAAATAACGGGGGAATATGACTCAGGGCACGAAAAAAATTAAGGGTTACTATTACCGCTTAGCTAGTATCCTCTTTTAAGGAACTAGGAAAACTGTGGACACACCACACCAGAATGGGCTTAAAAATTGGTTGTTACCCGTTAATCAAAAAGAAAATTGTCCTAATATATTGGGGTTCAGATATTCTTGGTAATGCAGATGCTATTAATTAAACTTAGTGCTTCAAAAGTGGGGAGGATTCTTAGGAAGACCCCACATCTGACACCAAATTATATATATATATATATATATATATATATATATATATATATATATATATATATATATATATATATATATATATATATATCTTTATGTCGAAGTATGGCCAAGTGTTCGGGAATATGCGCACACAGGCTCTAAGGTAGGCTAAGCAAAGCAAAAACTGTTATTGTTCTAAGAGTGCGATTTGAATAGTTAGCTGCAGCATCGTGACCAAGGAATATTCCAAACAAAATGAAAAAAATAGATTTTAATACACACTAAATAAGTAAATAAAAAGTACACATTAAATATGGATATATATGTAGATGAATAAGACAGAATTAGGTTCTGAATACTAATTGGATAACCATGGTTATTAAATGGTTATAATGGGAGATTTAGAGTAGTGAGCGATTTAGTTCCTTTGAACCCCGAGAGTAAAGCGGGGCGGACGTTGGAGGTGGGAAGGTTCTTGGTGACCTTGGTTACCCACCGGTGTAGCTCGGAACCCGAAGAGGGTGGTGCTACTTTCTCTAAACTCTGATTTAGCGAGATGCGGGCCTTTTATCCTCAAGAGGTCACCGGACGAACTTTAGTGTGGGAGGTGACTTCTCCAAACTTGGATTGAGCGAGCTATTGGGCCTCTTTTATTCAAGAGGTCACCTGTCGAACTCAAAGAAAGGGATGGGGGGGACTACTTCTCCAAACTCGGATTTAGCGAGCTATTGGGCCTCTTGTCCTCAAGAGGTCACCAGAAGAACTTCGGAGGACGGCTTCTCCAATCCCTGATCCGAAGACGGTTGAAAAAGGCTGACGTTGCCTCAAGAAACTCTTCTCCCTGACCCGAAGATAAAAGTGTGATATCCAGCTCTTCCGTGGCCTGTAATCGTCACTAAACATTTCCCGGGAGAGAGCGTCATTGAAGCAAACCTCTGTTCGGGAAAGCGTCGTCTAATCGAATCTGTGGGTAATCCTTGGGAGGGTGCATGTAAAGGGTATACCCTCGTATTCCCATGCCTCCCCTTGCTCATCATAGTTTACAGTGTTTAGCACAGGTCGACCTGCTTCGAGGCTACTCGTTTTGGCCTAAACTTCTGTAAATTACCAGCCTAATTTGCGTAAGGGAAGCGACTCATCCCCCTCTCTTGTGCCTCACTTCCCTTTTGCCCTTTTCGGACTGAAAGATATGAATGGGGCCGTAAGGGTTTAAGTTATTCTGTTGCGAGGATTCTGCTTTGATTGCTCCGCTGAATCGTTTTCCGTCAATTGTCTTTGGCGTTGTTCATTTTGTGGATATCCGTACTAGATTCCTTCGTGCAGCGAGGATTTTTTGCCATTGATTACTGCCAGCGTTGTCACTGCCCCTCTATCAGCTGCATCGAATTGTGCCCTTGAATTTACGTTTGCAAGTGTTCTCCTTTATGAAGCCGTTCACACTAGGCACTTGAAAGTTCTCCCCTAGTCACCTCGCCCTCTCCTCTTTTGGGAACTCTGTCATCTCTAATTCCTTCTCTTGGATCGCTGGGCCTTTGAGTCATCGTTCCCCGTGGTCTAAACGCTTTTCATCCCGATATCGCCGTCTGCGGATTTCTCCTCGCCGAAGACCGTCATCACATTCACCCCTGTGGACTTAGGTTGATTTCACTCATCGTCGCCGAGCCTCTTTCGTCTGTGCTTCTGACGTGGGTTATTGCTTTACTGCTCTGGTATTAGGTATTTTGGAGTATCTCTTTCTTCTTACGTACCTTTTAAATTAATTAGTTTTATTCGTGTAACTCTGGGCCTTCGGGTAAAGGACGTAAGACAGGGAAGTTATTCCGGGAACACCTGTCACTAGAGTAGCGTAGCCTATTCCATCTTCAGCGGCGCGTGTCGTTGCGGCTTTAAGCAACTTATCCATAGAACCCAATTTTGTATGCACGAATATCTATTTTGGTTAGAACGACTTGTGGTCGTTAGATGGTGATAAGCATTTGTGACTGTATGAGAATAGCCTAATGCTCCCAAGTTTTTCCTACCACCCTACCGGCCAGATATCAGATGGTTTCCCGCCGGAAGAAACCGCCCGTCATTTCAGCTAACCACCGAGTTCCTTCTTCGACTGGCTATCCATAGATGGGAGCCCATCTTCGCTTCCGATGGTTGCCGGAAGTTTATAAAGGACGAAATGGAGTAGTTTGACATACAATCTACTTCCGGCGCCATGAGAACCTCTCCAGAGTTTCAAGTATAAAAGATGAATTCTTTCAACCATCCGGAGTAGAGCTTGCACAGCGTCTGGCGGGGCAAGAATTACCATCTATCGGTATAGTGGTAAATCGTCGAAGCACTAAGTCTTCAGAGAGGAGATCGGTCTCAGTTAGGGAGGCTCCTTACCCCGTTGGTCTGCAAGTCAGTGCGGATCCAAGCTCGTATTCACGTTCAGAGCCAAAGCTTTCACTTCGCCCCCCACTCTCACTGAAACACCCAAGATTCCTCGGAGTTCATGAGCGTGGAGCCCTCTTTAACAAGAAGCTCCCGTAACAGCCTTCTTCTAGCAGAATCGTGACGGAATTGTGGGATCAGGTCGGTCCCTGCAGAACCTACCTCATCGTCTCCACCCCTTATCTCACCACCTTCACTCAACAGCACCACCCGAACATCAGGTTCCAAGGTAACCCTTCTCTTTCACATTCCCCAACTTCACCGCGAAACTTACCAACATTACAAGTGTATAGGGATTTACATAGTGAATAGTTATTTACAAGCCAAGTGAGATATCCAAGATTCACTTATTAATTTATCTCTCAAAGCACCTTATATATATATATATATATATATATTTTCTTGTTTAGTGTTCATTAAAACTTTATTTTCATATTGTTCTGTATCTAACATCCTTTGGGTCACTTGCTGGCAAAGTTCATTCTATTCCCTCCGTAACCAACCTCTAAGCCCTCTGAGTCAATAAACCCATTCAGGGGACGAGCCGAACGAAGTATAAGGAGTAGTACGATGACTCCTCTGCATTCGGGATAATAGGATATATATATATATATATATATATATATATATATATATATATATATATATATATATATATATATATATATATATATATATATATATAAGAGCTGGGGAAACTCCAACCACCTCTCGGCCTATTGCTCGACAGTGACTTTTCTTATTATTTGATGTACCCCCGTATAATTTGTTACAGTCAATTTATTTCATTTTGATTTTGATATAAATAATACTGTAAATACTTTTATGTGTATTTATTTATCCCCTTGCGGATACCTCTTAATTTAGCACCGTCCTGGTAAATTATGGTGAATTTCTGGTAGGCCTTTAAATCCCTGGTCTTTTATAAATTACTTGGGTGTATATTATTTGGGCCGTGTGAACCGAGTTTCCTGATAGCCTTTACAGTGCATATATACCCGGATTTCTCCAAAACAGGGAGAGAGAGAGGGGCCTTCTCAAAGCCTCATTATGGGCCGGGACAACCGAGCGTGTTCTTACGGCAAAGTGTAAGAGGCCTGGATCAGGGGTCTGACGGAACAACCAGTGGCTGGAGCCTTAAAAGTTGTTCGAGGCAAACCTACAAAATAAATGAGTAATCTCCCGACTCAGGCAGGAGGGAAGGGAAGATTAAGACGGCGTGGAGGTAGCCTTTAATTTCAGCGTCATGTCTCGGGGTGAATTTCTCAGTGACCTGGTGGCAAGTTCAAAGAGGGTGTTAGAATTATATAAAAAATAACCTATTTGTATACGGAAAAGGAAGCAAACTTAGTTTTGCAGTCAGCGGCTTCCATCTGGCAACCCGTTGCCAGAATCTAGGTAAAAGCAACAAAAAGTCTAAGAGTCAATGACGTAACTATTATTATGATCTGAAGCTTAAACAATTTTTAGGCTATATTTAAATACTGGTTCTGAGATTGAAAGCAGCTACATAGAATAAACTCTATATGATGACGCTGTTGTGTCTTAAGCATTTTGTTAATATTTCCTGGATTCTGGCAGCCCTACCGGAGTCACACCTCGTATCTTTGATATCAGTAGCTGAAAGGCAGTGTGATTGCATTTTTTACAAAATAAGTGTGGCATATTGTTTATTCATTTATAGTCGAGGGCGACTCTACATGTCACTATGTCTGTCGGTCAGTCAGTCCCCATTTTTTTGTTTTTGTTTTTGTTTTTGCAATGACATTGTGACTATTCGGCGGAAACTAACGAAATTTGAAACTCTTATGTTGTTAGACATTATATTTCGAGTCATTATCTACACAACCTAAACCACTACCATCTACACCACCACCACCTACACCACCACCACCTACACCACCACCACCACCACCTACACCACCATAATCTACACCACCACCACATACGCCACCACCAACACCGCCACCACCAACACCGCCACCACCAACACCGCCACCTACACCACCGCCAACTACACCACTACCAACCACCACCAGAACCTACACAACCACCACCACTTACATCTTCACCACCCAAGTTTATCCCAGTAATTATTTTGTTTTGGCAATAACATCATAACTATTCGGCAGATACTAACGAAATTTGTAATCTTTAGTTTTTTTAACATTCTCTTTCGAATGATGTAATTACCAAGGTCCTCCGGTTTAGTCCGTGAAGTATTGAAAGTTTTGATGATCGTAAGTTCATAAACCAGTATAAGTGAGAGCACACGACTCTTGGTCAACAGACCTTGTTTTAAGTGATAACCTCACTTTTAAACAAAATGGATACATATGAAAGGAGAAAATGCGATTGCATTATTACAAAGGAAGTTCAGTGCGATGAATTATAATGAAATAGAAACAATTATTAAAACAGGTAGGCTTAAGCAAACACTAAATCTGTCATAAAAACTACTTAAAGAAATAAAAACAGAGGGTTTCTACAAAGAAGTCATCGATTTATTTAATGAACAAGATAGACAAATATAATTAACATTTACATAAAGTGAGTAGCTTAAAATTTTATAGTTACTTTTAATGAGCAACATATTTACTTCAATTAACATATTTATTTTTTATAAAACTTAAATTGCTTCCTCATCTTCAAAACCACCGCACGCCAGTGTTTAGCACCCCTAGTGTCCTTGTCCATTTTAAAAGACTCGCCATTCACTATTCTTCTTTTAGATTTTAACTATCTATATAACTTTAAAACAGCATTGGTGAAAGGGATGGGGGAGTGAACAATTCCAGTTTTCTCTCGTGATTCCTAAATCAAATAAAAACAGAAAATCGGCAAGTTCTCATTCAGGCCCAGAATTGTCTTCCCAAATTAGTAACCATAATGCAGGATATATTCCAATTATTGTTGCATGAGGGGACAATTCTTCCTTCAACGTCGCGTTTCAGAGTCCTTATCAATTGAATTCAGAATTCAGACCAGTCCTATAAAGTAAATTGTGATTATCGATAGCTTAACTTCAGTAAAAGATAGGCCCTTTTTGCCATTTTGACCGAATGTGGCTCAGCTTTGTAAGATATCAAGTTGTCTTCGAAATTAGAGTGTAGAGATGAAGTTTCAAGTGCCTATTGAACCTAATTCTATAGAGAAGAAGCCATGATAACAGCCATAGGGTCAGTTAGTTAGTTATAATGCCACAAGCACTCTGTATCCGTGCCCACTCTTTTCAGCGATTAATTAACAACGCCTTGAGTATTTTAGATTTCGTGTACACCTATTTATATGACTTACTGATAGCCATTAAGAAAAAGTAAACAATAACAACACTTAAAACAACTCATTGCACGATTAACGTTGCACAAAATGAAGATTAATCTTACAAGAAGTTAATTCTAAAGATCTTTTAGAATAGATTAAGCTCTACCGTAACCTTCCCATATGATAATAAAATGAGAACAATTAAGGAATTTCCACACCGAAACACATTAGGAGAGCTACAACAATTCTTTGGAAGTTTAATTTCCTTAGGATGTTCCTGTCGAGTGCCGGAACTACCCTTCTTACATTGACGAGACTCTTAAAAACGCGAATAAACGACTCCCTGTTCACTTTTAGCTTGAGATAATGAGGTATAGAATGCCTTTGACAAAATCAAAATGGCCATAGCAGAAGCTACCCAAAGCAAAGGTCATAGGTTATCTTAGTTACACGTTTTAGGGAACCTAGTTTAACCACTCTTCATTTAGTACAGCATTATTAAGCATATCTTTAGTGATTAAACATTTTAAATACATGAGAGAGGGCAGTGAATTCCATGTGCGTACCGATTGTCTCGTCATTTTGGGAGCGTTCATCTATCTTATCACTAAAGACGTCCCAAGAGAGGAGGCTCGCGCCCTCAAATTTATCAGCCAATTTACCAAAGATATCCGTTACATTTCAAAGAGGCCGAATCCGAGCGACCTCTCTCGCGAGTACCACTTATCACAGGTGACGCGTGCCTTTTATCACATGAGTTATATTGATCTTCTTACTTCCTCATTTCATCCATTTTCTCTTGGTATTCTATGATGTGCAAACATGAATTGCGAAACTGTACCTGGCACTCAGTTCTCAGATTAGGAAATAATATCATTGCATAAAATCACTTTGACTTCCTTACACGTCTCTGTCATCTGTGAATTATCCAAAGGCTTAGACAGACCATATCTCTACCTTATTTTCGTAGGATTCCGTTTGATCAGCTTTACAATTTGAGTCACCTTGTCAAAAATAAAAAAAAATATCTAGTAACCTAAAACCACTATACATACAATTCATCGATCCCGATACACCCGATTTTACACAGGTGTGGTTTACATTCCTTGTTTTTTCCCACTACGATCAAAAGTTTTAATTACTTACCGTCATTTCTAGCTTCACTAAAGGGATAACAGTCTTGACCCTTATGGTCATGAGATAACAATCCATAGCCAAACACTTTTTTAATGCCTACTTGTCCCGATTTGATTCACTGGTAAAGAAAATTTCTGACAATGCCCAACAAATTCAGTCTGGGCAATTTAACCAGCTATTGCAGCTGAGAAAAACGGAACACGTCTATATCAGCCCAGAAAACCTTGGGCAATCAGTGCTCGTGAACGCATACATCGGCCTTTCAAGTATTCCTCATAACAAAAGGAAGTCCATCTAATTCGTTAGAAATCCTCCCTTTCATGTTTTGGCCCGGCATAACTCAACAATTCAGATAAAAATGACTCTCTCGCACAAATGATGAAAGGAGGCAGCATCAGTCTCTCAGGCGACCTGTTTGCCTCCTAAAGTAATGACCTCTTTAAGAACCAATTGATTTTGGACCTGTATTCCAAGATGCATTCAATAGGCCCGATATTAACCAAAGTGTCAGAGAGAGAGAGAGAGAGAGAGGGGGGGATAAAGCGAGTCGCACAGATAAAGAGAAAAGGAGTACCTCACGGACGAAGAACATTCGTTCGGAACCTTTTGGTAAACTTCCAGAGCGATATCGAAGTCAGACTGGAGCCGGGACACCATTTAGCGATATAAGGCTACAACCATCACCGCCCTGTCTTTGATACAGATTCGGGATCGCTTCCGTCGGCAAACAAAAGAGCTTCTGGCGGAGTGATATATATTCCCCAGGCCGGGAATGATCAAATAAGTATTCTCAGAGCATTCGAGTGGCGAGCTGTATCCACGCCGCATTCACGCAAGCAAGACTCACGCAGTACTCCCAAAGTACTCACGAAGCATCTTGAGAGGTCATTGGAGTCATCCAAGGATGACGCGCAATTCTCGAGTGACAACCGGCACCCTTAGGACTCGCAGGCAGCAACCATTATTTGTAACGACGGAGGTCAATGGCGAAGGGCCCAGTCAATAATAACGCGCTTAGCTACGCTTCTCCGAAAAGATCTCCCCCAAGTGACTACTCGAGGTCTCCTCCAGAAAATCGTAAGCCATTACATTTTATTTTTCATCATCGAAGAGGCGTGACCCTCTCCAACCGCAATGATCACTTCGTAGTCTTCCTCCGGTCGCTCTCGATTAATTATTGTGCCTCGTACGGCTCAGACAATATCATTATTAGTAAATTCATTTCAATTTTCATTTGCCGGACGATTAACGTAATAGTTAAAGTGTATCATGCTTGTTAAAATCACTTGTTGTTTGTATAGTATTAAAGTTTATTAGAATTTGCACTCGTACTTAAAAGGGAGACAGTCCCTATATTTATTTGCCGTCTCCTCCCCTCCCCGACGTCGAAGGAGAGTAGTCAAGGTCAGGAACTACCTGATCATACAACATATTAGTATATTTAATATATATATATATATATATATATATATATATATATATATATATATATATATATATATATATATAAATATACTTTCATTATTGATCTGGTATTAGGTTTGAAGGGTTGTTAAAAAGTTTTTTTTTAAAAGCCTTCTAAAATCGGTGGTTTGAGGATATCAAGGAAACAATAATTATCTTATTAAATTACTTACAAATTTTAGATACACAATCAGTAAATATTTAATTGTATTTGTCAGTGTTATTTTAGCGTGCGTAAAAGGGTCAACATCAGGGTTTGTTCGACATACACGTAGTTCGCATCGTGCGAATTAAGCGAGTTCTTTTGTGTGGGTTTTTTTGGGGGGTTTGTGCGTTATTTGGGGTCACGTTAAATCCATTGGTGCACTTTCGCGGTGTTTAGCATTGCATAAAATTCGGGTTCGACAAACCAGCTAGTCTCTCGTATGTGCGTTATTTTGTTTTTTGTGCGAACCGGCAAAACATCATGTCGTCGTTCGAGATTATCAAAGCACAGAGAGAATCTCTGGGTTTAACGGGGAAAAACCTAATGTCTTACATCCAGGAAGAAGAGAAGACAGCGAGAGAAGAAAGAAGAGAAAGAGAAAGAGAATAAAAGAAAGAGAGAGAATTCGAGTATACGAATTAGACATGACGAAGGGGAGAAATGAGGCCCTATCCATCACTTCGGAGCCCAGAATCCAACAACCTGTATCCGTCAAGCTGCCTGTGTTTAAAGAAGGGGAAGATTTTGCCTCCTATTTGTCCCACTTCGAGAAGATCTTCGAGGTAAACCACTAGAATATAGAATCAGACGGTGTAGCTAAATTGTTGCCACTTTTGAACATCCACCCGAGGCATATTTTTATTTCCCTTCCATTCGAGGCAACAATTCACTATTTTACGTTAAAGGCCGAGCTACTCGATCAATATAACATGAATCCCAATTTCATCGTGTAAAGTTCAGGCAGTGCCGAATCCAACTCAATTGAACATTTAGACAATTCGTGTACACCTTACAAAGGCACCTTAATTTCTGGCTGGACGCCTCAATAGTGCCCCATGATTACGATGCTATGATTGATTTCATCCTGAATGACAGGTTTCTGGCATCTCTCGCATCCAAAATTTGGTCATTTATCAATGACAGAAGATGCACCAGCTTCAAGGAGTGCATAGAAGAGGCTGACGTATATGCTTCCAGTCACAAATGTTACCCTAAAGAAGGGAAGAAAGTATAACCATCTTCTCCCGCATTGCAGATGAAGAAGCACAAACCGTCCTTCACAAGAAAAAAAGCATTATCAAGGTAACAGGCCGTCTATACCGAAACCTGTTCGAACGTCCATTAAACAAGAAGCCCGAACATTCTCATATAACCCCCGTTCGTCAGCGTTCCCCGGGAGGACCGTCGTATGTTATTCATGCGGTATCGAAGGACATATAAAAACCAATTATCCTCAGAATTCGTACTTGAGGAATAACTTCTCCTACCAGGTGCACCAGGTGAGTGCCACACCTTCTCAGACCCCGTCTCCACCAGAAACTCCTCCCTCTTCCAGTGAACCAGGTCCCGCCGGCCAATAGGTGAACTTTTTGTTCAATAAAAGCAACCCTGGGGGCCTTCAATTTTAGACAGGTACGGTAAACGGCTTCCGTATCTCCACCTTCGTCCGAGATACAGGCTGCACGTGTATCGTGGTCTCGGATAAGCTACTTCCATCGGCAGCCCTGGATGACGATCGGTTCGCCATCGTCCATGACTATCTGGGACGCGCTAATTGGTTTCCCATTGTAAAATGCCATATTGACTGCGCCTACTTCACTGGTTAAGCAGAAGTAGTGGAAGCACCCATGAAGTTTTGCGCCGTTTTGATTGGGCAGAGCTCCAAAGTTATCTCACCCCCGGTGGCTCAATCAGTGACCACCAGCTCTTAGGCAAACCAGGAATTGGAAGCGCCTGCTCTCGTGGGAACCCCCGGTGCTTCGGATCATGGCAACATCTTAAACGATGATTTTACTAAAAAGCAGAAGGAGTGTGAGTCCCTTCGCCCTATGTGGACTAAGGCCCACAACAAAACGCAAGAATCCATTAGATATGGTAATTTGATTTCCTTCCGCGTTAAGGATAAACCCCTCTAATGCGTATGCTCCCTCGAGGACCAGGAGTCCATCAAATAGTGGCAAGAGATTAAAAATCAGCCGTCGAAGCAGATTACCCCTTTGACCCCCTGGTTGTAATCCAAATTGCATGCGTAGAACAATACGACGATTACCCCTTGCTCAAACCAGATGTGATGAAATTCCCTTCAAAAGAGCTCAAAATAAATGACCAATTATAATCCCTTCAGAGAACCCAGTTCCAAGCTACCCGCAATCAATTAAATGATTTTATTCCTGATATTCGATGATGTGCTACCCAATTCGAGCACAATACCCAATTAACTATGCAGAAGGCTGTTAGGTCCAGGCCGTACCCGCTGCCCGTTCATTTAAGGGGAGAATACAATGCCAAAGTTGAAAAATTGTTAAAGTTACAGATAATTGAACCCTCCAAATCAGATTATTGTTTTCCGCTTGTTATGGTAAAAAAAACTAATAATTCCTACAGAATGTGTATTGATTTTAGAAAGCTAAACGCTATCACCGTATTCGACGCCAATCCTATTCCTTTGATTGACCAAAGTCTTCATTTGTCCGAGAAGGCGACGTATATTTCTAAATTAGATCTGTGTAAGGCCTATTACCAGGTCCCATTGAGGAAAGAGGTAAAAAGGTACACCGTGTTCCTGACCGAGAAGGGATTATGGGAGTTTTGTTTGCTTCCCTTTGGTCTCGTCACCGCTTACAGTAATTACAATCGGGTGATGAGACGGATTTTAGATGGGCTACCACACGTATCCTTCTATTTTTATAACATTTACGTGGCTACTAATGATTGGGAACCCCACTTGACCCCTCTTCACGCTCTGCTGCAAAGGCTAAAGGACCATAATCTTACCATTGGCCGAGCAAATGTCATTTTGCCTTCAATGCCATCGATTACCTAGGCCTCCGCATAGGAAATAATCAATTAGCCCCACAGTAGGATAAGATCCGTGCCATTGTAAAAATGCCGCTACCCACAACCAAAAAGCAATTAACGTCCTTTATGGGCTTCTTTTATCGGCAATTTATCCCAAATTTTGCATCCCTTTCCACCCCCTGTGTGACCTCCTGAAGAAGAAGTCCCCTGAGATACACGTATAGACCCAGTCATCCATCGCCAGTATCGGCCCCGATATTGCGATTGCCTAATCCCGCCGAACCATTTGACATTAGGACGGATGCTAGCAATAACGGTATAAGGTGCGTATTGGTCCAATACGGACCTAATAGCGAGTTTCTCCATAGCGTACGCTAACCGAAAATTATTATCGTGTGAAAATAACTACACAGTGATTGAGCATAAGGCCTTCGCTATAATATGAGGAACGACGAAGGGCAAGGACGAAGGACCCAGTCAAGAATAACGCGCTTAGCTACGCTTCTCAAAAAAAGGAATACTCCCTCGAGTGACTACTCAAGGTTTCCTACAGAAAATGGTAAGCCATTACATTTTCCTTTTTCATCGTCGAAGAGGCGTGACGCTTTTCGATCGCAAGGCTCACTTCGTACTCTCCTCCCTATTGCTCTCGGGTAATTGTTGTGCCTCGTACGCCTCAGACAATATCATAATTTGTAAATTCATTTCACTTTTCATTTACCAGACGATTAACATAATAGTTAAAGTGTATCATTCTTGTCAATCTCATTTGTTGTTTGTATAGTATTAAACTTTATTTTGTTTCACTTGTTTATATCCTATAACCACCCAAACCTGTCGAAATAGTATCCAAGTCGGCCAATATTAGAATTTGCACTCGTCTTTAATCCCCACGTACTTAAAAGGGAGACAATCCCTATATTTGTTTGTCGCCTCCTTCTCCCCCACGTCGAGGGAGGGTAGCCAAGGTCAGGAAGGACTACCTGATCATACGACACAGAGAATTAACCCAGTAGGCTTCCTTCATTCCAAGACATTTAAAAGAATGCACTTACGTCTTCGTGAGAGTCCGTGCAAGTCCCTTCCCTCCTCTCCCACTTTACACTGGCTCATAAAAGAAAATTCAACAGGACAAAATGGGGAAAAAATCGTTACTTATTACAAAGAAATAAGGGAGAAATTCTAGCACACCTTCGCAAGTTAAACCAGCCTTCATTCCCAGAAAGACGCCATAGTAGACCTTTTACGTCATACTTTCCCCGATGCATCCCCCAAATTATTTTATTTTCTCAATCCAAGTAACTACCCTTTTTTCACATTTGGCACACGAGTGACCCTGTTTAGCTAATAACACTGTACAACAATGAAAAGAAAAACGGAAATAAAAAAACCCTTTCGAGGGGTCCTTTTGGCGTAAATCACGAATATAACATACGTCCCTTCCTGCAACCATCCAGTTCCTCGTAAATTGCCATCTTACTTACGTTAAATACACTGACGGTTCCGTAGGGATTGAATGCAAACAGGAATGGAGTGAAACTGACAACTCTAAAAGTTATAAACGGATTTTGATATAATTTTAATGTGGTGTTTCTAAGGTATTTTTCAGCCTAACCTATAAGATTTATGAAAGTATACTAAATATTTTTTGTCATATGTGTCCAAATCCGTGGTAACTCTTACGTAACACTTGATAATTTTGTAACTTACTATAAATGCTTCCTATTTTTACTTTTTGGTTTAATATTTGTTGCTGTTACGATTTATATTATTTGTCGCATACTACGGTGTTTTTTCTTTACAAGAGACAGAGCTAAAATGGCTAGACAATGCAAAAGTTCCCCAGACAGTTTCTATTATATATATGTATCAGTTACATTAAGACAATACAAGAAACAGTTGACTAAATATGTGAAGAAACTTTAATAGCTGTACTTTGGATATAAAGTGGGTGACCAGGACAAACGCTGGGCACCTCACATATGTTGTGTCAAGTGTACAAGTTTCCTTTTTGCATGGGTGAAAGGAAAAGGGCCTGGCGTCAGGTTTGGCGTACCAATGGTCTGGAGGGAGCCAAA
This sequence comes from Ceratothoa steindachneri, assembly GCA_963969495.1. Lineage (NCBI taxonomy): Eukaryota > Metazoa > Arthropoda > Malacostraca > Isopoda > Cymothoidae > Ceratothoa > Ceratothoa steindachneri. Next base: position 81,691,201 of record OZ018326.1, on the reverse strand, counting down.
GGACCAATCAATGGATTGCTACTTCTGCTTAACAGATATTAAAGGTGGATATTCAATGTGTTTTCTTTCCTGCTCTTTAATATATTTTCAAGAGATGTATAATTAAAAAAATCAAAATACATACTATGTTGTACTTCCACTATTTCTGAAAATGATCAAGCCAGTAATATAAATTTTTAGTCTGATTTTATTTTATTTCACCGCAGGTCGCAACATAAAAGGCAAAAAATCTATCATGTATCCAGATCATCAGTCTGCTATTCGCCCAGTTCGACATTCAAGTGCTATTCTTGTACCACAGCTGCCCTCTGAACTATCAAGTGATGACACCAGCAACTCAGACGATTCAGAATCTCAAGATACACCATAATATGTGCAACAGCTTGAAACTGACAGGAAATCACACCTCATCACCCAACCGGAACTCAATGATCTAGTTCGTGATCTAACACTTACTAAGAATTAGCGTGAACTCCTGGCCTCACGTCTGCAACAATCGAATCTGTTGGATGAACATGCTCGAATTACAGGATTTAGGAAGAGTTCTGCAGATCTACAACAATTCTTCACTTTTGAAAACAACTTGACTTACTATAATTATATCGGAGGCCTATTCAATGCCCTTGAGCTGACCTAAGAACCAAATGAGTAGAGGTTATTCATGGATGCATCCCTTTACACATTGGGAACACCAAGCATTCAGTTCCAGTTGCTCACTCAGTCATTTTAAGAGAGGTTTTTATTCTAGACCGCATAAGTTACAAGGAGCATGAGTGGCTAATCTGTGCGGACTTGAAAGTAGTTGTCCTACTTAATTGGCTACAAACTGGATACACCAAGTTTATGTGCTTCCTTTGCAAGTGAGACAGTAGGGCCAGATCAGAACATTATGTACGCCCAGAATGGTCACCTTGGGCAACTATGACGCCTGGATGCCATAAGGTAATTCATGAGGCACTAGTTAAGAAGGAGAAAATGACTTTGCCAACACTGCATGTAAAATTAGGCTAAATGAAGGAATTTGCCAAACCACTGCAACATAACAAGCCATGTTTCCAGTACCTCAAACCGATCCTCCCTAAAATAAGTGATGCCAAGATTAAAGAATGCATATTCGTAGGCCCTCATATTCGTCAACTTATTGCTGATGAGGACTTCGAGGCGACAATGGGTGAAACTGAGCTAACGGCCTGGCATACATTCAAAGATGTATGCAAAGGACTTCTGTGAAAGCACCAAGGGGCTCAGTGAAACGTATAGTGGAGAGCTTAATCAAGTGCCACCAAGATCTCGGATGCAATATGTCACTGAAGATACACCTTCTTCATTCTCATCTGTCTATGTTCCCAGAGAAATCAGGGGATGTGAGTAATGAACATGGAGATAGGTTCCATCAAAATATAGCGTCAATGGAAAACAGGTATAAAGGAAAATGGAACTCTGCTATGTTGGCTGACTTCCTCTGGAACCTGAAGCGTGACACACCTGAGACGTCTTACAAGCGAAGAAGAAAATACTAAAATGTAGGTTAATACATTGTATAATTCTAACAAACATGCTGATTCATAATATATTCATGAATTAATTACAATGGACACATTTAATCTGACTTTGGGAGCGAAATAGATTTATGGTATCGTGGAAATCGTTATCAATTGCATAATTATTAAATCGTCAATTTACAAGAAAAAGTTACATGATGGGAATTTTCTTTTACCAAATTCGAATTCAGCACACACACCTTATAATAAAATGTACAAGGGATTTATGTTTTTTTTCTTGACACTGAAATTTGTTGCACAGTGTACAACAAATAGCATACCTTGCAGTTATGTAAATTTGACGCTACCCAGTAAACAATTACACTATTACCTAATAATTATACTATCTGAACTCTCTCATAGAGTCCGAATACATGAAATAAATACCCAAAAGAACAGAAAATTCTCACAATCATTAACATGTCTCACGTCTCGTTGTCTAGCGTCCTATCCTTCGTATAATATCTTCGCTACAGAAAACAGTCCCCTCTCAAATTCAGATAGAACATATACTAATCAGTTCATGCCTGAACTAGGAAATAAATAGCCTAGGAATCCAAAAGACCTAGATAATATGACCTTAATTGAATAAAGGATATCAAGTATGAGATATACAAGGAACTGTTAGAGCATATCAGGCCTGCCACCAACAAGGAGTGATCACTCAGCCCCGCTGATGAGCTGAGAGCAGGCCCCCTCTCGAACGATCAAATATGATATCCTAGTTACCAGCCATTGATAATTGTATCCACTAATTAAAACAGTCTCAGCTGTTTTACTGACTTATTCATCCATTACTCATTATTTTTATTATTGATACGACATTATTTGCCATCATTGTTCAATACCCAATGATTCTTGTGCATTAGTTATTCTCCTAAAGTGGCTTCATATATATATATATATATATATATATATATATATATATATATATATATATATATATATATATATATATATATATATATATATATATATATATATATATATATATATATATATATATGAATCCATTAAACTACATTGAAAGAGAAAACGGAATAATTTTTCCTTGCAGTAATATTTTTATTACCTTTTTCGAAAAATCCGTGCAGGGAAGCGATTCGAACCAGTCACACTGAGGTGCTCGCTGCCTCAGTGTGTCTGGTTCGAATCGCTTCCCTGCACGGATTTTTCGAAAAAAGGTAATAAAAATATTACTGCAAGGAAAAATTATTCTGTTTTTTCTTTCAATGTGGTTTAATGGATTCATTTTCATCATTCTCTCGTACTACTTTGAGATATATATATATATATATATATATATATATATATATATATATATATATATATATATATATATATATATATATATATATATATACACATATATATATATATATATATATATATATATATATATATATATATATATATATATATATATATATATATATATATATATATATATACACATATATATATATATATATATATATATATATATATATATATATATATATATATATATATATATATATATATATATATATATATATATATATATGATAGTTAAACCACTGTATAGTAGCCAAAAGTTTAATTTACGAGACTAATTTCAGTATGTAGTTTATCATACCCTCTTCAGTCGTATACTGAGAATGCAATTGTTACAAAAGTCTATAAATAGCGTACAGATCAGAAAAAATACATACGGGGGAAAATGGTCATTAATCAGGGGGTGTGGGTCTAAGGTCATTGACTAAGTTGTTTACGAAGAGGTTACGGGAATAGGGGTTGCATTTCAATTGCCCATCTGACAAATTAAAATTGGGAATTTCTCCTATTAATATAGATTCTACTATTTTTCTTTTACGGAAATCTTTACAATTATATATGATTTGTGCCTTTGAATAGTCAATTTGGTGGTTGAAGTTGTTAATATGATTAAAAATACTGGATGTGGTACTACCTCGTCTGACATCACCTTTATGTTCATAAATTCGTTTTGTTAAGGTTCTTCCGGTCTCTCCTATGTAGAATGAGGGACAGTTTGTGGAGCCAGACGAGAGCTTAGAACTACCATAATTTATGATTGTTGGAAGGCATATAATTGTCTTTCGAAAGAAAGGTTTATTCACATGACTGTGAACCATTCGATCATTATCGTCGAATATAGTCGAGAGGCTGTGGTCTACAACTAAAAGAAATGATCCTTTCGGGGCTCGGCAAAAGAAGCATTTTGCGGGAAATCTGACTCGCAGAATGTTCATGCTTCTATTCACCAAAATGAACAGTCGCCAGCATCACTTCATATTAGCCGCAGTGTATCCATATAACCCTGCTAATCTCAGATATCTCCAGCACTAAATAGTAAGTTTTGTCTATATGTCTTTGCACTCAAACCTAATGCTAGGCTTTCGAATTGTTAATACTACTAGGTGATTAAAAAATAGCGAAAGGGGGGGTACAATTCTCCACAATTAAGTGGAGGTGTAGAGGGAACGCCCCCATTTCGAAATAATTTCCTAATGGTTTGAATTCACTGCGGTTGACAGACGTTGTTAGGCGCTCCAATGTTCATTGTTTAATGCAAGGCTCCGCCCTGAATGGGGGACAGATATATGAGTGATGAGTTAGGTTAGGTTTCGTTAGGTTAGTTTGTATTTAAAGACAGTACTAATGGTTTTTTTAGGCCTTCTAATCATTATTTATGGCTTCGTTTTGGCACGCAAAGCAAATAGAGCCGTACTCAGTATGCTAGAATCTTAAAAATAAGTTCCTTCCACGCCTAACTGAAGTTGTAAATGAGGACTACAATGCCTAAAAACACCATTGGTACTGATTTTAATAATAAAAACACGGCGTAGGTATTCTAAAGTTTCACCATATACTGTACCGAAAAAAATAACAGAACACCTGTATTTCTTTCAAAACATCTTCCATAATTTTTGCTAGCAAAAATGAAAGGGTCAAAAATGATCCCAACGCTTAGGTTTCTTGTAGTGAGAACTGGCATTGTTTGCATAGCAAATAACTCCAGTTCAATCTCGTGTACGTTAGGTAATTCATTTTCTTGCCAATTTTCGCCTAGGTAACATCACTAGGAAATCTGTTACGCATTCTCTCTCCGCGAGCTGATCGTAAAGCTGCCCAACCAAGTTGGTCTTTCAATTGTAGCCTTTACAGAGTCAGTCAAACGCTCCAAAAGTGTAGTCCATAATATTCTGTCAACTTATTACAAAACAGGTTTCGGAAATTTTAGTAAATAAACCGTGAGGCAAAGGAAGACCTAAAAAGGAAGGATCGAGCTTTACCCAAATTTTGAAGAAGGGGCATTTCAAGACGATTGCAGCAGTTTCTCGAGAGATCAATGAGATTTTAGCAATCAATGTCTCCAAGAGGAGTGAATCACATCGGCTGGGGCGAGACAATCTTTACTCTCACACACCGGCGAAATCAAGAAGGCTCTTCTTGATTTTGCTGTTCTTCATCACGTTAGATGGACTGGTGACCAATGTGGCCAAGACCACTTCAGTGACAAATTTAAGTTCATTTTTTCTCACCTAATGGCATTAGGTTCGTTCATCTCATAAGCAAGCAAATAATCGGGTAATTTCGAATAAGAATGGCACACGCCTTTCAGTCTACTCAAGCCTGAAATACTTATTCGTCCTGTTACAAAAGTATCCTAGGAGTAATATTTTGATGGTGGAGAGGATCTATCACACTTTATTAAGTCACAATAATATAGCGTGAAGTTTCGCAGAACAAGTTGCGTGGTCCGGGGCATGATTTCGTTAGAAGTCACCTGACAACTTTGTATTCTTACAGTCGTTGCTGCGACAGAGCCAAGTCGGAAGGTTTTCTAGTACGGTTAACACCCTGTTTCACCTTTTACTAGGTCCAAACAAGCTCGAAAAATAGGGTGTGAGATTAAAAGAGGTGCAAAATATGACCATATATAGAATATGACATTCTCTTGGAGACACTGGGGTCGGGAGGGCGTGTTACTCCACCAGGTTTCAGTTATATGGTGCGTATTGCCCCTTTATACACCATCCACTCGCTTGTGGGGGGCCTAGTCGTTGAAGATCTTCCTGGACGACGGGCACATCACTGTTATGAATTGGCTTGCACAGAGTTCGGACTTGAATCCCATTGAAAATGTTTAGAAGACTTTCGGAAAGAGGTTTAAAGGGATGAATCCGAAAACAGTTCAAGAACTCTGAGAAATTCGGGATAAATTTGAAATACGCGGTCACCCACTTCAAGGAAATTTAATGACTCCATTTTTTGTTTCGCCCATTCGAGGCGAAGTTAGAAATAAAATCATAATAAAATACACAGTCACTTCCCTAAAGGAAATTCAAGGACTTCCTTTTAGCTAAAAATTAGTCATAATCTCAAAGGGAAAGTGGGGACTGCCCCACTAGACCAACTAGACTGCAAAAAAAATAAACAATGAAGCGTCTAACGACGTTTGTCAACTGCCTTTGAATTAGAACACTAAGGTTATTATTTTTAAATTGGGGGCTTTCCCTCATACCCCCATTTAAAGGTAGGGAGTTTCACCCCTCATACCCCCGCTACTTGTAATCAATTCTTAGTATGCAGCATAATTCAAAAGCCGAGCATTTGCTCCGTCCCTTCTGGGGAGGAGCTAGAAATGGAGTCATTAAATTTCCTTGAAGTGGGTGACTGGGTATTTGTACAAATGTTTTCTGCAGATATTTTAATCATTATATTCTAATAAAAATTTGTTTCAGCTGTCGTTCAGTTCATTCTGCACATTTCAAGTTTTCTACTAAATTGCTTATTTGCTAATAACTCTCGTTTTTTTCATCTAAATTTACCTAACTCTTTACCCATGCGTAGTTTATAGCTGTAGATTATCGTGAACCAATTTTGGAAATCTTTGATTTTCTATGGCAAAATTTATGAAAAATGTTGTGATAGGACCACAGGCGTTTTGATCCTTTGGAACAGTGGTGTACATGAAATCTCAAAGTTAAGTTTTGAAAAAACATTATTTTTGACTATATTCTTACTTCCGGCAGGACCGGAATCGGTCCCCTATAGCCCCTCCCCTTACTGTCATTTCGCATTACGTTCCAGGAAAAAAACTTTCGGCTGTGCATCTTTTCAAGCAAGCGGACCATAACTAGGTTTAGTCACTTTTTACGACACGGGACGCCAAACACTATAGAAATTTTTTCCACCCCACATAAAAACAATACATAATTATTTTTTAATCTTTCATTGTTTCCTACTCTCGAATGTGCTCCTTCCCTCTCACATACCTTTATATAGTTTTTTACTACCATCCAGTAACAATGACCCCGACCCCCTCTGAACTAAGTTAAATCTCGAGAGGAGAATGACCTTAAAAGATCCTTCTTCGCATCCTTCTACATCCCGAGTGAAGGAGGTTCGTCCACCTGCCTGCCACTCAGCTCATCCGTGGTTCGACAACACGGCGATGTCTCGCTCGTCGTTAGGCTTCTATCCGCTCTTATCGGCTCGGTAAAAGGAATAAAGCATCTTTAACGACGACTTCGTTCAATTATCGCCTTCCCTTCGTTTATAATGAGTCATAAAAGGCTGGAAACATCTCGCGACCGCCTCTCTGATGCTCGCATGTTCCAGACGACACAGCCCACTCCTTTGTTCCTTGTCAGTTCTTTATTAGTGAATACATTTATAATAAAGTGGAAACCGCCGACTGAAACCATAAAATTGGAACTGAAAAACAAAAGGAAAGGTTTTGATTGCATTTGATGCGATTGTTTCGGTGTGTTCGTCTTTAAAAAAAAAAAAAAAGAGGAACAGGGATGACGCGATATCTTTCGTTTGTGTGTGAAAATGATATTTTTAATGCACCTTTTATTATTGTTATATCTTTACTGCCTTATTAGTATAAAGATATTAAAGTCTGATCCTTTTACTTTTTTATCAAATTTCCCATTGAAGAATTGGATTTTATAAGTCCCTTAAAAGGCAGACGAGGGACGCCCAATTGCAATAAAATGGACCTATCTCTCGAGTGATTTCTACGTCTCATTTTTATTTTATTTTCTCAAAAAATTACTTCCTAATTCCATTAAATAATAATATTGTTGTTTGTAGCGCTGAGAGTAAACTCGAAATAGGGGTACATGTTCATAATTTTCAGTTCCGTTTTCCTTTGTAAATATTTGTTCCTGTGGCTTCTGAATACTCGTTCTCGACCCCAGTCCTCAGAGTTTACAAAATTGACAATTTTTATTGTGCATAGTTCCATTTTTTTACGATTCCTAGTCTTTTCATTTTATACACCTTTTTTCTTAGGCATCTATTCTCTCCCTCATTCTTTTTTCCGCTGATCGACCCCCTCTCCCCATTAGATCACAGATAGTTTTCCTTCCTATTTCAATAAAATATTTAGCCCGATTAAATAGCGAGACGTAGGACAGACAGAGAATGAAAAGAACGAATTGAATGGAGAGGAAGAGTAAAGAAGAGCCGGAAGACCAGTTCTACTATGTCCACCGGGGTCGAGAAGCCCTATGGAACTAAGGGGAGCAAGATCGTTCAAAAAGTACAAGAACTCAAATGTGTGAACTTGTCCACTTTAGTAACCCACGTTCGCTTACACATGGACTTACATGTGTAAGCCACATGTATTATTGTTGTCTCAGCAAAAGTAATACTCAATAATAAAAAAATAATTAATATTAATGATCTACATGAGACACAGTCAAGAGGATAGGTGTAAAGTGCGATGCACTATGAAGACTCACTCTCTGATTTGAGATTACCAGGGCCTGAGAGTGTCTCCTCTACGACCCAAACCCGTACTAGTAATTTGGTGGGTGATCGAAATAAGTCATGAAAAAACCAGCGCCATCTAAAAGTGACTCCGAATCTTCTACATTCCTTGATAATTACCCTTATTTTTACACCTCAAATATGCGTACACGTGTGCGCGTGTGTGTGTGACCAGGACCCGATGAGAAAACTGGAAACCGCGTGAAAGGACGCGAGAGATGAGACAGAGAGATTAAGTCCAGCTCCTCCCCTCTGCTTTGATGGAGGGGCAATTAATTCGGAGATTTATTAATTTTCAAGCAATTTGGGCAATTATAATCACACGAATTATGGCACTCTGCCAAAAGGGAGCATCGTGCCATTCACACACTGAATACTGTGTAATTCCCTCGAGCCGATTACTTTCACACAATTGGTATAAATTGAATCAATTAAGCCTAACCGATATTTTCGCCCGTTCAAGTTCCTAGGGGTGAGGTTAAAGCTTACACATAGACGCACATATGCAAGCACTCATGATCACATCAACAAGCACACATCTAGAAGTAGCTCGATAAGCGACGGATCGACGAAGAGGCTTCGTATCACAACATATCGAGGAGAACAAGTCCGCTAATAACTGATGTTTGTTAGTTTACAATTATTACTAACGAACCAAATCCTGAACAAATGCTAATTTAATAATGCTAACTATAATAATAATAAGAAGAAGAATAGGACTAATAATAATAATAGTAGTAGTAATAATAATAATGATAACGATGATAATGATAATAATGATTGCTGATAATGATGATAATAATAATTACAATAATAGTCTTATTTGAAATAAGACGGAAATTCAATAATGACTTGCTAACAGAATGAAAACAACACCATCAGCTTCATCGAACCTTCTGACTGAAAATGGTAAAATGCGCCAACAAAGACAAATTTGATGAAGTCCCAAACTTTATTACTTGGGATCACCTCTAAAGAGTCCAATTTTAGGTACGTCTCAAAGAATCCGAAGTGACCACGAACCCAACTGGGTTCATTGTCATTAGCAACCTTCACCCCTAAACCAGCCCCCTCCAATTAGTTAAATATACTTGCTCATGGTACCTAAGAAAATTTAACCCCCTGAAGATGTTATAAGTGCAAGACGAAAACTTAGCAATAGTAGAAAAATAAAAAAAGTATTATAGATGGTCGTTTATACATTTCCGATTGATATTATTATTATCTTTATTATAATAATATCAATCAAAAATGTGTAGATTGCCATCTATAATATTCTGAATGGATAGCAAATGTGAAATCCCGACCGAAGGCAAATGATGTTAATTCGGGTCACGTTTGCCTTAGCCTCGTCTTCGGTCACTGTTGATCTGGGCTTCTCAGAACTTGCGAGAAAAGGACCTTACGTGGAGTCCGAACCCTTGAACCTCTCCGTTTGTCTGCCCAGATTATTGCTGAAGGGAAACACCGTCTTTCGTTACAGCGAAGTTAAGTCACATCGGTTGTGGCAAGCCGTCGGATGGAGTCCCGATTTGCGTCGACTTTCCGGCCACTGTTGGACGATGTAGATAGCCTTGGTTCGAATCCCCCTGACAAAAATAAGGCATCTTAAATGAGTGCAGATGGGTGGTAAAAAACAACCAAAGAGTAAAAATAGGGGCAATACACCTACCGTTATTTATCACAATGCTATAGTTGTAAACTGGAAGAATGTGTGCCCTACTGGCCCCATCACACACAGAGGAATCAAGATAGGAAAGTTCTGGAGGTTTCCATTCCCTCCGGTCTCGTGCTCTTAAAGTAATCTCCTCTTTAAACTAATCGGCATATATACTTTACATAAAGATTCACTGGACTAAATTTACTGCTTTTTTTAAGAACCTCTCACCACAAACCGTCTGGCCGGTATGCCCTCGTTGGTTTTCGCTTCCTAGTATATATCATAACAACTACATAACTTACTTGATATATATTAATCTAAGTGAAAATCCAGTATAAAACTCCCACTAATCTACCAGCATCAGAATCTTTGGGGGGAAAGGATGACCACTATAACTTATTGCTTCTTTAAGCAACCATCAAACATATTGCTTTCCATTTTTTTTGACGTTTTTACATGTTGCTTCGCATCTTACATCAATGTAGCATATAACCTTTAACCAACACTAGAGTTATGTTTGACACTTCCAACACTACCCTTCGTTACTATGCAGAGGCAGCAAAAAAATATTAACATATTGATTCCCTTCAAGAATAAAGTCTACATATTGCTTCCCTTCTGGAATGAAGTTAACATATGTACATCTTCCATCCTGCAATAACGTTAACATATTTCTTACATTCAAAAATTAAGGTAACATATTGTTTCTATTCTGGAATAACGATAACAAATTGCTTCTCTTCTCGAATGAAGTTAACATATATCTTCCTTTCTGGAATAAAACTAACATATTTCTTTCTCTCAAGAATGAAGGTAACATATTGCTTCCCTTCTGGAATAAATATAACAAATTGCTTCTCTTCTCGAATGAAGTTAACATATTTCTTCCCTTCTGGAATGAATTTAACATATTGGGTCTCTTCTGGAATGATGTTAACATATTTTCTCCCTTCTAGAATGAAGTTAACATACAGGGGTTGGACAAAATAATGGGACCAGTAGAAATTTAACACCAATATTTCAATGAGCCATTATATTACGAATATCCATCCAAATTTCATTGTGAATGATTATTTGAATTTCTTTTCAGAATGTGGTATAGATGTTAAGATGCGTGACCTAACTGAGTTCGAAAAAGAGCAAAGTGTTGGGGCTCGAATTGCAGGAGCTCCCGTCAGCCGAACAGCTAAACTCCTTGGTTTTTCAAGAGCAAACATATTAAGAACTATGATAAAGTTAAAGAAGTAGGGCAAAATCTCCAGCAGGAGGAGTAATTCCGGCCGGATTTCGAAGCTCGCTGAAAGAGACCAACGAGTGATGAAACGCATTGTGATGAAAAATCCCCGGACAACTGCCCCTAAAGTGACTGCAGAGTGGAATCAACATCTCACTAGTCCCGTTTCGATCAAAACTGTTCGCCGTGAGCTCAATAAAGCCGGATCATGAAAGAGCCGCCATCAAGAAACCTCTGCTTTCTCATCAAAACATTCAGAAAAGGCTGAACTGGTGAAGAGATTACAAGGGCTGGTCAACAGACCAATGGAAGCAAGTAATATTCTCTGACGAGTCCAGTCTTTCTCTTTTACACACTGCCAGGTGAGTTCATGTGTGGAGGCAGCACGGGGAAACTTTCAATCCTGACTGCCATTTTCCTACAGCGAAGCACTGGGGAGGGTTAGTGATGGTTTGGAAAGCCATATCTTGGAATTCTCTTGGTTTTTTCCTGATGTCTTTGCGTATTTCAGTTCTCTGCTCGCTTCTGGGAGCAACCTTCGTCTAAATATCTTGGAAGCGATAACGGAATCTATTTCTTCATTATTGCTATTCCGAATTTGTCTCCTATTTTACATATTATAGCCACCCGAATTTTCGTTTTATTTTTAAATTCCCTTAGTATTTGAAGTAAACACTACTTTTATCTCCCCAGATAAAGATTCAGAACAGTTTCAACGGTTCAACGGTTTATTAAGGAAGAAGAGGAATTACATTTTATAAAATACAATATACAGGAGAAATGTATGGAAGAGTTGAAGAGAGTTTTAAAAGACGTAGCGGGAAAACAGATTCCAGGACACTGGAAATCAAATAATTTTGATATTTTATCTTTTCCTCAATAATTATGTAGTTATATATTCAAAGTAGTATTGTTTTCTTCTAGTTGTACAATTCTTAGTATATATATATATATATATATATATATATATATATATATATATATATATATATATATATATATATATATGTGTGTGTGTGTGTATATATATATATATAATGTTATATTTGTGATTCGTAATCCTATTCTGTTAATTTAAAGAAAACACTTTCAGACAATTATTTATTTCATTAATATAAATTAATTTTCTTTTTAAAGGCTATTTAAAAAACTTAATTTGTTAACTAACAACAATTTTTTCTGGTTAATTTCTCAATTGAAAAGCATATATAGTTGCAGATACAATTACTAGTAAAATATTCATTCTAAAATTTACTTATTTATTGATATTGTTGATGCTTATTTTTTGAAAGCTATCTCTAGCATCCTCATTAGCACTTAATTATACACCGCAAATTTCGAACTTAACTAAACGACCCACTGTGCTACCTTGCTGGACACCAGGTGTCCGCAGAATGCAGTTTAAAATACCTAAATTTATAATAACTATAATTCACAAATACGATTACCATCACCTTCAACTATATTTACGAGAATACCTCACCTGTGTGGGGCAAGTAAAGAGAGGGTCCGGAACCATCTTTTTTCAATTTCCAGCGGTTACTCTATCGCTCTACACTCAAGGTCTGTCTTAATGTTATATGCCCCGATGATGCTGTCTGTCGCGCTGTTACTCTACCTACTAAATGTTTTACAGCTTTTCTTTCTCTTTACAATGCAATCCCTGGCTTGTATTGCCCAATAGAATAGCAAAAATCCCTCTTCGATAACTCTCAAAGTGAGAAAGTCAAGCGATGACCAACTTCACCACAGTCCAGAAATGTAACGAAGAGAGATATTGAATCTAACCAGCGCCTTCATTGTTCAGGCCTACCATCCAGGAGCAGAAAGCATTTACAGTCGATGAGACGTGTTGTCGCTTTCCTTATAATAGTTTAGCCCATCCCAAAGCTTTTCTCCTATCGATTCGGCAATTTTATTCCCCCACCAATTAATTAGCAATATATGATCAGAGTTTCTTCTTCCCAATCTGCAAATACATAGAGCATTAGAGGTTAGTCCAATAAACGAGTTTATGTAAAGATTCAGCGTTCCGCACCCAAAAGCTAAGCGCACACTGACCGTTCTCTTACGACTCAATGAAATCCCAAAGTTCGCTGCTTGAAGGCCATTCATCGATCGGTGCTCTCCCTCGATCCCAATTTCAAATTTAAAATTCGGTGTTCCAGTTGAAGAAACGCACGTGTCCCACATCTGCGAAGCGGACAGAGCGCCAGAAAGGCACCGCGCGCGCGCTTAGTCCGCTTCCAGAATTGGTCGCCATTACAATAACAACTGAAGCAGAGTTGCATATAGAAACCCATTATCCGGCCGTTTATCATTAGACGGGAAAAGGGAAAGAGATTGACAGATGTGTCGTGGCATTATAGGTATTTAGGAAACGGGTATGTCAGCGCGTGGGCGCATCTTCTTGCAAATGTGGCTGCTTGGGAAAAGGGACCAACACAGAGAGAGAACAAAGAGGTCAAATTCCGTATGCCCAGTGACCATAAATTAATTAACAAAGACTTCAAAAGCAACAGCATTTCAAGACTGAAGGATACTTCTTCAATAAAGAAAGTCAATTGACATAAACCAACGAAATCATGCTTATCAATGAGAAACGAATGAGAGGAAAAACGGAGACAAAGGGAAAAGTTGGATAAATAAGAACAAAAGGAGTAAAGGAGACTACGGATTATTCATCTGGGATAATCAACTACCAGACCTTGTCAGTTCTAAACAATGGAGCCAAGAGGGCGTAACATAAAATTCAATAAATAATTTCCTGACAAGAATCCACAGAGTGTAAAATAGGAATTTGATCCTGCTTGTAGAAGCGGAGACACGAAAGAAAAAATCGCAAGGAATCAAACTTCAGTAAATATTTTGAGGAATGCCATGTTTGAGTTTAGGAGTTAAAAAAATATAGAAACACAACTTTTATTGCTAATTTTTATTTTTAATATGGAGTTTGCCTTGTTTTAGCATTAAAAGATTCAATAGGTCATTCATTAATACGGCTTTCGGACAGAATCTCAAATTTTAAATCATTCTTCGAGCCAAACCTACATCAGCTCTTTCAGAGATGCTGACAGGGGATATCGGTTTTCAGTTGTTGCTCGAATTCACATCCCAAAAATGCTTGAATAAGATTCGGCGATTGCAAAGACCAATCGATTGTTCAACGAGAACATTCCTACATTTTAAAATAGCGGAAAATAGCGTTTGCACTATGGGATGTACCTGGTCAGCCATAATTGACAAATGGTCTTTTTAGTTCAGTTTACCATTTAGCGGTACTACTATGCTAAGCGGATTCTATGAAAGTGTTATCCAAATCTTTACTTCTATACCTCCATGCGTTACTGTTGGAATGAGATAATCAGTATCATAATCTCGATCAGAACATGGAAATAATGTTGATAAGCGTGACATAGGTTTAGGAATTGCAGTCCTTCCGTAATTCCCAGCTTAGTGAATCTCTAGAAGAAATGTCTTGTTCAAAACATGAATTGTTGATCTGTCATTCTCATAATCAATCAGAATCTTACAAAGAAATATTAAACAGTTGAGCGGTTTTGGTTACCGATGCTCCATCGATTCGAGCTCTCAAAATCTACCCTCTTTGAAAGTCTTGAAGTTCTTTCATATTATTATAAAGTATAAATAAATAAATAAAAAAAAATGAGTCTTATAACATAAAATAATATGTGACATATTCAAAAAGGTTTCTCAATCCTTCGAAATTTACGTAACATTAATACTGTTCAGAAAAATAAGTAAATTTGGGTGGTGTCATTATTTTGTGCAGCCTCTGGATTTGAGTAAGTGCATAAATGAGAGGGAGAAAGGGGCATTGTTTATAGTATTAATTTGTCTATTTACCCCATTTCCTGGATCCTGTGTACCTTGAGGTCACGGGTGCTTTGCTGCTCAATTTAGAAAATAAGGGAAGAGGCAGGGGGCAGGGGATCCTTTGACAGATTTTATTAAGTAGATTTATAAATTCGTTTTCCATCAAATTTATGGTTTGGTCAAAGGATTCGTTGTCTAAGACATTTTTGTAGTTTTCAAACGTTAGAATGTATGTCGTAGGTTCATGTTTGGCTAGACTTTCCTGTGTATTAATTTCTGATTTTTACTTTTTCTGCATTTGTTTCTTCGAGATCAATTTAAAATGCGACCTCCTGACTTTTCTTTTAGGCGAGGTTTGATGCCCTGCCTTTGCCATCCACGATTCTCTTGGTACTCCTTTAGAATGCAGAAATCCTTTTGTGGTTACTAAAAACTTCCTTCCCATGAGCGCATGCCCTCTTCAGTGATTTTTTTTCATTCCTCGTTCCAATGGGAGTCGTCAAATTTACATTTCTGCCATTTCATGCGACCCAACTCTACCCATTTTATTTTCAGTTGTTCTCTTCCTTCTGTAAATTTGACTGAGTAGTATTTTTAATCGCAGATCTTTGTTTCTCTTCGTCGGAAATCGCATTTCCTCTCGGTTATTTGAAACTAAAAATTGTTGGTCTTCCCTCACTCCCTTTATAATTCTTATGAATCTAAACAAAAAAAATGCTGACGGGAATGAATGCAAGACAAAATGCTGGAGTAAATGAAGACAGGACAAAAGATGTGAAACGTCACTCAGCGGATTATCGGGTTTCCTTTTAATGCAATCCTTCACAGGTGGATTTAAGGATCGGTCGATATTAAACTCACAAGGGTTGGCCGGTTTTTTTTTACGCTTTTCTCATCCTGCCCACACGTTTGCACGTATAACTTTACATACACGACTCTTCACACATACCACAGCCTGTTAACACATTGCCACGCACCTACAAACACATGGATGAGAAGGAAACAATCTGCAAATTATAGTGTTTCCATAATTGATTGGATTTATTGCGAGAAAAGCGATAATTCTCTTCGAATCGAAACGCCGCGTTGACATTTTCGATCGAGTCTCTGTGTCCTTATCGGTCGCATTTGTTCAGGAAGGTTTGAAGGTGATAATGATAACATATATCAGGTGTCCCTCCCTTACCTCAGTTCCCTTGGAGAAGCCCGGACAGGGTTCTCATAGAGATTCATCAAGCCGTGTATCTGTGTTTTATCTCAGTAGTATAGTAATTGTGTTAGTTGTGTTGTGAATTTGTGTTGAACAATGTTTAGTTCCTGATTGCAACGGGAGCAGATGTCTGGATCGGTCAGGCCAGTGTGGTATTTGCATGTTTAATTTTGGGTAGTGACCGTACCGGAGCCTTGTCAGAGCGACTCATCTCTGTGACATAAGAGGGATGTTTTTATGTTTTGAAATCAGGTGGAATGTCGTTGAGAAGATGGTTAGGACCCATATATTGAAGCTATTCTGTGTTATGTGTTCGTTGATTGTTTGTGGGTAGAGATCGCCTGGTTGCGTGGAGGTGGGATTTCGCAAAGTACGTCTGAATAGTGTATGTTTCGCGAGAGAGGGGAGAACATGGGTTACTTGAGTTTCGTGTACGGTGGGAGTTTAAATAGTGTTTTATGGGCATGCGTTTTGTCTCTGAGTGTAAATAGTTTATTGAAGGATGATGCAAGTTAGTTCTGAGGGGAAGACCGAGTATTTTGTTTAGCTTTGTGTAGCCTAGTGTGTTGGGGTGAGTGGATGCGAGATTAGGTGACCAGGCTGAGGAGGACTAGGCGAGTGGGGGACGGCTATGCTGTTATGTTTTTATACCTTTATATTTTTTTAGCTTGCAGTTTGAATTCTTTACTTAAGTGATGCCAATAAATGTCTCTATACATAATTATCAGTAATGATGTTACGGGTGTGAGAAATTTTTTATAAAGTTTAAAAGGATTTTAATGACGTGCATTTAAACTGTTCGTTTTACTCAGGATCTCTATGCAAACATATAAAAAAAATGTAAAAATGAGAAAGTACTACTTAAGAAGTGGCTCTAATATTCATTCATTTCCATGTTCTTTTGCTCCCAGCCCAAGTCCTAACAAAATCTTAACAATGCTCCAAACAGCCTGGGAAAGACGAAGTCTCCTTCACTCACATTTTAATGAATGAGTGCAGCATAAATGACGACGTTGCGTCACAATATACGTAAAAGAGTACGTCAACGTATGTTTTGTTTTGTGTCAATTTTAGTTTGGGAAGCAACTCGCTGTTTATTAATTCGAAGGAACTTTCATGGACAAAGAATATCATGTAGATCGGTATTTTGTATTGATTATTTCACAGATATAATTGTTGATAATTCTGCAGATAATCATATGTTTTATAGTTACCTCTGAAACTTGCCAATTCCGATGTCTGAGTGTAAGAGGGAGCTTGTGTTAGTCCATTTCTTAAGACGTTTGTAAGTATTTTATGTTTGTGATAAGATATTTATTGACGTGTAATTATTTTAGTTTTTCCTCTCCCGTTTTTCTTTAATGAAATACAGGTAAAGTTTGGCTTTACCTTTGGGATCTTCTGTTCCTTTTAACATTTTGTAAAAAGATGGCGAGTATGTCAGCAAAACACTCCCAGCAATATTTTATTATTTGATAACTAGCCCATCTTTTCAAGCTCTTTTACCATTTTATGGTCTTAAATTCTTCAAAGTTACATAGTTATATATAATGGAGGGATCTCCTCCTAATTAAGTGAAACTCGTTGTCTGGTGTCTGGTGTCCAGTGCAGCCATACGATTGTTAATAGAACGCTTCAATTCTTGCAATGATTTTGTAATGTTTTTTAACTTTATTTTTTCAATTTCCATTAATTTTATTTCGTAATTTGCTTTCATTGGCATTTTTTGAGTGGATTTTTATATCATGGTGTATGATTTTCAGAGAACCACTTTTTACTCATCATGTTGAGTTAAATAGATTTTACTATTTATCTAAATATTCTAGCTTGTAGCAAGCGAATAGAGTTTTGAGTTTCTTGAAGTCGTCTTGATTTTGTGTTGTTTATAATGATGCATGCATGACCTGCCATAGTGGTTATGTATCCGAAACTGGCCTGTAACTAAAACAAAGAATCGCTAAGAACTTGGGTTTTTTTTTCACAAATCAGGCATTTTCCCTTTCTAACCCAGAGACCCTTTCTATCAGAGAGCATTCTGAAGATCATCAAGCTCCTCTCAAGCTAGACACTTTTATTACATATTATCTGCCTTCGCCCAGATCAGGCATTTTCCCTTTCTAACCCAGAGACCCTTTCTATCAGAGAGCATTCTGAAGATCATCAAGCTCCTCTCAAGCTAGACACTTTTATTACATATTATCTGCCTTCGCCCAGATCAGGCATTTTCCCTTTCTAACCCAGAGACCCTTTCTATCAGAGAGCATTCTGAAGATCATCAGGCTCCTCTCAAGCTAGACACTTTTATTACATATCCTTTGTTTTCACAACAAATGAATTAAAATTCTTGTCTTTGTCATTAATCGATTAGCTCAGAACTGAATGATTACACATCGTTGGAGTTCGCACAACTCTAACGAAACATGTTTAGTCGAGCTTTTGAATTTACTTCTTTCTCCTGACGAGATTTGTTTAGAATTTTTATCGTTTTTTTATTCTTGCCATTAATTTAATTAAGCTTGTTACCATTTCTTTAAACAAGGATTATTTTCTATTTCTAAATTGATATTATTTATCATTTCTTAGTAGTTATTTATTTTTTCATGCCTATTTAATATATTTTAGATATCACTATCAGACTACATATTTGCCATTTAACTTTTTTAAACAACCATATAATGATTTTTAATGATAAATATTTTTTTATTTCTTAGTCGGTGTTGATGGTCTCAGTGGAAGAACAAAATGTCCGGCCAATATTCTTGCTAGGACTTAGATTTCCAAAGTATATTTTAATTGCGAATATATATATATATATATATATATATATATATATATATATATATATATATATATATATATATATATATATATATATATATATATATATATATATATATATATACAGTGTATTGAAAAACTTACTTTACTGCAATATTATCTTATTAACGCAATTAAATTTCAATTAAATAAATTTATTTTTTATGTAACGGATGCATTTATTAAATAAATGGGTTAAATAGAGTGTACAAGAAAACAAGTTAAAGCAAATATTAAAATGCTTTCTTTCTTCCCCAAAACAGAATTCACATTTTGTAGACAGCGAGTGACAAATTCTTCTTCTCAACGCATGATTAGTTTTCAATGTGTTAAATTCTTCTGAGATTCTTTATTTCAATTTTTGGGGAGTTGTCATGACGTTTTCTTCTATCATCCCCTACACTGCAAAGTCACATGACATTAGATCATGGGATTTTAGAGGACACTCAACACGACCCCTTCTTCCAACCCATGTATCGAGAGTGTTATCGAGAAATTCTCGTAACATCCTTGCCAGGGATAGGAGGTGCACCATCTTTCATCGTTGAAATTATTCACCCTTGCCAACTTAGGCAAAGCTTTCTTTTTTCGTATATTTAGATCATTTTCATGATTAACGATTTCTCCACAAACTGAACCACGGCTCGGCAGTGAAGATGAACACAGCACCTGGTAGAACCCCGTCGACTTCGAACGAGATACCAAATGAGGAATTTCCTCCCTACACTCTGACGTTAAGACTACTAATTGGTACTACTTTACAAGATTATGATTTTCTGTACTGAATAACTGCAATTGTGTTCATTCACAGTTCCATTCTCATCATCATCATCATCATCATTTAGTAATTTCTTGATCCATTTTTTAAAGTTGTTCTTGCAAGCTCCAGCTCACTTGATACTCACTTTAGTGATATTCTTGGAGTGTCGCCAAACGAGTTTTCATTAGAATTATTTTTCTACGCTTCTTCCAATTTTGTAGCTTCTTGAACGTGCTGCGACCCTTTGCTATCTTTTTTTTATTATTATTTTTGCCCTTTTACACATTGTTTGACGACTCGTTGAAATAGTTTCTGAAAATGACTCTTGAAACTTTCTTTTAACTACGGACCCCTATTTCCTTACAGTAACCAGTTTTCAATAGAAACTCTATGTTATAAGGTTAATCAATATGCAACAGCTGTCAGAATTTCATCAATCTATCTTGAAATAAAATCATGAATAAAATCAATAATTAAATGTAATAATTGAAATTAGTTTCGATGTTTTGCTGGATTTATATTATTTTTAATAATTTTAGTGATCCCCTTTTGCGTCTTCAAGTGAGGACACAGTCACCGATGGTATGGCTTAAAATAACACTACTTTGCTTCCTCGCCACAACATTGGGCACGGCTGGACGACGTTACACATCCACACCAAGCAAGTGGCTCTATTACATCGATTAATCTAATAACCCTTAATAAAACTGTTTCAATTTACTATGTTAGCAGTCACTTTGCCATCACAGGACACGGGATTGTTTTCACCTACCCGTGGGGGTCACGCGATCCGAACTTATTCCGGAAGGTTAGATCTGTATCCTCCTGACTCTATAAAGCTTGAGGTTGGTGGTTTGCTATTGAAATATTTACTCTTCTTAATCGTTTTATAATTAAACATTTACATTTCTGCTTTATTTAGTCATTTACAGTTCTATAGTGAATCCTCTCCCTCTCATCTTGCGTCTTGTGAGTAGATACGACCAAATAAAATTATTAGTTTTCTTTTCCTTCTAAACATTATAAAATTATAGCTCCCGACACTTCTGAATATTCTGCCTGGTCCGTGAAATACGGAATAATTGTTCCTTTTCCAATCCTAGTCTCCAAAGAATAAGAGGAACCTAATCATTTGTTTGTCTATTCATCTGTTTATTCCTGGTAGAAATAGACAATCTATGACTATCATACATTAAAATGTCTAATTCTATGAAATATATTATAAAATTATGAGGGCAGGATGACTTCTTATATTTAATTTAGCAAGAAGTTATCCATCAAATATAAACCGAGATTGGTTGATAATTGATATGATTTTTTTTTACTTCCACTCAAACCTTTTTCACTATTAATGTCTTCTTTCTCGTAGCTCTCTCAATAGTTTCTCTCTCTGCTCTGGAAAGCATTCCTCTTTTAATTGATTTTCCGTTTGCGTTGTCTGCTTCAAAACAAACGCGCGTGCAGAGCTTCAGGAAAGCTAGGGGTGTAACACGAGTGATTTGAGAGTTATTGACAAATAAAATTTGACAAATGTCAGACGGTGTTTAAATTCGCGCGTTTATCAATAGCAGGTGTTCCCTTTTGGGCGGCCTCGGGTGTGACGGATGGGATTAAAGCATCGGACGAGGGGACGCCTCGCGCCGCTGCAGATCCGCGCAAATGGAATTATTAAAGCTTCATCTGTGGCCCCGCTCATATGGAGGGAGGTCTCGGGAGAGAGTGTAAGGGGTCGAAGTTTGGGACATCTTGTGGGACAGTTAGTTGCTCACCCGATCTCCCAGTTTACGTGGTTGATAAAGTTCGGAAAGAACTCTTAAAAGGTGAGGCTGGTAGTTTAGGTAGTTAGAAAGAAATATTGAGTACCGTGTTCCTTGCTACCTTCTTCAGATAGCTAAAAGGAGATAGCCCAATTCCAAAGGGATGTGATGCTGTTTTTTTTATTTTACGATTTTCGTTTTTCTCTCTCTCTCTCTCTGTCATGTCCCCATTATTTCTCCGATTCATATTCATTCGTTTTCAACTATTAAACCCAATACTATTTAATAAAAAAAAAAAAAACTAACCATGGTATCTCCACCAGATAGTTTTAAAAAGAAGTAAAGGTGGGGGAAGTTACAATGCATAGTATAGACACAGCTCGAGCATACAAACATCTGACGCGAAAGGTCAGAGGTCGAACATCTCTCTCACACCTGCTCCCGTTCCCCGTCAAAGGCCTGTTGCCGTGTGGCGTGATTTATGCAAGGAAAAGAGACTTAAAGACACCAAATATCTCTCATGTTTGACATTACTTATCCACCACCACTTACTTCAATGTAGACAACATCCTTAAGTCTTCCTCGACATTATCTTGAAAAGATGTCTAGATATACCTTAACCTCATACTTTAACCTACATTGGCCCTCACATACTCTTCTAGTTGATATGCTAATACATAATTAGCATCTGAATTATCAAGTGTGTTGGATTCGCCTCAATAAACAAAACCATAGCCCCGTTAGGGGCCCTATTTCCTCAGGAGGGGGAGTGTCTATGGTCGTTTATCCAGACTCGTTCCTGGAGTTTTTAATTTCGCCATCCAGGCATAGCTTCATATTTAAGGTTGACGGAGGGAATGGCAATGACCTTTTCGTTGAAAATTGATTCGGATTCGAACCCGCAGAAAGGTAACGTATTCCAGTCGAATAATTATAAACGAATTACTGATTTAATACTTGTTACATTTATTTGCAAATTGATTCATTATTATTCCGTTGGATTACTCCACCTTCCTTCCTTCGCGTTTAACCCTCCATTGTTTGCTTTCTTAGACTACTTGAAACATACTTTGGGGGGTAATACATATGGCGACCGAGTGGGTTAAGGCTTTTAATCGAAGAACGGTGAGTGTTTGGCCGTGCAGGTTCGAATGCCAACCACTTTCTAACAGGGATAATAATTTTATTTAAAACTATTCCTGACCTTTCTGTTCTTCCTCTTTCAGTCTTTCTTTGTCTGTCGCTTTCACTCCTAAATATTATTTCCTCACAGAATGAAGTTGACCTCGTAGGATTATGTTTCATTTCTTTTTCCAAATAATCAAAGGTTGATCTACTTCTTTTAAAGATGTTGACCAATCAATGGATCAAGTGGTTTACCAGTGCCATGTTGAGAGGTAAATATGCTGCATTCCTTGCTTCGTGCAATAATTGTTGAACACCTAGAATATGTTCACATGCAATAGAATAATTTCTGGTATCGGACTGTCGTGGACGCTGATAACGGGTGAGTGGATACTGATTGGCTTGGATTTTTCTTGCGTCTATCTGTCTTGGAATTCTTTGGGGCCGCAGAACATATAAGCAACTCGCTTCGAACTCACTCAACTCTACCCTTTAAAAAATTCGTGAATAGTGTAACAAATAGATTGATAAGACGTTCTCTTTAGTTATTATTATATAAATTGTTACACCTCCTGCTCCACGAGTCCTAAATACACAGCTACTCCAATAATCCCACCACTTCGACTCAGGCCGACATTATGCTAAAATTAGTACCTGTCGAGAGCTTTGACCACTTTTCTATCTTGCACCAGTTTGTTTTCAGAAGACTGATCGCCGACTGGCTTGGCCGCAGAAGTGTTTTTTTGCTCGCTATACTTTCTACCGTTTCTTTTGGGTAAATCAGATGGTTCTTGGGCCTCTCTCCTCAGCTGGCGGTGCATGGAGCTGTTTTTTCTTTTGTACTTTCAAATTCCTATCAGATTGCAAACATAGGGATTCATTTCATATCCCTTATCCTAACGGAATTATTATCAAACTCTTTCTATTCCCTTAATTCCAAGTTTTCAAACAAGATGCTTTGCCACCTGCAGCAAACCTCTCTTTCAAAAGCGGGAAGTTACAGCCTGAGGCAAGTTGCCTCTATCAAATTTTTAACACCCTTATTTTCAAATATTGATTCAAATTCGCCCCTTTCTATAATATTTAAAAACTGGCGAGATAATTTGGGACTCAATTCGTCTCAAAGTTTTCTGGAGAAGGCATTTTAATTTATCCCAAAACAATCCATCCGAATTTTGCCTAGTCTAAAGATTGTTCAAAACCAGTAGAGACTAACCCCATTACATCGGAAAGGGCCATAATAACATAATAACATTACAAATATTTTTGTGTGATGTTCTCTTTGGTATTACTTTTAATTTTGTTTTGAATCTCATGAGTAGACATGTTCACATATTTATAAATGCTTCTTTAAGGACTTAACCTGAGAATGCTTACCAGATGCTCATTAGCATGTTTGAGTTAAAGTGCCACTTATTGCTGTTTAATCATTAAATAAATGGAACTAATAAATGTATTTGGATATTTCCATTATTATAGCTAAAAATATATTATAAATTGTTTTTAAGATTGCATAATACGACGTTTCTTATATATTTATAATAAAGTATAAAACCTTTTCCTAGAACTATATTGCGCTACTTGTCCCTAGCTCTTGAGTTCTTGGACGAGATCCCCCGATCCCCAATGGATAATGGAATTCACATAATGAAAGTAATAAATATATTCGTATTCTGAAATGCGATCGGCATTTCAGAAACATTTAGTAAGTGGTACCATATTGGCTCCCTCGTGGCCGATAGTGGTAGTCATCTTCAATTCTCGATCAATCCTTACCAAGTTTGCCGAACTTCGGGCTCGGATGGCGTCTGAAAGCATTGATATTGTGACACGCGCAACCTTGTGGCCGAATAATATATTCCATGCTACGTCATGTTCCACAAGCATCGGGTTGGCCGAGTGAGAGGTAGAGTGCTAGCCTACGTAGGAAAGGCTCTGTATCCTTCCACCCGCGAGAGAAACAGCATGCATGAAATTATAGGTGATCATCAAGGTCTGCATGGATACATACTGGGACAAAACTGTGTCGAGAGCGCTCCATCAGACAGCATAGCTGGATTCAGACCTGTACAAACAACTTGTCTCAATGGATAAATTACCCTATAACTAACCTGATTGGTGACTTCTACCATCAGGTGTAATGGGAGAGGATTACCGACGATAGAAAATCGATTTGGCTCATAGACTTCGTTGATAATAACTACAGAACCCAACTCAATTGGTTCGTGAGCCAACGAAAGGGAACAATAACATTGATTTACTCTTTACGATCGAGGACAAACTCGGTTGCCTCGTGGTTTTGGAATAATGACTGAAGAGCACTAAACACAACAAAGGTTCTCTCTTAAAGTTACTTAGCCCGAGTCGGGTTATATTAGGCGCAGAAAGTTAGACTTCAGAGTGGTGGATGTTAGCAAACTTAGGGTTGCACTCTTAGAGTCTTCCATACTCGACGGCAAAGAGAGTTCAAACAAATGGAAATGGCCAAAAGACCTGGCTCATGGATCGGCATGCAAAATATTTGGCGCGTAACTCTGGATATATACACTGCGCTCTGTCATCGAGTGAAGGCGCCCGCCCTCCTGAAGCAAAGCATAACGAAGAAGTTCGTGTAGCGTCCGTTTATAAAGAGAAACTGAATTAATTTTTTGCCTACATGAACGGCCTAAAGCTAGTCCACCAGCGCACCAGTGCACTGAAAGACTGTGATA
Source organism: Ceratothoa steindachneri (assembly GCA_963969495.1). Classification (NCBI taxonomy): domain Eukaryota; kingdom Metazoa; phylum Arthropoda; class Malacostraca; order Isopoda; family Cymothoidae; genus Ceratothoa; species Ceratothoa steindachneri. Next base: position 81,665,760 of record OZ018326.1, on the reverse strand, counting down.
TGATCTTAAGGGTCTCGAACATTGCAATTATTAACATCTTCAATAATTACTTCTCATCAGTATCTAGAGAGGGGGGTGTTGACGAGGTCATAGTTCCCAACATGAGTTTTTAAAGAGGAACCTCCCCTCTAGAAGTATTGAACACAACTATTGAAGAGGTTGCAACTTATATGTGCCCAAATCATCGGGACCTGGTATTGCGGAAGATAGCTGCTTTTCTAGTCAAGATCTTCAAGGCATAGCTCAAGAGCAGTAAAGTGACGTTGGACTGGCGATCATCTAACGTAACTCTAATCTACAAGAAAGGAGACCGCAGCCAAGTTGGAAACTACCAGGCCATAAGTATGAGCTCGATATTCAGGTAAAATACTGGAAAGAATTAATGTGGTTCAAATTATGAAATAATTAGAGCAAAATAAGAAATTCCCAACATAGGTTTCATCGGAAAAGTTCGTGTCTGACGAACCTACTCAAGTTCTTTTATGGGATATTGGACGAGTATGCCCGATTTTAAGCGGTGTACATAATTTATTTGGACTTTCAAAAGTCCTTCGATAAAGTACTCCATATGAAGATATGGCAAAGTTGTATTTGTTAAGAATTTAAGGTTAAATTGGGGAACTGGATAGGCAATTGGCTGTCGGACAGACAACAGAGGGTTAAGTTAGATGTCTTCTCCTCAGAATGGTCATTGATCCTTAGCGGCGTTCCTACTTGCTCAGAGCCCACGCTCACTCCCATTCCTCATCTTCATCAACAACCTTGATGAATGATTTTCCAGCAAAATCGCCAAGTTTTCGAACGAAACAAACCTGAAAACATGAAAAGCATGCACGCTGGCCTGCGTCGATCAATTAAGTCGGCGGACGTGAGGCAGACGCCTTTTAACTTAGAAAAGTGTAAGGTAATGCATCGGGTACGCAAATCCAGAGCCCGATTATACGATAAAAGGAAAAAAAAATGGCCGATGCGGAGAAGGACTTTGGAGTCCTGATCAGCAAAGATATAAGGTTCTTTAAGCAGTACGTTGAGGTGGAGAACAGAGCCTAGCAGTTCTTAAGTAACATAAGGGAGCAATTCAACTTGCGAAATAACGAGATTATATTGAAAGTTTATAGCTCGTTGATCAGACCGCATTTGGAATATGCTATACAAGTCTGGTTCCTCTGCCTTCGAAAGAAGATCGATCGTTTGGAAAGTGTGCAAACTCGGACTACTAAACTTATCCCATTGATTAGGAATATGACATATCAAACGCGTCTGCAAGAACTGGGTTTCCTTTCGCTTAAGACCCAGAGACTCCGTGGTCAACTGATAGAGGTGTTCAAGATTCGCGCATTTCGAAAATATCGATCATAAGAAGATATTCACCCTTAAGCGGAATAGTACTCATAATCACGAGTGAAAGAGGAGTTATAGAGGCTTAGGACTAGTTTCGTTGGGAATTTTGTCGCCTACAAAGTAAACAACGACCAGGTAGATGAGTTTAAAAAGCAACTGGATAAGGTTTAAAAATTTAGCAAGGACTATTGGTATAATCTCCAATCGTAGCCCCATTTTTGCTTTTCTATTGTCCAGGTTATTTTTCATCTTTTCATGTTGGACATAAAGCGGGATGGGGAAGGGAGATGACTCATGGATGCGGAGAGCATTCATCATCTTAGTAGTGCGTTATGTCCCCCCATAAGGTACTCCCTCTGTATGATTTTCTAAGGTATAACACATCGTTCTGCCAGAACACCATCGATTTTAACAATGGCTCGCTCATCCCGCAATTACCATCACGTAGCCAATTAGGGAAGATGTTATTGAATTAAAAGTAACAAGCGAAAACTAACAAGGGCATTTGCGCCAGAAAATGTAGAGGTAGAACCGTAAACAAAATGGCGAAGAGGAGGGGATAATATATGTAAGATAGATAGCTACAGATCCTCCTGCGAGCGTTAGCACCGGGAAACCACACAATCTACCAGATGTCAGCGGCAGCTTAAGAGGATACCACATTCATTTTAAATATATGAAAAAGTTATTATGAATCTTTTATTTTTATTTTGCTTTTTAAATGTATTGGACATATGCATTCATACTTATTCATAGACATACGTAATGAATAAGAAAATTTCCAGGTGTCAGAAAACTTTTGGCCGCGGCTGTATGTGAAACAAGTGAAAAGTTTGAAAAAGTAATTTCTTCTCCACTGATTTTAATTCTAATTTCGAACACATTTTTCAATACTCATATGGTTATGTATATAGGTCTGTTTTGATCAAATAAATTGTCTAATTTCATGTTATTTTCATATTTCCCTCCAATTATTCAAATGGATATAAAATTAAAAGTAGATCTGATTGAAGAAAACTTAAAATATTTTTTAATTTCTCCCATCAAAATCATAAAAAATTATCTACGAAAGCCTTAATTTCACCCCAAAACTTTTAAAACGTACACAGCGAAATTAAATGAATATACAAAAACGCTCGAACTTTTCCGGCGTCATTGTCTCTTCCTAATCAAAATTTATTCAATTAAAAACAACTCTTAGCCTTCAACTGGAAAGGAATTTTTCAATATATTAAAGTAATTTTTCCTTTATCAGGATCAAAAGCCCAAGTATTCGATTTGGGCTTCGCACTTTTCACACATTATTACTCTTCTTAAATTCAACACTTTTCCATGAATTTTGCCGACAAAACTAGTGTTGAGTATTGCTAAATGAAGCTTTGGAATCGATATTATCTAGTGAGCAGCCTAATAATAAACTTTAAAGCCCCACCTAGCTTCTCGTTAAGCTAATTAGTCCATATTTTCCTAATTAAGACTTTAATCTTGTCTTAAAGAAAACTTCAGCTAATCCACACTACCAAAAATGACCGCAATGACAACACGTGACATCAGTAAGGTATCTGCTATAATAACCAGACACAGTCTGATTAGCCAAATACATAACACCTTACTTCACATCAACTACAAAAAGTGTCTTATCCTTGTCCTCACACAACAGTCCCACAAGGACTAATAATCTCACACACACACTAGTCAACCCTTCTTTACAACGTTTGCGACGCGATTCCACCTCTGTTACACCCTACAACTACGTAGATTGCATCGCTATATTTGCATCTTGATCATATCTTCTCTTTTGTGTCTTTCATCCTTCCTGTATTTTAATTTCTCAGGTTCTTGTGAAGACAGATTTAGAAACTCCAAAGTAAAGGTTTGTACAAAGTGAGAAGAGTAAGGAAACTCTTCGCCAACACTAGAGGGAGAAGAAGAAAAACGTAATGTATAAAGTCACGGGATTATTAAAGTCTGGATCGCAGGGTTCAGTCCCTTTGCTTACCATATACTTTTTCTCTCTTTTGAATCATATTTTGACCTATTCTTCTCAATTTTCGTACCGAATGTTTCGGCCCAAATTGTTTGATGTTACTTACTTGAAACCATAGAAAAATCTAGATATAAAGCCTCTATTAGATTTGACTAAATTATTTCTTAAAAAAGAAACGCGTTTTCTGGTGTTGTGGCCGCTTAATATCCAGCATTTACGGTTTGCTTGAATTCCAGAAGCTACATCTCTATTGTTTATTATGAGTGTCATTTCTCCTCTTCATTAATTAAAGTCAGCACTATTTTTTTATCTAAATTCGCAACGCCCTCAAATAAGAAATGAATGTCTTCTCTGTGCATCTGAATATAGAATATTTGCAGTATTTATAGCTCTCCAAGAGTGCAAGGATCCTTTTCCCTGGAGACCGCTTTGTCTTTGCCAGAAACACAACCCTCTCATTCTCAATTAATAACTAAAAAGAGAATGGAGGCGTCTCTAGAAGACTCACGAATGAGAAATGGACCACTTAAATGGAACGTATATTGGCGTAGTTTGAAGCGAACGTCTCCTTTCATCATAAGGATACAACAAGGGCTTACCGGGATTCGAGAGAACGAAAGAACTGAAGATAAAATTAAGATCCCCCGAAGGCCATGCAGGTGATTCAGACTACATTCGATAAATGTGATGCGCTTTAGCTGTCTGGAGATGCGATGTGTCTCCTCTTTACCTACGATTTTTTCTTCTTTTTTTTCTCTCTATCTGCTGCAAGGAATTAAATTATCATCATCTGACACAATTTAGGGTCTTTTTCGCTTTATCGTTGGAATTGTGTTCAGGAGTTTCAGTATTTTTGTCGGTTCTTAATTAGTAATTAGACTCTGAAATCTAATTTGAGTTTGTTGGGAGCTTCCTCTATAAAAATAAGTTACGAGTGAAAAAGCGTCCATATCGCGAGTTAGGTATTGTTTTCTTTCATGAAAAGGTCATTTATCTATGTAATACGCCTATATGAGGGTCTCAAGACGTCAATTTCTGGATATCACCATAAAGGGCAATGGCTCTATGTAACTACTGTTCCACCCTTCCTCATTTGGATTTATTACCCTTCTCATTGTCTCTCCTTTCCACCTATATATATATTTTATCTATTCTACTTCTGTCAATAAAAACTGATTTTCTTAATGGTATACGTCGCTTTCCATTTAAATGATCCGACTCAATTTGCTTTTATATTACTGCGCTCTCCAATATTTCAAACGACCCTAAATTCGCATTCTGGATATTTGGGGGTTAGGGATGATTCCAATCGGGGTGGTTTCAGTTGTGAGATGGAAGGGAGGTTTATAATGAACGTAGCATTTTGAGTTTGAGACCATTGAACAGCTAAAATTCTGCTTCGAAAACCAAAAGTAGAAAAGAGGAAACTTGAATGAATCCTAAGTGACAAATATCGAAATGTTAAAACGGTGCGGATGGCATTCAAGCGATAATGAAGAGGAAAACAGATTACTGGAAGGAGTAAAACTCGAGAAAAACAAATAATTAGACGGAGGATAAAAAAACCCAAACGGTAACATTATTCATTTTTTAAAAACACCTCAATAAATCATTTTCGGTAAACAAAAAACAAGTAAAAGGTTTTAAATGTAACCTTTTAATATAATTTAAAAGACAAATTAAAAGGGAATAGGAAATACACACCTTAATGAAATACTTTATATTTTGTATACACACACACACACACACATATATATATATATATATATATATATATATATATATATATATATATATATATATATATATATATATATATATATATATATATATATATATATATATATATATATATATATATATATATATATATATATATATATATATAAGCGTGATGTCTCCTGCTCGTGGCTCCGTTTGAGTACATCATGAACTGTTGAGCTTCATCCAAATCGGAGTTTCAATATGAAGGTGAAAATCAAGCAGCTATTGATAAAACATTTTTATTTATCTGGATTTCGAGGTCGTAACCTCATCATCGACACTAAGAAACTAAAATTGAATAGTGCAATTTAAGATAAGCTTCTTAATACAAGAATAAAAATTTCAATAATTCATGATAAAATATAAAGATTCGATGCAGTTTGATTTATATTTAAATTATGTTTAAGTTTTAGGATGTAAAGTGATTCTAATAAAAATAAACCTAATTATCATCATCATCATCATCACTAACTATAATTTAAGAAGGGGATTATTTTGAGGATTTGGATAATAATTTCATCTTAGTTTGGTTATGACTTATTTTTTTTTATCAAAGTTATTTCTAATAATTCTTTTATAATATTAAAAAAACAAAATAGTGAAGTTCAGAAATAAATATAAATATCGAAATTTTGTGATTTTTTTAAAACTGAAAGAATTACAAATGGTGAAGTTCAGAAAAATTATTTTTATATATCTTCTTCTATAACTATATTTTAGCAAAGTGATATTTTGAAAGGGGAGAAATTTAGTTTAGAGTTCCTTTTTAAAATTATTATAATTGGCGAAGTTCAGAAAAATTTATAAAAATGTAACCATGGCTGCTTTTTTTTTAGATTTTAAATTTTAATCTTAGTAGCAAAGCGCAAGCTCCCCGCGTAGGGCGGAGTGGCGAAGTCTGGTTTAAATATAGATCAAACTGCATCGAATCTTTATATTTTATCATGAATTATTGAAATTTTTATTCTTGTATTAAGCAGCTTATCTTAGATTGCACTATTCAATTTTAGTATTTTGTGAAAACTAGAAATGTTAACCCTTTACTCTCTTAGTTTCCTAATTTCGATGATGAGGTTAGGACCTCGAAATGTTCAAATCCAGATAAATAAAAATGCTTTATCAATAGCTGCTTGATTTTCACCATATTGAAACTCCGATTAGGATGAAGCTCAACAGTTCATGATGTACTCAAACGGAACCACGAGCAGGAGACATCACGCTTATATATATATATATATATATATATATATATATATATATATATATATATATATATATATATATATATATATATATATATGTCGTAGAATGACCCCAACATATACATCACTTCTACCTGATATGCGTGGGCGCTCAAGGTTAACGAGTGACTATGACTCAACTCTGGTCACGACAGAAATGGGGGAGGATATAAATATGGAAAGTTGGGGTCCAACTTCTCTGAGCGAGTGCGAAGGATTTAAATACAAAACGATTGAGTGCAGTTGGCCGATATTAAATTAATGAAGGCTGCGGGCTACGAGACTTATTAAAAAGTAGGGACAAAATATACTTTAATATTTACACAGTTATACACAATAAATTGATTAAGTAAAATAATGGCAATGGATACTCGATGTATACGATGTATACAATAACCGAATTAACAGAGCTACTCGAAGCGAGCTCTACGGGAGGGAGGGGGTGTCGAGAGGCGATACGAGCCTCTGTATATACGCACACAGGAAAGACTGGCAAGGTAGCCACAGATAATTTGTCTCAGCCTAGCTTGGGTTTGAGGCTTTACAAGATGAAACGGGGATAGGATAGTTATTCGAGGGACTAGTAGTATCACTAACTGGAGGGAGTATTCGTGACAAACGAAATGTACCGAAACCAAAGATGTGCCAATTGACTGTGGCTCGGATCCTTAGGTATAATTCTAGCCTTGGGCTCGTAAAGAAATGGAGCGCGATCGAGAATGACGTGTTTCGTTGTAAAAGGCAGGCATATACTGTCGATGCCCAATTGGGACCAACAATATATAGGGACCAGCCGGAACCGTTACTGGCACCGCAAAATGGTGGGTGCGGGGGAATCTCTCCCCGAACCAACACGGCGCTTGAGGGGTGGAAAGTACTCCGCGGGGTTTTCTGATAAGGCCCTGGGAGACGACATAAGCGCTTGTTTGAGATTCCAATCTCTCGCTTATCGCGGAAAGCAGTTTGATATTCTGACTTTTCTCACGGTCCTCGCTCACGTGGGCTAACCTCCTGCATGACCTCGTGGTTTCGAGGGGGTACATGGCGGCAAGGAGCCTTCATTCTCGCAATATATATATATATATATATATATATATATATATATATATATTTATTTCCTAAAACCAATGAAGTCAATCTCACATAAAATAGTTCGAAAATAAGATCGTAAAAGTGAAGTTAGGAGAATAAAATTGCGTGGAGATATGTACCCCAAGGAAAATTTTAGGGTTATTCGCACGCAACTCTCCTGCCTTTTGTTCCTATCTTCAACGAAGGTATCTTGGCGAGAGTTTTTAAAGGAGCTCCAAGAAAAAAACGACAAGCGGGACCCTTCCCCCTACCCACTCACCCATGAAAAGGGGATGGATTTAGAGTATTGTATCAACGGAGTACGAAAGCGAGGCCAATAAAATGGGGCCGTAACGCAAGAAGAAGAACCGGAACCCACTCTCATTTGTACTCTACTTCTCCGATGGAGGAAATTTCAAATTTAAACCCCAGATTTATGCGTCATCTGAACCCCATAATGCCACCCATCATCCCCTTTCTTCCTATCGCTCTAAACGAGACCCCTTTATGCTCCCAATTCACTGCCGATCAGCATCTCATACACGTTGCAGTGAACGTAAATACGAGTTTTTTCCTTTTCTGCATTCTAAGAGATAACACATGGCCAAAAAGAAGTGGCTCTTCCTTTTTTCGACCAATCTTCCCCTCACATTATCCTTCAATACAGTTTCCCAATGATTCAAAAAAATGTCGTACTCTTTCAGTTTCTCTCTCTTTACTTCCCTTTCCCCACCCGCTCTCTCTAACTCCCTACCCCGGCAGCTCTGATTCCATCTCCTTAATAGCAAATAAAAGTCCCCCTGCCACCCTAACTTTGCTGGTCTCCCCTCAGCCCCCAAGCGAGGGGTCACTTCCTAGGCGACGTAATGAGACTCGGAGGCACTATTGATTGATGCTCGTCTGACCGAATGCTTGGACCTGGCGTGCCAGGCCACGATGCTTCTTCTTCTTTTCTTCTCTCTCACTCTCTCTTGCTCTCTCCCTCACTTTAAAACTATAATGGAACATTTTGTGTCGTTATTGTGGTAGGTTTTCGGGGTTTTCTTGCTTTACTCCGGCAACCATATCGCGGACATATGCACAACATCCGAAATTCAGTCTCTGTTATCTCTTCCTTTGATATTTACTGCAAATTGATTACCACTGTTTTCCTTTAAATCTATCGTCTTCCATTTTGAGGAGGACAAGAAACGCATTCATTGCCAATAAGTTCCGATGGACCTAAGGAAAACATATCCTGCATAGCGCTCTTCAAGATCTTGGGCCTTCATATAGCGCCTATCAACCAGAGAAAAACTTGAGAAAAGAGAAGGGTTTTAAGCTACCGAGTAAAGCATTAAGGTCGGGAAAGGGGAAACGTATGGCAACAAGTTAACCTTCGACGAGAGATTGGTCATAATTATCTAGAGGTACGGTGGTGCTGAGTGAAAACGTCAACGCTTCTCATCAGAGAGGTCGCAGATTGAAACCCGATGGTTCAGACTTAACCCTCTCATATAAGGTGAAATAGACAGCTGTAGACCATGAGAAAAAAAGGCCGGACTTGACCAACCTGGCGGAGGAGTGATCAAGTCCAAGGGACAAAATGACAACTGGCACGATCGCCAAGAACGCCTGCAAGATAGACATAGATGTCAGGAAAAAATGAGCCTTTTGCGTGCCATACCCTTGAGGAAGGTTGCGGTAAACACAGACACACTAATTGAGGCCTAAGGAATCGCATATTATTGAAGATGGAAGCGGCGAAGAGAGACACACACACACAAATGAGTTATTACCAGGTAGCGTCATTTCGTCTCACTATTAGTACTTTTCAGGCTGTTATAAAGAATTGAGTATAGAAGATCCGAGTCTTATAAGAAGACGGAGAACAAAAAGGGTAGTCTGGTAGGAGGAGGGGGGAAGCAAATTCATAAGACAACATATATAATTATTATCATAAATACATGTGGAATTATGCTCTTCCATTCCCGTACGATATTTCTTTTGGATTATTAACGCATTTGCATATATACAAAATTAGGGTGTTTTTTTTTCTTATAATTGAACTTGTAATTCGAGTATGTCTTCTTATCCACGTTTTTATCAAACTCAACACGTAAGAGGGAGAGAGAGTGATCGCAAGACAGAGCGAGGGAGTGAGAAACAGAATGTACAACCTGTTTGTCCGTGGCATATCTTCTTTAGAGCTGCCTTCTGATTTCGAGAGCATTTCGCATCCAGCGTCAATTTAACTGACGTATTATAGAACATGTTGAAAGCATTAAAATTTAAATTTTAGTTCATGGCCTAACTTTCCCATTACTCTTAACCCATATAAAGTTAGAGACTCCTGTAAGTAAAGCTTTTCTTATAATTTATAAATCCTACCTTTATTGTTTCGAGAATAAAAGTAGTGCTCGGTATTATCGTTTCAGCGAAGTTAATTTTTAATGTGACTAAGAGACACTTGGAAAAATAATTTTAGAGCTGCCTTCTGATTTCGAGAGCATTTCGCATCCAGCGTCAATTTAACTGACGTATTATAGAACATGTTGAAAGCATTAAAATTTAAATTTTAGTTCATGGCCTAACTTTCCCATTACTCTTAACCCATATAAAGTTAGAGACTCCTGTAAGTAAAGCTTTTCTTATAATTTATAAATCCTACCTTTATTGTTTCGAGAATAAAAGTAGTGCTCGGTATTATCGTTTCAGCGAAGTTAATTTTTAATGTGACTAAGAGACACTTGGAAAAATAATTTTATCATTTATACTATTACTTTTTGGACATATAATACGTTCGTCATCAAAACTAAGTTGACTTGAATATAGCATTTGAATTTTGACTACCTTTGTTTACAATCATATTCTTATGAGCTATTCGTGAACTGCTCTAAACAGGTTTGGGAAAATATTTTCACTCTCTCGAGATTTAGTAATTTCCAATTACAGAATGAAGGATAAATTAAAATAATCGAATATTATCTATGAGGAAGATTGTGTCACAAATACAGATAAATAAATCAATAGATATATGACGGGAAAGAGAAATCAAACGATTTTAAAGAAGATATGCCACGGACAAACAGGTTGTACATTCTGTTTCTCACTCCCTCGCTCTGTCTTGCGATCACTCTCTCTCTCTCTCTCTCTCTCTCTCTCTCTCTCTCTCTCTCTCTCTCTCTCTCTCACACACACACACACACACAAACACATACACACGCACACACACGCGTGCATGCACCTGCCCACTCTCAGCATCTCTCTCTCTCTCGAGCAGGGATGTGCCCGCTCGACAGCTAGTCGAAAAATACCCTCATTGAATGGACCGTAAGGTCTTCTAGGGTACTTATTTTCCTTGTAGTTCCTTGTAGCTATCTCTCTCTCTCTTTCTTTGGAAGAAAGTAGAGGGAGAGGTGACGCCCCCTTATCGCGGGAAGAGGGCTTGTGTGTACCTTTGACTTTTCGAGCTATGTCGGCGGGGGTACCTCTGTTCTGGGTACCCCTGGTAGGGCTTTCCGTGTCGATTTGGTCGAAAACGAGGTATCAGACTAAGTGCGTCCGTCCTTCCTTTTTCTACTCTATCCTTCTCCTTTTTCACTCTCATCCTATCTCTTCCACTTATTATACAAAAAGAAAAACCAAAAAAAACTCTACTCCTATCATGTCACTCTTACCCTTTTTTCCCTTTATCTACATATAAGGACCTGGCAGCTACCTCATGCGTCAGAAGAGAGGCTTTGAAACCTCTATAAACAATGCCAATCGACGCTCACTGGTTGCGAAAGACTAGGATTAGAAGTGTCCTAGGCGTTGGGGCACGATGAATGGGATGAGGGTAGTGTAGTGCCTCGTTAACCCCTTCCCTGGTGCGTAATTATTGACCATTTCCAGTGACCGTTGACGGGTGCCTCTGGTAGCATCAGGTCGAGGTGACGGACCTTTGTTACCAGGTTGGTTGCCAGGCCAATAAAAAACCTTGGGTCGAGTCTCTTGGTGGCGGGGTATCCATTGAACGCTACTCCGATATCCTGGCCGTCGTGAAGGGAACTAGTAGGAATTTAGTACGGGGCGTGCTCCGTTGTTCACCTGGTGAAAAATTGATGGCCCCTTTGGGGCCCGTCAGTACTGCTTGGTTGGGAGCCACGGCACGCCGAAGTTTGACGACTCGGTTGGACGAACAGCAGCATATGGAGCGTGCCTTCTGAAAGATCCGAAACCTCTCCGATGGATAGGCGGGAGCAACACACGCGGGGCGAACTCACTACCCCCTTCTTTTTCATTGAGTGGTCACAAAGTATTCCGAGATAGAAAGTGTTCAGCAACACTAGAAAGAAAGGACCAGGTGCGCTAAAATATACCTGCTCTACATGCCAAAAGGACAAGTGGTGCGTAGATTTCCCGGAGGGGTGTTTCTCAAAATGGCACCCTGGAAGTATCTGCACGGACTGCGTCCTAAGGGCAGAACTGCGGGAGATTAAATATCTGTTTAAATCTTTTGAGGAAAAATCTAAAGAATTGGAGAGAAAGCTGCAGAACATAGAGTCTGAACACGCGCGTCAGCTTCGCCGTCTCGAGGACAGGATCGTCAAGTTTTTCTCAAGACTAGAGGTCCATTCGGCTACCGATGCATCTCCCACCGACGTGGGGGGATCCGCCGACGAGACCCTCTCAGAGAAGCGAACGCTGCATCGGCAGTACCACGCCAGCCTTCCAATTTCCCAGAGCTGTAGTCAGCTGCTGCGGGACTGGCTCAACGGGCCAAAAGAAGAGAAAGAAGGAGGAAGGAAAGAAAAAGGAAGAGAAGGTAGAAACAGAAGAAGAGAAAACAGAGACAGAAGTTAAACCAGAGGAAGATAAGAAAAAAGAAAGAAGAAGAAAAATATGAAGAAGAAAGAGGAAACAGAGAAGTCGCTTCCGAAAGGGAAGACTCTGTCCTCTGCGAGGGTGGTCCTTATCGGTGATTCTCAATCAAGGGATCAGCAACCGATGCTAGCGGCACACCTTCGCACTAGTGTGAGGGTAAGCTGCCTCCCAGGACGCGGGACCCAATAGATAAGAGTAGAGGCTGAGAAATCTCAGATTTATGAGAGTTCAGTCGTTGCCCTGATGGTAAGTTGCAACGACCTCTACCTCAGAAGAGGTAGGGTAGGCCCTACAGGCGAGATCCTTCAGATGGTCATGGGGGCTGTGGATGACTGTGGGTTGAAAACCCGCAGACGTGTCGTAGTCTGGATGCTCCCGAGAAGAGGTCCAAGCCTGATCGTTCACTTAAGGAACGTCGCACTAAACCGCCGACTAGCAGATTTATGTAGGTCGGAAGGGGTGTTTTATCTCGACCCCTACCGCATCTTTTATGGTAGGAACGATCTCTACCAAAGGAATGGGGTGCACCTTTCTTTTAATGGAAAGGCTGTGCTCCCCAACATGATACAAGATGTCCGGCCCAGAGTGAGGGCGGACGTGCGCCAGTACGCCAAAGCCAAAGTCACCCCTGGAACGACCTTCGCGGAGGTAGCTCGAAAGGGTGCCACCATACCACCAAAAGAAAACAGAGAGACAAGTAAGACTGGAAACGGAAGAGCGTAGGGAGTCCTACAGTCGGGGACTCCCTCAAATTTCTTCTATTTAATGCGAGGTCTATCAAAAACAAGTTTTTTGAACTTTGTGGCTTCGTAGTGACGGAAGAACCAGAGATGGTGGCCATTACAGAGTCGTGGATAAAAGCTTCAAACCGAGATTTAGAAGGCGAATTCACGATTCCAGGTTACCGACTCTTCCTAAAAGAGAGGCCTGACAGAGAGGGTAGCGGTGTGATGTTGTATGTCAAGGATACATTCAACTCGACAAAATGCAACATCGTATCCCACCACGAGCTCCTAGGTGTAGACCTAGAAACAGGTCTTGCCAAATATAGGACCCTGGTGCTTTATAGACCTCCTGCCCAACTCGTTGAAAAGGACAGAGATCTGTACCAGCTACTATGAGAACTTGTCAAAGTCAGAGTGTGTATCGTCACTGGGAATTTCAACACACAAGTTGACTATGAAACCAGAGAACCCTGTGGCGAGAACGCGCTACTCCTGGAATTCACTAACAACAAGTTCCTGACTCAATGGGTGAGAGAGCCGACGAGAGGCAACAATGCCCTCAACTTAGTTTTCACCTCTGAGGATAACATTGTTGGGGATCTCTCGGTAGGTGAAGAGAGGTTGGTGGCAGTAATCACGACTAGTCAGATTTATAGTCAAGGTCTCCAAGGTAGAGTCTGTGACTAGTAAATCGAGGAAACTTGATTTGAGAAGAGCAGACTTTGCAGTTATTCGTGCTGGCTTGACTGATGCAAGGCTAGAAGTGTGCGAGGATGTTGAAGATTCGTGGAATAGATTCAAAACTCCGTCCATGAGTCTTCAATCACGTTTCATCCCTTCGAAAAGCCTTAGTCGATCTTCAGTTCAACCAAAGTTGTTTAGTCGAGAAATCGATCAACTGCTAAGGGAGAAGAAAACGGTGTACCGTTAATCAAATATTTCTGGAGACTTTGAGAAATACCTTAGGCTAGCTAGGAGGGTTAAATCCAGCATAAGGGCGGCTAAGCGGTCTGAGGAACTCTGAGTGGAGAGACTCTGTAAAGAGAATCCCAAGGAGTTCTTTGGATATGTGAACAGCCGTAAACCAATCCGTCGAACGATAGTGGCCCTTTGAGGAATGAGGAGGGGACATTAAAGCACTCAGCTACAGATAATGCTAAACACCTCAACGACTACTTCTCTTCAGTGTTTACTGAAGAGTGTGGTCCCATCCACCAGCCAACGGATTCCTACTCGGGGGAAAAGCTGGCGGATATGGACTTCACCGAAGGAGAAATAGAAAAGAAGATCACTGACCTAATGAAGAATAAGTCACCTGGCCCGGATTGGTTTCTACCTAAAGTGTTGAAAGAAGTGCACGATCAAGTGTCACGACACCTGAGCGAAATCTTCAACATGTTAATCTGGACCAAATGCGTTCCTAGAGAGTGGCGTGAAGCGGAGGTGACTCCTATCTTCAAGAAAAGAGACCGGAGCCAACCGTCCAACTACCGGCCTATCAGTCTGACTTTGATAGTCGGTAAACTCATGGGAAGCATCATAGTGGACAAAATGACGTCGCATTTAGAGTCAAACCTGCTGAGGAGTTCCCAGCACGGCTTCCGAAGGCAACGGTCATGCCTGACGAACCTTGTGGATTTCTTCCACTTCGTCATCAGTGAGCACGATTGGGACAAGGCGGTGGAATGTGGTCTATTTAAACTTTAAAGAAAGCCGTTGATAAGGTAAAATACCGCCTTTTCTCCGGAAAGTGCGAGCGCTGGGCATAGACGGAAAAGTAGCAGGCTGGATAGAGAACTGGCTAAGTGGCAGACGGCAAGGGGTGGTGCTGAATGGACAGGCTTCTGAGTGGGTGCCCGTTACCAGCGGGGTGCCTCAAGGTTATGTCCTGGGACCACTACTATTCATCATCTACCTCAACGACATGGAAGTTGACATGTTTGCGAAGCTTTCTAAATTTGCCGACGATACCAAGCTTGTTATGAACGTTGCAAAGGGTGGAAATACTATCCGCCTGCATGAAGATCTTCGGAAGATTGTGGAATGGTCGGACACATGACAAATGCCTTTTAACGTGAACAAATGCCAAGTGATGCATATCGGCTACCGAAACTCCCAATCTCACTATATCATTAAGGGCACTGCTCTTGAATCTACCGACACTGAGTAGGACTTGGGTGTAACTATAACTAGTAATCTCAAGTTCTCGAGGCAGTGTATTGAAACGGAGAAGAAAGCCCAAAGAATGCTAGGTTATATAAAGCGACAGTTTGGATATTCGAAGAAGGAAATAGTACTCTGTTTGCACAATTCACTTGTCCGACCGCACCTGGATTATGCCGTAGAATTTTGAAGTCCTTCATTTCGAAGGGACATCGCGAGATTGGAACGCGTGCAAGCCAGGGTAACCAAACTGATTCCCTCTATCAGACATAAAAGTTATGAAGATAGATTAAGGGAATTAGATCTGTTCTCGTTGGAAACCCGTAGACTTCATGGTCAGCTCATCGAAGTTTTCAAAATACTTCGAGGGTTCGACAATGTTGACTACGGGGATATTTTCAGCCATAATGAGAGGAGAACAACAAATCACGGCTTCAAACTTGAGCTGAAGCGTTACAACCGCGATCTGTGTGGGAAATTTTCCACGTACAATATCTGCGGTAGCTGGAACGCACTTCCGATGGAGGTTGACAACAGCAATTCTGTTGTCCAGTTCAAGACAAGATTAGACAAAGTCTTGAAAAGTGGCCGTTTAGGGAGGACGTAAGGCAATTAAGCGGGGATGTGCCCGCTAGACAGTTAGTCCAAAGGTACCTTCATTGAATGGACCGTAAGGTCTTCTAGGGTACTTATGTTCCTTGTTACTCTCTCTCTCTCTCTCTCTCTCTCGTCTTTATTGCTATATTAACCCTCTCTCGCTCCGGCTCGTTGAATAACGCTAAATCTCGCCGTCTCTCGTTGTGTCGTTTTCTATCACTAGATCTATCTCACCGGCCATCGCTCTGGCTCGTTCCCTATCGCTATATTTCTCCCTTTCTCACTTTATCTCGTCTGTCGCCATATCTCTGACTCTTTTCTTTCTCTCTCACTCTCTATTTTACTCTCTCCCTCTCATTTATATCGCTATATCTCGCCATACCCCATTCGATCTCTTTCCCTATTGCTATATCACGCCTTCTCTCGCTCTGTTTCGTTCTCTATCGCCTCCATTGTCTCACTCGCTCTGCCTCGTTCTCTATCGTTATCTCGCTCTTTTTGTCTCGTTATATATTGTTATATCTATCCCTTTCTCGTTCCATTTGTTGTAATATCGCGCCTACTCTTGCTCTGCATCATTCTATATCGCTATATCTGGCCCTCTCTCTCGGTATTTATCGCTATATCTCAACCTCTCTCCTTCTCCGTAGCTATATCTCGTATTATTTCGTATCTATCGCATCATTGTCTCTCTTTTTGTCTTGTTCTTCCTCGCTTTCTTACCTTTCTGTCTTATTCTTTTTCACTATATCTTCCCTTCTCTCCTTCTAACTCGTCATATATCGATATATCGCCCTCTGTCTCGTTTCTATCACTATATCTCGCCCTACTTCGCTCAGTCTCTTTTCTATCGTTATATTTCACCTTCTCTCCCTCTTTATAGTTTATTATTGCTATATCGCAACCTCTCTCGTTCTATCTCGATTTGTCACTATAAATTGCCCTATATCATTTTATCTCGTTCTCTATCGCTCTATTTTGCCGTCTCTCGCTTTGTATCTTTCTTTATCTCTATATCTTGCCCTATCATGCTATATCTCGTTTTCTATAGCTATCGCTGCCAATCGCGTTCTCTCACGTTTTCTATCGCTTTCTCTCTCTCTCTCTCTCTCTCTCTCTCTCTCTCTCTCTCTCTCTCTCTCTCTCTCTCTCTCTCTCTCTCTCTCTTTTGCCTCGTTATCTATCGCTATTTCTCGACCTCTCTTGCTCAGTTTCGCCTCTATTAATATATCACGCCATACCTCACTATGTCTCTTCTCTATCAATATATCTCACCCTCTCTCACCTTTTATAGTTTTTATCGCTATATCTCGCCTTCTCTTGTTCTATCTCACTATATGTCGCTATATCTTGCCCTCTATCACTTCATCTCGTTTTATATAGTCAAAGTCCCCAAGGCAGAGCCTGCAACTAGTAAATCAAGGAAACTGGATTTGAGAAGAGCAGACTTTGCAGGTCTACGCGTGGGACTGACTGACGCGAGGCTAGAGGAGTGCGATGCTGTTGAAGACTCTTGGAACAGTTTCAAAACCACATTCATGAGTCTTCAATCGCGTTTTATCCCTCTGAAATGCCCCCGTCGGTCTTCTGTTCAACCAAAGTGGTTTAATCGAGAAATCGGGCAACTGCTTAGGGAGAAGAGAAATGTGTACCGGCAATCGAAGATCTCGGGTGACTTTGACGAATACCGGAGGCTAGCCAGGAGAGTGAAGTCCAGCATAAGGGCGGCTAAGCGGTCTGAGGAACTCCGAGTGGCGAGACTCTGTAAAGAGAATCCCAAGGAGTTTTTTGGATATGTGAACAGCCGTAAACCAATCCGTCAAACGATTGGCCCTTTGAGGAATGAGGAGGGGACATTAAAGCATTCAGATGCAGAAAATGCCAACCTCCTCAACGACTACTTCTCTTCAGTGTTTACTGAAGAGTGTGGTCCCATTCCCCAGCCCACGGATTCCTACTCGGGGGAAAAGCTGGAGGCAATGGACTTCACCGAAGGAGAAATAAAGAAAAAGATCGCTGACCTAAAGACGAATAAGTCCCCTGGACCGGACGGGTTTCTACCTAAAGTGTTGAAGGAAGTGTGCGATGAAGTATCACGACATCTGTGCGCTATCTTTAACATGTCAATCCGGACCGGATGCGTTCCTAGAGACTGGCGTGAGGCGGAGGTGACTCCTATCTTCAAGAAAGGAGACCGTAACCAACCGTCGAACTACCGACCTATCAGTCTGACTTCGATAGTCGGTAAACTCATGGAAAGCATCATGGTGGACAAAGTGACGTCGTATTTAGAGTCAAACCTGCTACTGAGGAGTTCCCAGCACGGCTTCCGAAGGCAACGGTCATGCCTGACGAACCTTGTAGAATTCTTCCACTTCGTTTTCAGTGAGCACGATCGGGACAAGGCGGTGGATGTGGTCTACCTAGACTTTCAGAAAGCCTTTGATAAGGTACCACACCACCGCCTTCTCCGGAAAGTGCGAGCGCTTGGCATAGACGGAAAGGTAGCCGGCTAGATCGAGAACTGGCTAAGTGGCAGACGGCAACGAGTGTTGGTAAATGGACAGTCTTCTGAGTGGGTGCCCGTTACTAGCAACGTGCCTCAAGGTTCTGTCCTGGGACCACTACTATTCATCATCTACGTCAACGACATGGACGGTGACATGGTTGCCAAGATTTCCAAATTTGCCGACGATACCAAGCTTGGTATGAACGTTGCAAAGGATGGAAATACTGCCCGCCTGCAGGGAGATCTTGGGAAGATTGGGGAGTGGTCGGACACGTGGCAAATGCCTTTTAACGTGGGCAAATGCAAAGTGATGCATATCGGCCACAGAAACCCCCAATCTCAGTATATCCTTAAGGGCACTGCTATGGAATCCACCGACACTGAGAAGGACTTGGGTGTAACAATCACTAGTGACCTCAAGTTCTCGAAACAGTGCATTGAGGCGGAGAAAAAGGCCCAAAGGATGCTAGGCTATATTAAGCGCCAGTTTGGTTATCGGAACCAGGAGATTGTACTGTGCCTGTACAACTCACTTGTCCGACCGCACCTGGAGTATGCCGTACAATTTTGGAGTCCTTCATTGCGAAAGGACATCACGAGATTGGAACGCGTACAAGCCAGGGCAACCAAGCTGATTCCCTCTATCCGACATAAAAGTTATGAGGATAGACTAAGGGAATTAGATCTGTTCTCGCTGGAAACCCGTAGACAGCGTGGTCAGCTCATCGAAGTTTTCAAAATAATTCGAGGGTTCGACAATGTTGACTACCGGGATATTTTCACACTGAGTGAGAACAGAACGCGCAATCACGGCTTCAAACTTGAACTGAAGCGTTACAACCGCAATCTGTGTGGAAATTTTTTCACTTATAGTATCTGCGGTATGTGGAACGCACTTCCAGTGGAAGTTGTCAACAGTGAATCTGTTGACCAGTTCAAGTCAAGACTAGACAAAGTCTTGAAAAGTGGCCGTTTAGGGACGCAAAACAATTGAGCAGCCATGTGCCCGCTCGATTGCTAGCCTAAAGGTACCCTCTTTGAATGGACCGTAAGGTCTCCTAGGGTACTTACTTTCCTTGTTACTCCTTGTTACTCTCTCTCTCTCTCTCTATATATATATATATATCTTTCTCTCTCTCTCTCTCTCTCTCTCTCTCTCTCTCTCTCTCTCTCTCTCTCTCTCTCTCTCTCTCGCTATATATCGCTAATTTTCACCTCTCTTGCTCTGTCTCCTTCTTTGTCGCTCTATTTCGCCTTCTCTGGCTCACCCTTGTCCCCTATTGCTATATTTCACCATCTCTCGCTCTATCTCGTTATCTATCGCTATTTCTCACTCTCTAACTGTTCATTGTCTATTGCTCTATCTCTACCTCTTTAGCTGTGTCTCGTTCTCTATCGCTATAACTGTCTTACTTGCTCGGTCTTCTTCTATATCCCTATATCTCTCACGTTTTGTCTTGTTTTCTATCGCTATGTCTCGCCCTCTCTCGCTGTCTCTTCTCTATCTCTATATATTACAATAACTCACTCTATTTTTTTCCCTGTCGTTATATCTTGCCTTTTCTTTCTCTGTTTCATCTCTGTCGCTATCATCAGTTTCTTGCAAAATTTTGGTGTTATTTTGTTACATTCTTGCTCAATTTTCGTCCATAAACCCGTCACAGTTAAAGACTGCTGGTCTCGAACTTTGTTTCAAATGATCTTCCAAAGGTTCTCAAATAGGTTTAAGTCTGGGCTCTGAACAGGCCTCTTCATTACTTTGATATCTTCTTGTTTGAAATAGTATTTTACTTGCTTTGCAGTCTGACATGGTGCATTGTCCTGCATAAATACTGATGGCTTGTAAAAAAATGCTCGGAGTGAAGGTATAACATGTTGTTATACAAGGCTAAGGTACACACTAACATTTACCGTTTAAATTATTCGCACTGCCGGATTAACTCCTTCAGACGAAAACATCGCTCTTAACAAAACGCTGCCTCTTCCATGCTTGGGAGACTTTATAACGCATTTAACATTAAGTATGTCACCTGAATCTAGTCTAATAAAGCGTCTGCCTTCAGATCAAACTAAATTAAATTTATTTTTGTCTCTAAAATGGAATTTCTCCCAATTTTTAGCCCTTCAAACAACATGAACCTCAACTTATTCGAGTCTCCCCTTCTGGTTCTTCTTACTGATAATTGGTTTATTTACTAGAGAACGAGTTTTTAAACCAAATGCATTGAGGCGACGGTACAATGTAAAACGGCTCACTTCTTTGCTATTTTTGGTCTTAATTTTTCCTGCAATTCCTCATGGTGTCTGGAAGTGATCCTTCATAGAGAAGCGCCTAATAACCCTGTCTTCTCGGATGGTAATTATGCGGTTTCGACCTACTTTTGCAGAAGATTTATGGGTTTTGTTTTCATTGCATAATTTTAGAATGCAAAAAGTCACACTCTTGAACCTTTCTATCTCTCTTGAAATCGCAGAAAGAGTCATCCACGATGTCTTCAAGCAAAAAATTCTCTGAGGGAGATTAGGAGTTACTTTCATTTGTGGTGGCATCTATGCAGGATGAGTACGCAACAATAGCGGTTGTACAGTTTTTACTTACTGAGCAAAATTTTACCAGTTGATTACAAGAAACTTCTAGAAAGTTCATGAAAAAATCGTTCTCATATTTCGCACGTATTAATAATTTATAAATTTAGTTTATTTAATATAATTTCTTGAATATAAGAACGTATCATAGAAAATCTTTATAAAATACAGCCTTGACCAAAATTATGGGACAGGTATGAAAAAATAGAGAATACGAATGAAACTCATTCACATAATAATTGAAAACAATATAGTATTTTGTGTTTTCCATTTGCTTTTATAACTGATTTAATGCGCTTTTTTATTTTGTGCATAAGGGGTTAGGGCAACCTTCTGCCATTCAAGGTGTGTGTAGAAGTCTAAAGACCGCGTACATAAGTGTACGCAGAAACACTCCGACACAAAGCTGCGCGCCTTCTCGTATCCCCAAACGCACCTCCCGCCTGCCTAGAATTCTCCGTCACCCTTTTTCGCATCGCCGTAAAATCCGAGATGGCTCGAAGCCGTGAATGACATATCGTCAGCCCAAAGATGAAAAAAAGGTCTCTCGCGCGACGATACTGATTTTACGAGAATTCGATTCTCTCTCTCGATTTTGCTCGTGAGGGAAATAGAAGGAAGACTTCTCCCTGGAATCAGGCAGAAGCCCTTGGACCTACGTCGAGTTTGTGTGAAACTCGATCCACATAAGAAACCATTCACTCGCTGCAAGGAAGGAACTTCTCAGGGAATTGGTTGTTGCCGTCACGGTACTTGTATGTGCCAAACTTCTCGCAGCCCCCCCATCCCCCCGCTTCAGAGTCTGAGGTTACACAGGACCTCCCTCTGAGGATTACCCTAGGCGTAGCTAGGTAATCGGTTTTGGCTGCCCACTCCAGGAGCCGAATAATCGGACAGTTACTTCGAGGAAGAAGTCCACTTGAGTCACCGCTTGGCTCACCTTCATGATCCGGCAAAGGATCAGTATATCACCGGTCTAGGATTACCCTTTCATTCGGTAACCTCAGACGGCCGGACTAGGTGCGATCATCGTCACCAGAAGAAGATCTTCACCGCCCCCTTCAAAAATACTTACGAGAACTCAAAAGGTATCGTTAATTAAATTATCCCCTCTCCTAACTTCAGTAGTTATTTGTGAACTAGAATTCTCATCCCCAGCCCATACCCTCGAATATTAGAAGTGCTTACTTAATTAATAACTCAATAATAATATTTCCTTCGTTCTGTCTGGTGTCACTAAGAACGCAAACATCCCAGTGAGTAATCTGCAAGTAATCTCCACGACATTTTTGTAGACCTATTTATTCAGTGCAAGATTAATCCTATTTATATTTATATACGCTGTTGTTTATTTCAAATTCATGTACATTAAAGATTATTTTTGCATATATGTGTTAAACTAATTTGGACGATCCTTTGGCAATTATTAAGCAATCCACTCAGCTTAAATCTCAATATTACACCCACCCACCCATGGTTGGCTTTTACTGAGTGGGAACACACTCAGGAGATCATCATCTTAGTTTTTATCAAAATGGTACGCACCTGGGTTATTCTTATTCACCGGAAGTGGCTAAGGTAAGTGTATTGGATACGCTTCACTTCCGCTTCACCTCAGTGCGGTAATAAAATATATGTCCAGGAAGAGGGACTGGGATTACCCCCTCACTAAACCTCGACAGTGTGATACTAAAGTATATTCCTATCTTTTCAGTAATTATATTATTGTTAACTTACAAGTGGTAAATTTTTGTTAAAAATGTCTCCAATGAAACAGATCCCTGAAGCCCAAAGAGCTCAAATCAATGCATTGTCCAGAGAGCGATTATCCCAAGTCCAAATGCAAGAAAATTTAAATCCTCGAGAAACGGTTTCTAAACAACCACTAAAAGCTACAATGGGTCCAATTCTTTCAAAAACCGTGATAGTGAAGGTCGCAAAAGGTGTACAACTCTGAGGGAAGAGAGATTGCTTAAAAGGACATCTCATGCAGGAAGGAAAAAAAACTCTTTTGATGTAACTGTTGAGTTTCAGTGAACCAGAAGAAGCGATTGTCTTGGGCAAAAGAGCATGAAGATTGGATTTATGATGATTGGGCTAAAGTTGTATGGTCTGATGAAAGCAACTTTGAGGTAGGTTCTTTACAATATTTTTTACCAATTTTTTACACATTTTTATTGGAGACCAAAAATGATCAGTAAAAATTGTATTTCTCTCAGATCTTTGGAACCCTTGGATCTGTTTATGTTCGTCAAAGAGTTGGGGAAAGTTATCATCTGAGATCTATTATCCCAACAATCAAATTTCAACGTGGCAGTGTAAGGGTTTGGGGCTGCATATCGTCTTTAGGTCCAGAATTGTTGTTCACTTTTGAAGGCAGAATGAATTCCACCACTTACACCAGCATGTTTGACTAGGTTTATCAACCTTCCTTAGGGAAAATTTTCAATGATGAGATACCAGATCGTATCTCATCAAGATAATGCCCGATGACACAAATCTGGAGTTCCAAATTGTTGGTTTAAAAAGAAAGGAGCGACGTTGATGGAATGGCCTCTTCAATCTTCAGACCTGAACCCATTGAACATTTGTAGTCACACTTGGGAACAAGAGTGAGGGTGCACAAATGTTCCTCAAAAAGAGAATTAACAGCTAAAATTCATGAAACTTGTCAAAAAATTGAGCTAATCACCAGTGCCAACTTAGTCTCAAGTATGCTAAAACGCATAAAAGCGGTTATAAAAGCAAAAGAAGGACACATCAAATATTAATTATTGATAGAATATACGCACAAATGTTTATTTGTATTATGTCAAGTATTAAATAAATGAGTTTCAAACATATTATTCACTTTTTCATACCTGCACCATAATTTTGGCCAAGGCTGTATATTAAATAGATGACTTTGTGTACAGTGGAAATTTAATTTACCTCTCATCATATTTTTGAAAATATTTTAATAAAAAAAATCGTTCTCTTGTTTTGCTCGGTAATGTATCTCGACCTCTCTCACTGGGTTCTCTAGTTTGGTTATCGGAACCAGGAGATTGTACTGTGCCTGTACAACTCACTTGTCCGACCGCACCTGGAGTCTGCCGTACAATTTTGGAGTCCTTCATTGCGAAAGGACATCACGAGATTGGAACGCGTACAAGCCAGGGCAACCAAGCTGATTCCCTCTATCCGACATAAAAGTTATGAGGATAGACTAAGGGAATTAGATCTGTTCTCGCTGGAAACCCGTAGACAGCGTGGTCAGCTCATCGAAGTTTTCAAAATAATTCGAGGGTTCGACAATGTTGACTACCGGGATATTTTCACACTGAGTGAGAACAGAACCCGCAATCACGGCTTCAAACTTGAACTGAAGCGTTACAACCGCAATCTGTGTGGAAATTTTTTCACTTACAGTATCTGCGGTATGTGGAACGCACTTCCAGTGGAAGTTGTCAACAGTGAATCTGTTGACCAGTTCAAGTCAAGACTAGACAAAGACTTGAAAAGTGGCCGTTTATGGACGCAAAACAATTGAGCAGCCATGTGCCCGCTCGATTGCTAGCCTAAAGGTACCCTCTTTGAATGGACCGTAAGGTCTCCTAGGGTACTAACTTTCCATGTTACTCCATGTTACTCTCTCGCTCTGTCTCGTTCTCTCTCTGCCCCCTTCTCTCTCTCTCTCTCTCTCTCTCTCTCTCTCTCTCTCTCTCTCTCTCTCTCTCTCTCTCTCTCTCTTGTCTAGTTCTCTATCCTATATCTTGTCCTCTCTCACTCTGTCCCGTCTCTATCGCTATTTCTCGCCCTACCTCGCTCTGTATCGTTCTATATCACTATCACTATCTCGCTCGCTCTTCCTCGGTATTTATCACTCTCTGCATAGCCTCTTTGGTTCGTATGGATTTTCCGAGCAGTTTTCACAATGGAGACGCCCATTTCCACGTTTTGCTCGAGCCGCGTCTCTCTACAAGCATTTGTTGACCCTGCAAACTCAAATCCAATCAGAAGTCCATCAAGCGACTAACCGCACCAGATATGGCTCGACGCTGCTTCATTGTGAAGCATTTTTCCTCTCGGCAAGACTGTTACCAGTGGTTACTAACTAGTTGATTCCCATATGCTCTATGAAGTGTGACAAATTATAGATTTAATTGTCAGTTGGGGAAATAACTACAAATTTCCTAAACAACCTTTGAAGTAGTTGTGATATCGACCAAGTAGAACTACTTAAGTTCTAAACAGAAATTTCATTGCCAAAATATAAGGAAAGTTCTAACAGACTACAAATTCCAACTTATTTGTATGATGAATATCTCGAACTTAAAACATAAACAACTTAAATACACACAAAAAAAAATCCAATGATATCGTGAAACACCGCTA
This sequence comes from Ceratothoa steindachneri, assembly GCA_963969495.1. Taxonomy (NCBI): domain Eukaryota; kingdom Metazoa; phylum Arthropoda; class Malacostraca; order Isopoda; family Cymothoidae; genus Ceratothoa; species Ceratothoa steindachneri. The sequence goes on along the minus strand of OZ018326.1, from coordinate 81,640,551 downwards.
ACAAAAAAACCCTGAGATTTGATTCCCACATAATTCCCTAACGCACACAAAATCCTCCCCACTAATCAAATTAATTACCCCCGCCCCTTCAATCTCATTGTGCGCCTCTGTGGTTATAAATGTGAACGTGCTATGTAAAGGTAGACACGAGTTCGTTTTCAGGCAAGAAACGGTAATCGTGATTCTGCATTCGTCGCACGCGTGCGGCAGATGAGCGAAAAATGAGGACGGTGGAGTTGCTTGGAAGCAGGGCCGTTTAAGATCCGCCTCTCAGGATCCTCTCAACCGAACCTGTTGTCGGGGGAAACGCGTTGAAGCTGGGACGCGCTTCTGTATCCGTCCGTCTGTGGCTCTGGCTGCATCACAACACATTGTATTTCTCTCTTTTTTTCTTATTGTTTATTTTCCTGTCTCCCTTTAGCGGTTTGTCCGTAAGTCTCCATTTCTTGAAAAGTGAACAAAATAAAGTCTATCGGACTAAGTGATTGTTTATCTTCTTGCCTTCCCTTATCTGTTTGTCGGTGAACTTCTATCTCTTGAGAAGTGAACAAAATAGAGAGTCTATCGGTCTATCTCATTGGTAAGATGTCTATAGAAAAACTGCTGCTTCGATCGATGGCTACACGGAAATGTCAAAATGAGCTGTCATTTTCGGATTACGAATGAGAACATCCACAAACGAGACTTTATTGTTCTCCTTTTATCTTATCTTAGATTCTCGCTGCCAGTGGTGGGGCTGGAGGATCCCCTTCCCTTCATCTATCTCTCCCGGAGTCCTGCGATCCAACTCTTCTCTCTCCGTATATGTCGTTTTCATCCCTCAACTGAGCCAAATATATGAACGCATAACTTTCTCAAACGAGACCATTTAAATACGTCTGAAAATTTGGGGCTTCTTTTTCTCATCCGGACAAGGAGAAGGAAAAGCTAATGTGGCTATGAAGGGGTGGGTCGCGTGAGGGGAGAGGGGGAATTAGGGAGATTTTTGAAATAGGAATGAGCCTTGGTGAGGGTGGGGAACCAAGAGGAAGGGGGCTTCCTCCCTTGAAACGAATGGCTTTATGGAGGAGAAATGAAGAGGTGACATTTAGAGTGCCCATTTTCTTCTACAGTTTTGGATAATATATTCATTTATTTATTAGTTCAATCGGTGTTTTTTTATTTATTGAGTGTTATTTATCGTTTGGAATTTGGGAGAAATTGAATACTATACTAAAATCAAAATAACTTCTATAGTACTCAAAAATAAGTTTACTGTAAGCACAAAATGGGAGTGTGTATATACAAGTCCATAACTACTTGTTACGCCCTTGTAAGAGAGGCTAAAATGCGACTTTCTTGCTCATTAAAGGCTATGTGTTTACTTCTTTGTATCATTAGATTATTATAAGACGTATAGAAAGGGCTAAAACCACCCCCAGGGTGGCTACATTCCCTCATTCGCTCTTTGCGAGTTTCTCCCAGGCTGCTGCAATCAAGGTGTTTATGGGTTCGAAGCCCGACTGAAAGTTTAATTATATTCAATATAAAGTAGAGAAATAATGTGGTTGAAAACACGATGTCAGGTACTCGGTTGGGCGAAAGGAAGAGAGAACTGCCCGAAGAAGGCCAAATCTCTTGGCCAAATCTAATAATTAAATATATAAAAATATTCTGCAAATAAAGATTGATTTTAGCTCGACTAATTTTCCATCTCACCCGCAATTAAGAAATAATTCTTCAGATTAAAAGAAGTAAAATCAAGCTAGTTAAACTTAAATTCAACCGAGTCTTTAACAAAACTTTTATACATATAAATTTCGTGTCCCGTACCATCAATTTTATAGGCACGGGTTCTTTGGGGGCTTTTTAAGAGGTAGTATTTTTTCCAGATGGAAAGCTCTGTTTTATTAAATGGGTATTTATCGTAGAATTTAGAATTGCAAAATGATTTTTTGTAGAAATGCTGTCATTTTTTATACCACAGATATATATATATATATATATATATATATATATATATATATATATATATATATATATATATATATATATATATATACATATGTACGTGTGTTTGTGTAAGGTTGGCAATTGGAGTAAATGGAAATTATGCGTACTGGTGGTGTGACGGAGAGATATGCGAGATCTGAGAGAGCCGTCATATAAACACGTCGACAAGCGTGCCTCTGCAATACCTCAAACATGAAGCGAAGGCGATAAATCCACGGCCGCGATGCCCGGATGCCATTCCGACGCACGAACAAAGGCTTCAAGGAATGAGGAGTCGGATGGCGACACCAGCGACCCACGATTCACGTTAAACAGAGCTCGACGCACAGCGCCCTTTATCATTTACTCGTAGAGATTTAGACTGTTTTTATATTTCCGATTCACACGGGCGCGATGTATGCATATGTCTTTGCTTGATCCGTTGCGTGTACACATAAGGAGGAATACGGTTTCTTATTTGGAAATAGGGAATGAGATTTTGCCTTCCACAACTTGCATTTTTTATGCGATAAAAATTGTAGTTGGGCTAATTTGGAGAGCTGGAATAAAAAAAAACTATCTTTTAATCTATCTATCTATCTATATATATATATATATATATATATATATATATATATATATATATATATATATATATATGTATATATATATATATATATATTACTGAAAAAATATTATTGATTTTGTTAAAAAACGAGCAGTTTTAGGTTTGGTGATTGTTTAAAGTCATTTACAGAAAAAGGACTTCTTTATTTTGTTAAATCAAGATTTATACTGTTTTATTATTTTGTTTGAACCCCTTTTGTGGAAAGAAGTTTTTAAATACGTTGTGGTATTCCACCATTGTAGTATATACACAATTCCTTGATTTTGGCTCAAGTTGACTTTTGTTTTATTGGTACTTTTGTGTATTTCCTTTTTGAATTCACCCCCAAAGCTGGTAATGAGATTCATACTAGGTAAATTTCAAGCTCAAGGGTAGCATCATGCCTTGTCTTTCATGGCACTGTATTGCGTTGGTTAGAGTTCTGTTTAAAACACAAGGGGTCTTTCACCATATCATTCGCTATTTCTGGGCATAAGGTGAATTCTTAAAACTTTTCTGTATTAATTTTGGTTCATTCTACCATCAACAATTTGCAGGCCTCTCGTGGCATGTGCTGATATGTCCACCCATAGCATGGCTTTCTTTGGAAATTTTGGTTATTTTCATATATTCTGGCATAAACTCCTGCCCAGTTCTTCGACAACCTAGATGCAATCGCTAAGTACCTGGATAGAGGACTCATCTGAAAACACTACTTGAAGGAAATTGAAACAAGTAACCATTAGTGATCAATAAACTTGTCCAACAGCTTACATAGGTAAAAATGAAAATTTTACTAAGCGAATCTACGAATATTAGACGGATATAAGACTAGGGAATATGACCTCAATTGTTTCCTTTTCGCCAACTTAAGTATCTGTAACCACGAAATAGATAATAGCAATGCTAACATTTTATACAAATCTGATATTTATTATAAAAACATATTATAAAATCTATATTAATCTAAGAATTACAAAATTATATGTCCAAAAGAGCTTTTAAATTCGTTTCATTCCAAATTCATTGGGCCCCAAAGTGGCATCAAAAATTGTAACATATTTGCACGATGCTTAAACTACCTCCGCCATCACCACTTATTTTAGGAGGTGGTTCTTGCATGGTATCCCCCATAGCCCGTACTCAGCCCCGTTCCGGCCTAGTTGATGTTTGTGTGCACGTTTTTTTTCATTGTACAGTTGAAGATGTTGGAAAATACAGAAATTACTTTTGTATTAAATTGATTATACTAGCTTCCCACCTTATAAGAAAAGCTTGATCGATAAAGTAAAAAAACAAACAAACTGTAGATTAAAATCAATAGAGCAGCAGTCGCTGTCCACTTCAACTAATCCTCTATTTAGCATAACCTCCTTCCACGATATATATATATATATATATATATATATATATATATATATATATATATATATATATATATATATATATACATGGCGTTGTTGTGTCTATATCGTTTTAGAAATGCACATATCTGTTATTAGTTGCCTATTGTTCTTTTTCCTGGTATTTTTCTGCCGTGTGTTTGTGTTTTTTCCATTGGTCTGTACTATGTGATGGGCGTCCCTACGTATCTTTGTACCCTAAATAAGGTTGTCTTCTCTATTTTCATGCTATTCCTTGAAAATGAACTTGCAAATATAGTTCCTGTGGGTTAATTTTTATATATATATATATATATATATATATATATATATATATATATATATATATATATATATATATATATATATACGTGCAAACGCACATATCTTTCACCAAGTTCTACGACATAACTAAATAACACTGTTTTCCGTTTTCAACTATGTGCAAAGTTAAGACACATGGGTTATGGTTAGAGTCTTGATGTAAGCCCTTATCTACTCAAGCATACGCCATTGACACCCATGGCTTGTGTGCCACGTTATCCTGTGGTTCCCCACCGAGATAAAGATCGATGCGGTGCCGATCGGTAATAAACTGCTTGGCAACACCGCCCAATGAAGATCCTAATCTCCCCGGGGTGTTTTCTGCTTCTAATTCTTATAAGTAGGTAGTTAGGAGCCCATTGTGTACTTCCCACTCGCACTCTAGCTTACAGTACGTAGGGTAAATTTCTGTTCCACATACACACACACACACAGACATACACAAGACTCCCTTCTCCTCTCCTTCGCCAGCTAACGACTACTCAAGTTGCTTTAAGAACTTGTTTCTAGATATTTATATTACTAGCCTTTTAAGATTTGTCATTACTGGGTTTGTTAAGCTTAAAATTATACACCTGTCAAATGTCATCGTATGGGAACTCGTGCTATTTTACATACAATTTCAATTCACCTAACTTCACCTCTTTCTTCATGAACCTCTTTTAGACTCTTTTTCTGAGATGCCTTCGTTGGTTTTATGAATATAATATTAAAATAGATAAACATTATTCCAATTACACCTCTTTATTCCTTTTTTTCATCTCCTCACGTAAAAAAATGATCCTCGCAATGATATTTTACTGCGTGCAATTGACCCCTGCGTTTGTACGCGCTTGTTCATGGTTATTTCACAGAAATCTTTCCCCAACCTCCCGTAACATACGTTTCCGCACTACCTGCCATCATGACACCCTTGTCGACCTTGGGTGTTCTTTCCTCGTTCTCCCCCTGTGATCTCTCGTCCGCTGTCAATAGTCAGTTAGCCGGTGACAAGAGATCGTCTGCTCAAATGCGGTCCCATTCCCGGGAAGTCTCGACACATTTCTAAGAAGAGAAATTTTAGAATCAAGATCAGCAAAGACACTTAAATTCACTTTATGGCTTGGCGTGAAGATTGGGGAAGGTAAGGTACCTAAGGATGTCTTTGGAGGACCTTTAGAATTAAAAAATTAAGTAAAGTAAATATTGTTTTATTCCGTGAGGGAATCTATAGAATCAAAGGCCATCAAAGACCCTTAGATCCCTTTATGGCTTGTCGTGAAAGATCGGGGGAGGCAATGTAGAGGAGACAGGGGCTAGTTGTACAATTTTACTATTTTTACCTCTAATTCAATAACTAATGAAGGAAACTTAAACAAATTTATGCTGTGAAAATTTTATTATGTGTGTTATCATAATCATGTAACAAAAAGGTTATATACTTTTTAATTCCTGCGATATAATTGAAAATAGCAGAAAAACTTTTTGTATACAACTTGCCCCATATGCGGGCAAGTTGTTACAGACCATGGGGTATATTGTTACAAAATATGAAAAGAATCACATCCTTTAAAACCAAAAGAAATCAGTTATCACTTCATTTCACATACATAATGAGCCCTTTCATTTGTGCAACTCTCATGGGCCCAATCTTTGCATTTGATGCATTGCACCCATCGCTCCCCTGAGGCTGAATTTGACCATTCACCACCACATGCAAGACACTGATAATCTTCAATGTTCTTTCTGTTCTTATCTCCACCAGACTTCAGAAACCCTTTATTGTTCAGATACCTTTTACAGGTTTTCCTCTTGAGCCTCTTTCCTTGTAAAACCTCATTTTGTTCGTGTAGTTTATCTTCACAGGTGTATCTGTTAGGATTGCTGTGTGGCGTTTTCTTTTGTTGCATCTTTGAGTCTTTCTTGGGCTAGCTTTTTTAAATGGTAGCAGCTCCTCTGGGGTTTTGATTTCTCCGGTAGTCTCAGTTTTGTCTTTATAAAGGGTGTTCCATTAAGACGGATCGAAGTTAGTAGTAAATAAAAGTGTTATTGGTAAAAATTTATTAATTTCACTATTGGATCAGGTTATTTGAGTCATAGCAATTATGTGTGAAAAATAATATCGTTTAAATGTCCGCCAAGGCTTCAGCGGCACACCTCCACTCGATGGTCAAAATTTTTGATGACGTCTCTGCATAGTTGCTCCTCAATCCCACCAATATGCCTTATTATCTCATCCTTCAGCTGTTGAATTGTTGTTGGCTTGTTGGCATAGACCTTACTTTTGAGATGACCCTAAAGGAAGAAATCTAAAGGCGTCAAGTCACACAAGCGTGGTGGTCAATTGACCTCGCTGTTTCGAGAGATGATGTGACCTGGGAACTTCTCATTCAATAAAACCATTGTTGCATTGGCTGTGTGGCATGTGGCGCCGTCCTGTTGAAACCACAAATCTTCGACATCCATAGAATTCAATTCAGGCCATAAAAAGTTGGTTATCATGGCACGGTATCGCTCGCCTGTCACCGTAACAGAATTCCCGGCATCATTTTCGAAGAAATACGGCCCAATGATTCCGCTAGCATAAAATGCACACCAAACAATGACCTTTTGTGGATGCAGTGGCTTTTTAACAATCTTTCTGGTATTTTCATCAGCCCAAATGCGACAATTCTGCTTATTAACGAATCCACTAAGATGAAAATAGGCTTAATCACTAAAGATGATTTTTTGCGAAAAATCATCAACTGCTTGTCTTTGCTCGTGCACCCAAATGACGAATGTACGGCGCTTTAAATGGTCAGCAGTCTTCAGTTCTTGTGTCAATTGAATTTTGTAAGCGTCTAAAGACAAATCTTCTGCTCAAAATTCGATGTAAGGTTGTTGTGGAGAGGTTCAATTCCTGCGCGCGATGACGCATAGAGGTGTATGGATCTTCGGCCACATTCTCGCGCACTGCAGCAATATTTTCAGCTGAACGGCGTAAACGAGCACGCAATGGCGTTTTCATATCTGCCACCGACCCCGTTTGTTTGAATTTACGAACAATTTTCCAATTGCATTTTCGGTTGGTCGATTATGTTGACGATACTAATCGCGAAGTGCCCGAAATGCGTTTCTGTTTGAACGTCCATTTTTGTAATAGGCTTTAATAACTTTATCATGTTGTTCGATTGTTAATCTTTCCATGGTTGAAATTGCCAAAGACTGAAGTTGTTAAATCTGGAAGAAAAAGAAAAAAATCATTAGAAACTTAATCTTAACTCTCATTTAAAATTGGTCCAAGTTATTGGAGCACCCGTTAGAAGAAAGTGATTGGTATATGTAAGGCCTATCTAAACCATCCTTGCTTGTTCTTGGAACAGGGTCTAGAATCATATTCTCAAGGCTTGTTATGTGTTGAGGTGTTGGATGGTCTTGAGGAGGTTCTTGTAGCCTATGCAGTCTTCAGTAAGCTGCAATGGGCTTTCACCATTTGCTTTGATTTCACTACCCATTTCTGTGACTTCCACAAATACAAGTGTATCCTGTGGATTTTCTTCTGGACTAAAAAAATCATCATCCCCGAAGACGTCCTGATTGTAGGGAAAAATGCCTGTCACCTTGAAGCCTTTTTGTATATTTCCCATAGTTGTGGCCTTGGGCAAGGCACTGGCAACAAATCCTGGCAAATTATAATATATGGTCATTGTCTTTCCAGGATGATTTTTCAGCCACTTGTCACATAAGGCATTAAAGTACTTTTTAAAGGTCCCATAAACGCTTACATCTAAAGGTTGAAGCCTGTGTGAACAATGGGGTTGGAAAGTGGCAGGGACAACTTCATTTTCCCTGCAGTAGTCTATCAGCTCTAAACTTACATGGGAGTCATGATTATCAAGAAGGATTAGAACAGGCTTGTCTTTTGTGCACTTTGTCACTGGCACAAAATGTTTCATAAAGATTATGAAGCTTTCCCCAGTCATCCATCCAGGTTGGTGTGCTGCTCCAATGCATCCAACATTGTGTCTATTGAAGCTTGTGGCCCCGCTAACACTTGTTGCCTCTGGTGTTCTCAGTGAGAGAGTAAGGTTCCTTTTCATGAAACTAGAAAACCAGTCTGGTCCAACCATTTCTGTTTTAGTCCAATTTGTTGGTACTTTGACTATGTTACTAATGGCAAATTCATATGCAATTGCCCGAAATTCTTTAGGTGTCAACCCATAGTAAATTTTTGAAGCCTTTAATATATACTCAACCAGTAGTTTATCTGAAATAAGACTAGGCCTAGCACCTTTCTTCTTCTTGCCGTATCGATGTAAGGTCATAAAAATAATCTGAAATGAAAAAGGAGGTAACAAGGAGTAACAAGGAAAGGAAGTACCCTAGGAGACCTTACGGTCCATTCAAATGTTTTCAATCTTAGGTTAATTATACCTAGATAATATGTATATGATTTACAGAATAGAACCACTCTTTCAGTTTATTTCAATTACACACACATACACACACACACACACACACATATATATATATATATATATATATATATATATATATATATATATATATATATATATATATATATATATATAAACCATTCACGTGATGGAAAGTATAGGGGAAATCAATTAATCTAGACCTACCTTGTAATCTTTAGCCATTTTCCGTAAACTCTATGCCAAATGTGACGCTCAGCTGCCAACTCCAAAATTGCTGTGTTACACCTGTCCGCTCTATCTGTCTTCCTTTTGTAGGTCCAAACCATGTTTGATAATCCTGAAATATAAAATAAATAATTAGATTAATAAATCTAAAATTTATTCCATATAGGGTAAGTTGTTACAGCATGTGGGGCAAGTTGTTACTGATTGTAATCACATATGAAGCATAAAGACAGTTATTTCATAAAATCACATTATTTTTCATGAACATGAGTTTCATTAAGGTCTATGAAAATAATACGAAAGGTCAGAATACTTACTCAGGGTATCCAAAAACAGTTTTTTCTGCTTTTAGTTTCGCCCACGGGTGATCAACTTGATTAGCACTCAACTAGGACAAGGCTGGTACTGACGCCTAAATGTCGCAATAAACTCGGCGCCAACTGTTGCCATATGATGAAGATATTGACAATGTGTCAACCTACCCCTGTATGCAACTAGCCCCGGTCTCCCCTAAGGATGCCTTTAGAGGACTTTTAAAATTAAAAAATAAATTAAAGTAAATATTGTTTTATTCCTTAGGAAATCTATAGAATCAAGGCCAGCAAAGACCTTTAGATCCTCTTTATGGCTAGTCGTGAGAGCGTGGAAATGGTATTGGTAAGGATATCTTGGGAGGACCTTTAGAATTAAAATAAAAGTTAAATAAATATTGTTTTAATAAGTAAATAAGTCTCTTCATCCAGTCAGGGGGTTAGACATGCTTAAATGAGGTTAAAATTTGCTAGTGTTTGAAATGTAATTGTTTAAGATTGCAAGCTGAAAAGACAGTGAAATTGAATTAGTAAAGGTGGAAAGAAGAAAATGAATGAAAGAAATAAGTAAGGAATAGACCAGGAATCAAAAGGAAAGCAGGAGCGTTTTCTTCATCATGAATAAATTGACACAAAAATCAAATCAGCCGAATTTACAAATTCGTATTCCCGACTAGAAAAGAAAGAACAGTACTTTCCCTAATTAGCTTAGTCTTTCCTGCCCTTTTAAAAGATGGATTTATTCAACTCTTCTCATCTAGAACTAAAGAGTGCCTCATATTAGATTGTTGTAATCCGTCGGATCTTTTCACTAGTAGCTCAAATAACCGACATGAGCAAATATAATCGGGCCATTGTATATCATTGATCATTTTTCTCGTCTAAACACAAAAGCATGGAAAAAGTATCTGCATTGCCTTCAGTTATTTCAGGTTCAAGATTACACTGAAGCTCCAGAGGGTGAATTTCCACTGCCTATATGAATAGGACCTTTAGTGGACGCCATTTCGGAACCCGACACTGAATATTCATGCTACGAGTACTAATCAATGAATCTCCCTCAGCAATGCCTTTGATACTACAATTTCCTTCCCAAATACTTGGATATATACTACCCAAAGCATCTATCTGCCTTTATCATTTGTTTTTCTTCTTTTTTATTTATCCGCATTTACAAATCTATAAATTAAACATAAAATCTTTTTAGGTTTAATTTAGAAGAAAAATTGAAGCTGTAACGATGATGGTAACCTCCCCCCCCCCCCACCTTCCGTTTTGGTATGTATATATACTTGCATGCAAGCAGAAGTATGTAAACATGTGCCTGTCCGTGTGAGTCTCAAATGTGAGCGTATATATATTTATTGACATCAGTGCACCAGAGAACGACGCCGAGACGTCATAAAGCCCCATTCTCCATTTTTTTCGAGGCCGTCAACATATTAATAAAGAAATATTATGAGGGATTTGGAGCTCTGCTTCATGATTGGTGAATACCTCTTTACCCTCGACCAATAGGACAGCGTGTACTTATTAATATGTTGACGTCACAACGAGAGATGAAGAACAGGCTGAATTTCTCATAACTCGACTCCCCATTGGTGGAATTTATGATTTCATATTGATTTTGAGTCTCTGATTGGTCGTAGTTCTACTGGGGCTGATCCATTGCTTATGAAGCCTAAAAAGGGATTTTCTTCGATTTTCTCCCCATTCTGTGTCTTTTTAGTTGTAATTGTCAGTTTGTTCCTTTTTCAGTTGGGCATGCATCTCTCTGTCCTTGTATACATTACTTCCTTTGTTATTCCTGTTTGCCATTCCTTCCTCTGTTTCTTTCGAATACCATCCGGACAATCATAGTTTCATATACAGCTACTCAAACGGAATTATTTAAGGTAGAGGAGAGAGAGAAACAGTTAGAGAGAGAAAGAGAGAGAGTTAGTAGGAGGTTGGGGAGGAAGAGAGGCAAGTGGAAAGGAGCTGTTCCCCCCTTGGGACTCGTCAATCAATAAAAGAACGCCCTCCCATCTTCTTTTGTTCTGTTCCACAGACGCGAGAAAATTCATAAGAATCATTAATGATGGCCTCGCCAAGTCTTATTGGTTATTTATTCTCTTTCTTTATCGAGCTATTCTTACTCTTCGGTTTCCCGTTTATTTGAGATTTTTTGTAATTCTTCAGCTCTATTATTTATAGTGTTCTCAGCGGTGCAAGAACTCGGCGATTTCATGCGATGTTCGTTTCTCGCTTAACCGCGCGCCTCAGATTATATTTAATTGTCGTGACGTCTTCGCTTTACCATTGGGTTCGTGGCAGTTAGAACTTGGTGTAGCTGTTAAGTCCTTTAAAAGGTGGTTAGAAGTTGATGGATTTGTTAATACATGTAAAAGGTGGTTATAACTTGATGGATTTGTTAATACATGTAAAAGGTGGTTATAACTTGATGGATTTGTTAATCCATGTAAAATGTGGTTAGAACTTGATGGATTTGTTAATTCATGTAAAAGCTGGTTAGAACTTAATAGAGTTGTTCAACCTTGTAACAGGTGGTTAGAACTTGATGGAGTCCTTAATCCCTGAAAAACCTGGTTAGAACTTTATTGAGTTTTTAATCCCTGAAACAAGTGGTTCGAACTTGATGGAGTTGTTGACCCTTGGTAAAGGCGGGTTAGAACTTGATGGAGTCGTTGATCCCTGTAATAGGTGGTTAGAACTAGGAGTTTTTAATCCTTGTTAAAGGTGGTTACAGTTTTATAGGGTTGTTAACTCCTGTAAATGGTGGTTAGAACTTGATAAAGTTGTTTATTCTTGTAAAAGGTAGTTAGAACCTGATAGAGGTGTTAATCCCTATAGATGAGAGCTATAACTTAATGGATTTGTCCATCCATCTAAAAGTAGGCTATAACTGGAAGTTAGTGAGGCCACCAGACGGCAGTTAGAGCTTGGAGTTGTTAATCCCTATAGACGTCAGTTATAACTTGAAGAAGTTGCCAATCCCTCTAAAAGAAGGCTAGAACTTAAAGTTGTTGAATCCAACAGACAGCAGTTAGAACTTGGATTTAGTAATCCCTCTAGTCTAGATGGCAGTTATAACCTGATGCCGTTGTTAATCCCTTGAGGAAGTTGCCAATCCCTCTAAAAGGAGGATATAACTTGAGGTCGTTGAGCCGAACAGTCAGCAGTTAGAACTTGGATTTGACAATCCCTCAAGACGGCAGTTCTTACTTGATAGAGTTGTTAATCTCTCTAGATGGCAGTTAATTTTTATGGCTTTGTTAATCCCTCTAGACGAGAGATAGATCTTGATAAATATTTTAAACCCACTAGACACCAGTTAGAACTTGATGGAGTTGTTAATCCCTCTAAAATAAGGTTAAAACTGGTAGTTGTTGAGCCCACCAGACTGCAGTTAAAACCTGAGGAATTGCTAAGCCCTCTAGACACCAGTTAGAACTTGGAGTTGTTGATCCTTCCGGAGGGAACTTAAAAACTTAATGAAGTTTTTGATCCCGCAAACGGTAGCTATATCCTATTTGCGTTGGAAGATACTTCCAGAAAGCAGTTATAAATTACTTGAGTTGTTAATCCCTCCAGAATTTCTTGTGATAACAAGGACAGATTCGATTTGAACCTTAATATTAACAATAACTGGTCCGCAGAGTTTTCTTCATCTTTGAACTAAATACTTTGTAGATTTTGTCTAAATTGCTCTTCATTTATTGTAGAACATGGCTCTTGACATGAATAGAAAATCCTTCCTCACCCCAACAAATATAGAACTCGACACAGAGTAGATCCCTGTTGTCATGGCAGCGACTAGACATGGAATATCTGTCGTCAAAACTACGAAAAAATCGCGGTTGTCATGGGAGCAGTTCAGCGTGGGAGACTCTTTTTGTCTACGCTCGGCTCTCGAGGTTTCACAACATTGATTGAATGAATCTTTTCCTGACGAGAAGGAAAGAGAAATAGTCACATTTTATTGAATTTACTCACAACATTAAATAAAAAACCAACAAGAGCATCATACCACCCCAAATTCTTTGAAAAGTGGTTCGTAAAGAAAGTGGTGAATATATAGAAAGTAAATTAGGAGAGCACGCAACTCTCCTGAACCTGGACCCAATCAACAACGAAGGAAAGCCTCCTCCGTGGGAGAAAAAAAAGGGAAACGAGGAAATTGGGTGAATCAAGTGGAAAATATTAAATGAGAAATTTCTCACTTTTTTCTTAAAGTGGCAGAATAAATTATGCCGCTGCTTCAATAGATATCTGGATGACTGAGTGCCCTCCTGACCCCAAAGCCAGTAGGTGGTTTTGCGATTATACAAATATCTTCCCCGCATTTATCTTCACCCTATCACCACTTTCCCTACAGATCTTTCCTTACAATCCTCTTCTGGAGGATATTTCGTCGATGGTTTTTTACCTTTAAGTTCTAGGTAACGGCTTGGGTAGGATCGATTTAGTGCGGCCAATCTAGAACCCGACCGGGTACGAATGAAAGGGAACTTGCCCGCGGACATATGGGAATATTCTTGGTGTTAGGTTAGGTTAGTTAGTTGGCACACCGTTATAGAGGCGTAAAGAACGTCCCAAAAGAGATAAGTTTGGGGTGATAAAAAATGGAAGGGTGAAAAGAGATAAGTTAAGGGTGATAAAAAGAGGATAGGGAAAAAAAGAGGATAGGGACAAAAAAGAGATGAATTAAGGATAATAAAAAGAGTAAACGGAGGGATTAGATAAGTTAAGAGCGATTAAAAATATAAAGCAAAAAGAGATAATTTCTGAGTGATGAAAGAACAAAGGGAGAAAAGATATGTTAAGGGTAATAGAAAAGAGGAAAGGGAGAAAAAGATAAGCTAAGGGTGATGAAGAGAGAAGGAGAGAAGAAATAAGTTAAGGGTAATAAAAAGAGTAAATGGAGAAAAGAGATATGTTAGGGTGATAAAAAAGGAACGACATAAAATAGATAAGGATGATAAAAAGAGAAAGAAAGAAAAGATAAGTAAAGTGTAATACAAAGAGTGAAATGAAAAGAGAGATAAGCTAAGAATGATCAAAAGGGAAAAGAGATACAAGAAATAAGTAAAAGGTGATAAAAAGAGGTAAATGAGAAATAAATCTAAGGCTGATGAAAAAAGAATAGGGAGAAGAAAAGATACTTTTAGGGTGTTTTAATGGTTTTAGGGAGAAATGATATAAGTTAAGGGTGATAAAAGAGGAAAGAGACGAATAAAATAAGTTAATAGTCATAAAAAAGCAAAGTAAGATAACTCCAAAATTTGAAGTTGTTTGAGGTACTGAAAATATCCTTTCATAATAACTCATTTATTTGCAAAGGAATGAGAATCCCGCCAGTGATACTTTTCAAAGGATTCTATAGGATCTCTATTAGTTAAAATAATCATTTAAATCGGCTTCGAACAAACACCTCGTCAGAGACGAGGAACTCGGTAATAAGAGCTTAGTTCCTTCTTTCGTTTATTTCCATCCCTCGAGTTGGTTTGGTTCCCCGATTCCTAATGTCAAGGGTTTTATTTTATTCTCAACATAATTTTCTACATTTGTTGGTGTGTTGTATGTGCGACTTTGTTCTCGTGTAAGTAAAACTCAATATAATTTTGTCTTAACCTTTTCACTATTTTCATTTTCCCTTCATCTGTCTGTCTTCTCTCTCAGCATTTTCCCCCATTGAATTTAAATATCAGCGTTAATTACACCAGTTTTCTTTGCCTTCTCAATTAAAATGGCAATTGTGGCTGGTTTCCGTTGTTAAGGAATCGCAGGGGAATTTTGGGTGGTTGGCAAATTGAGGGTTTTAACTCTAGTGTCAGAAGCCTCGGTTACATGTTGTACTCGTACTTTAGGTCCGCAACAGCTCTACAAATATACGCTTTCGCAATCCAGCCATACATGAGTCAACTCATTGTTCTTTCTCCACTTTTTTTAAAAAGAAATGTTTATTCAGTCATGTATATCCGTATTCACTTTTGTTGCCAGTAAAAAGGGATCTAGTTTAAAGAGGCAAGGGTAGGAGGGGGGGCTCATTCTCGAGAGCAAGGTTCGTGCCCCATACTAACCTGGGGTTGAAGAGATACGATGAGGAACTAATAATTATCATTTTCTATCTCACCTTCATTGTTATTTAATCACAGTTCTCTTTTACACAGCATTTTCTTTCCTTACCACATATTCTATTCGAGCTAACATTCCAATGATGACTACAAAGTAGGAGGAGGAGATAAAATAAGGAATGACGAAAATAAAGGGGAGAAGGAAAGAAATAAGGAAGGAAGAGAGGAAAAAAGAATGAAAAAATGAAAGAAATATCCCTCTTATCTCTCTCTCTCTCTCTCTCTTTTTCTCTGTATCTGTCTCTTTTTCTCTCTCTCTCTCTCTCTCTATCCATCTATCTATTTCTCTCTTTTTCTCACGTTCTCACTCTCCAAATGAAAGGCATACTACCTCTGCTTCACTTCCGCCCATCAGCCATAAATGGCGCGCCAAAAATGTTAATTGGCGCTCATCTCACAATCTTCTCGACTCGGGCAATCATGCCCTCGCAACCCTCGCCGAGACAGCGATAGAAAATAAGAGGTATTCCACCTGTCACACGGCACGCCACACAGAGGGCCATATTTTCAAGTGCCTTAAAGCCCATCTCACAGTTACCCACGACCCAACCCTAAATATGACGAATGCGCGGACTCTCATCGACGCCCCCACCCCCCTCTCCTTTGCCGTGAGGGACCTCTCCTCTCTGCCCACACCTCACCCCAATAAGCCCAATTCCTGGTTTCTGGAAGGATTCAGCGAGCCATAATTATTCGATGAGCATTTTCATAGCCGGCGCGTGATCGTAAATTTGTGTGTTTATTATGGAAAAGGAGACATTCTGACAAACCTCCAAATATATTACATATAAACAGGTAGAAATGATAAAATTTTATGGATTTGCGAGAAAAAAGTGGTTGGTCAGGAATCGAAAAGTATAAATAATCGTAAATGACAAAATTTATCTCGCGACTACGTGTTTAAGTGGGTGTCTGTGTATGTTTGAGGAAGAATGATGGGCATTCTTCTTCTCCTTCTTCTTTTCTTCTTTATCATCACCATCTTTTTTTCTTTTTACTTCTTCTTTTTCTTCTTATTTGTAGTTGAATTTTTACAATAACTTTATTCTCTTTATTTTCGCAATTGATCTCTATCTCATTCACTCTACTTTACCCACGTGATAATTCTGCCTTGCATTTTAATGCCCCCTCCCACTCTTCACACCTACGATCCGCTACCTTCTCGCATCCCTTACCATCTTCCAGGCTCGAGCAAGAACAGCGTCGGTGTCATAATATTTTACGGCTGTTTGTCATCCGCCATTTTCTTGTTTTTTTATGCCTTTAATCCAAGGAATCGCGAACTGAGTTCAACCAAAGTTAGCACCTTGGTGTGTGCACGTGATTACGTTCGTGTGTGTGTGTGTTATCAAATTTGGCGAGGGTTCGTATCACTTACTTTCCTCTTTTGCGGCTGACCCATATGGAGAATTATTAATTTCAGCTCTTTTATTGCAACTAAAGGCAAGGAGATTTAATTGATAAATGGAGTTGCTGTCTCTGAAAAAAGGGGTGTTCCTGGATTTGGGTTGGTGATGGAGGCAAAAAATGCTGTATGAATCAACAAAGAGAGACTTAGGGTCTCTCGTTGATTAATCGCTTGCTAGGTACTATCGCATTTTAATACTTTGTAGCTAAATAAAATCAGCGATGTTTATTTTGGATGGGAACATCCCAGGATGCCATATAACACATCAACCTGATATGAGTAAATTAGGCCCCATGGCTACGCACCAAGCCTCCCTCCCCTTAACCTTGCTGCCAATGTTATTCGACCTGCGCGAGGTCGTCAACATCGCGTCAGATTTTACAGTAGATTTGCTTATCTCGGCGGTATTCGATGTCCCGTCTCCAAACCTTCGGCCATCGCTCAGGACAATCGCAAACAGCGCTGGATTGTCCGCCAGAGGGACTCTTTTGTCGGAGAATAGAATAAAGCTTGAGCAGTTCTGAATCGGGCCCAGAGAAGGGTCCTCGACAGATATGAGCCAAAGAGACGCAAATCAGCGATTGAATCTACACAAACAAATACAATGGTGAGGACTAATTTAAAGTTATGCAGAAGAGAGAAATTAGAAGTGATAATATTAATTAGGGGCAAGTACAAGAAAGCGTTTATTTAAGACAACTTGTGTCTCCTCATGGAAGCAAGAGAAATGATATAAGTAGATGTACAGGAGGGTGGCAGGAAAGTTTTGCTACATCTTCGGAAGTGACGTGAAACTTTTCTTCTAGCATCTTACCATGGTTCTAAGTTACGAAAATTAGACATTGACACAACATAAAAAGCATACAAAAACTAAGGACATCTCAACGAGACAAAATGATACATCAAAAGAACCTCTACGTACCATGAAAGGAAAATTTGATGAAGAACACAAACGCAGGCCACGGATTTAGTAAAAAGAATAAAAGATATGAACAGGCCACAATTCTAGAGGACGTCGGGATGTGGGAGCCGGCAGTCGAGAGACAGGGGAGGGGGTGTAGTAACTGCCTCATAATGCGGTTCGCCAACATCGCCCATTAGCTCATTGCTTCAAGCATCGACCTTAATTCAATCAGGATTAAGAGATAGATAAGTGAGACTCGCGAGATCCAAGTGGCGAAAAGACAAGTTTATGAAGTGAGACACAAAACAACATAATTTGATCGAGACAAAAGACAAACCATTTAACTTCCTTTGTTTTAAAATGGCTGTGACGGTTAAGATACCGAAAAATAACAGTTTTGATCGCATTTTCCTGGATTAGATACAACACACGCACACTCATACATTTTGTTATTATATAATTCATTTATTTAAAAACTTTCCTCTGCATCCATTTATTTGAATGTGTCTGTATGCGTATGTACGTTCTGTACATGGGTGTATACGTTCATGTACGCGCGCGTGCCCACTTGATTCCCTGGCAGTAAAGCAGGCGAGGAAAGCAACGCGTCGGTCTCGGCTGTCGTCGATCGCGTCTTCAGTTTGTTTTTATGGAAGCGAAGACACGGGGTGCGACGCTTGGGGCTGCTAAACGGCGTGTCACCCTTGTGTTTAGCGACGGGGTGCTGGGGGCACTCCTCACTGAGGGTCAATTTGGAACAAAGGCCCCCTGGGGCTCGTCAGTTTATCGCAATCTTAAATGCCCGGTCACGCAGTGGAATCACGACGGGGGGCAGAACTTGACATGCCCCACCGGGGCGCAAACCGGCTCTTCGGTGCGAAATCCACTTTTAATCTTGAAATATTATTCCACTTTTTTGCGGCCACAAAAAACGCGGGGAATATCTCACAGGACGAAGCAGCCATTCTGTGCTCATGTATCTGCTCGCTAATTAATCTCGTAATGTCCTTTAATCATTTATTCACTTCTACGATATCATGTGTTGCCATGTTTCTATGTTGTACTGCAGAAAATCGTTTTTATAATGATATACGAGACTCAATTTTATTATTCGGTCAGAAAATAGAAGGGGGTCTCAAAGAAATACAATGCCACCATCTTTCGATCTATCTGGGTGTCTATCTGTTTCAATCTTAGAAGAGAAAGATCTATCTCCTAACGTGAATCAAACCTGCCCAAATGCCATTAAATACTATCAGCTAATTTAAATTTTAATGAATTATGCAGTTTTACAACCAGAATTTAATTAGTTTAATGGTCCTGCCATGCGTCGGGAGGAGAATCAACTCACGAAAGGGGGCCCGCATGACCTAGTGGTCTCTGGGAACTTATGAACCACGTTGATACCAGATTCATTAATGAGTGGGGAGGGGGTGGGGTGCTAACAAGGTGCCCTCTCGATAACCCCTTCACCGAAAATGAAAAACAAAGGAAACCACCAAGGTTTGAGTGTGGGAACTCCGTTCGGTACGAATAAGGGGAAACAATGACATAATAACAAGATATAAAAGGAAGAAGGAACAAAGAGGCTGAAGAAGTGTGGATGTTTCATTGGAATTCTGCCATACACCATCCTACATTCAGCTTTAAATTCTGGCGAGGGGTTTTGCAAAAGTACTTCTCATCCTCGATCATTTTTCACTTGTCTTCCTTTGCGTGTGTTTTCGATTATTCCCCTTTCGCCCGCTTTCGCTTCTCTGGGGGAACTCACCCCTAATCCTGACTCAATGCCGATTTCTTTTTCTCTTCAGGATTCAGATACTTAAAACGGACTTCGAAAGATCCCCCCACCCTCCATTTTTCGAGGAGCTTTGTCCTTATTACACCTTCCTCTCTTATTTCTACGTCCTTAGGCAGAAAATTGGCCTCCAGCTATCTTCTGGTCGATGAAAACTGTATTTTTATTTCCTTGTTCCAGATCATCTGTTCCTGTGTTGATGGAACCTTGTTTCCTAGGACTACCCTGTAATCCTAAGAAACTTTAATCCCTTTTGTATAGATATGTCCTTCCTATTAATTCGCAAACCTGAAAACACTAGCAGTTATCCAATTTTTCTCGGTCAAGGGGACTCGAACAGGAGCTTTGAGCGTCTCCTCTCAACCTTTCGGGAAGATTTGGAATTGCGATCTCCCAACTTCATTATCTCTAACATGATTTCCGATAGTAGTATTTATCATCTTCGCCCATCTTCACCTTTCCTGTTCGTTTATTAGGTTGTCTAGATATTAATATCAGTTGTGAAGAATAATTTTTTTTAAAGACGACGAGAGCTAAATGTTTACCTAAAGTAAATTAATCCTAACCTACCCCAACCTAAAGTAAACTAACCTAATCTATCCTAACCTAACAAAAGCAAACTTAACCTAACCAAATATAACCTCCCTTTCTCTCTCTCTCTCTCCCAACCTAACCTAACATACCTTAACTTAACCTACCCTAGCTTAAGCCTACCCCAACCTAACATAAACTTACCTATCCTAAACCAAACCTAACCTACCCTATCCTAACATAAGCCGATCCGACCATATACGCCCGCCCCAGATCTGGTAACCTCACTGTCCCAAATAAATAATAAAAATAGGAGAGAATTCCGCTCTTTATAGGAGCTAGGAGAAGATTTGGATTTCGTACTAGGGACATTTGATCTAAGGCCCATCTGGAGTCCGGCGTGCCGGTTCCCTGAGCTTCCCCATTCGGTGTCGAAATGCCGGAGCTCTTGATGCTTCCTCACACACATATTGGCGTGTCAAAGCAAAATCCCATCTCTCACGGAAGGCCACAGAGAGGATCCCGGCATATGCCCTCTCCGAGGTGAGCAGGGACGCTAATGTTAGGACCAAGGTGGTCTCGTCCCAGATGGTAGGGTTTTATCTGTATAAGGACTGTGGTTAGAAGGACCGAGTCAAAATCCTAATCCCATTCTAAGGAAGGCCCCTCCCAAAAGGAATGTTTCACCACAAACTGAAATGGAAAATATAAAATAGAAAAAAAAGAAGTAAAGGTAAGGGTTCCCATCATTGCGAGACAGGGAGGTAGTTCCTTCGGTGACCAGCGAATCCTTCGTCATTTCGACGAAAGACCAAACCGAGGCTGGTTCTTTCCGCCTCGAGGCTTCGGAGCGGAAGAGAAAGGGGTTAAACACCAGTATTATTGTAACACAAATGCCGATTCCACCATTTTGAAACACTAATGTCGATTAGCTGATTGATGACGTCAGTAAACTTCTTTTAGTGAAGTCACTCATTGGCGAAGTCATAAAAAATTCCACCCACCAACCTATCTCTTTTTCACTCCCTCCTCTTCCCCCTCCCTAAAGTCTCAGTATTTCTCCTCAGCAATAAGTAGTTGCGAGCGAAGCAAGCGCAAAGCCCCAATTTCCTCTCAGCCGGAAGAATTTGCGAGCGAAGCGAGTTTCAAACCTCTCCCCCCACACTCGGCCCCTGTTCCAAAAGCATATACCCATTTCGCAGTTCATCGCAACGTTTACAGATTAAATAAATATCTTTTTCCTTGTAACCTGCTTTTTTAATCAAGGTCGTTAGAAAGATATATTTTATATCTAAATTCACATAACATATTTATATATTTTTCAGATTATTACATCTTAAAAAAAAAAACTAGTTAAACTAAATGATTTATTTTTCATCTATTATTTTCATCATACTATCCAGATTACATTATACCACATAGTATATACATATATTAGACTACAACAAATATAGATAACGAATACTTGATTGGTAGCTTCACCAAATTCCGGATTCTGCTACTTCCATAGTCGGGCGATAAGTCAGCGCGGTTGTTTGCCGCTATGGCCGCCAGGGAGCGATTCCAGTCATTGTTACGATTTACTTTGGGCGAGACGCTGCTGCCATCTTGGAAAGTTTTGAAATCATAAGTTAATTGTATTTATTTGCCGTTGTAGGCCTGTTAGCTCCAGTACTTGTAAGTAGTGAAGATGTGGACTCCTGCTATTTAAGTGAATAAGTTATAATCTGTGTTAAATAAGGGAAGCCAGCATATGATACATATATGTTGCTTGGGGAGGAACGCTATAATGATCTAGAAATTGCAAACTTAGCCTTAAGCCTCACAATGCACGCGTTAATTTCTAAAATAACTTAAAAGTTATAGCAATAATTACGTAAATAATACACTAATTTAAATTAATAGTGCATTTAAGCTACAATTAACTTAACTATTATCGAATGATTTTATTATTCATAGTATTGTATACGTTTGTAAACAAACGAGGACGATTAGGCTTAACAAGATTGCGATCGTCTAAAATTGTCAGAAATGACGTACTTGAACACATTTTTTTATACGGCAAAAGCTCCTCCATTCGGCAAAAATATTCTCAAATATATATTTTTTATTTTGATTTCGTTAACCTTGTATCGGCGCCGATATATCGGTTATCGGCTAATTTGCATATCGGTGCAATCCTAATATATGATATTGTTTATCCATAGATAACTGTTTATCATAACTGTGATATTAAAAGTCGCGAATACGATACGCACCCTAAACTACACCTTCACCGATGCCTTGGGTTGATCAAATCATCTCTGGCTAGTTATTACGGTAAAATTATATTTTATTGTCGTTTATCATCATCACTAACTCTATAATTTAAGAAGGGTATTTTTTTGAGTATTTGAATAATAATTTCATCTTAGTTTGGCAATGACTTATGTTTTTTGATCAAATTTATTTCTAATAATTCTTTTATAATTTAAAAAAATTGTGAAGTTCAGAAATAAATATAAGTATCGAAATTTTGCGAATTTTTTAAAACTCAAATGGTGAAGTTCAGAAAATTTATTTATGTACCTATGTCTTCTTCTATAACTATATTTTAGCAACGTGATATTTTGAAAGGGGGAAAATTTAGTTTAGAGTTCTTTTTTAAAATTATTATAATTGGCGAAGTTGAGAAAATTTATAAAAGTTTAACCATGGTTGCTTTCTTTTAAATTTTAAATTTTAATCTTAGTAGCAAAGCGCAAACTCCCCCCGTAGGAGAAAGTGGCGAAGCCATTACCTGGTAAATTTATTAAATACGGGTTCAAAGACAGCAATAAAATCTAATTAATAATACTGTACTGTTATTCATATGATTACAAATGGTGTATTACTTTGCCAGACTTGCCCGCAGCCTCCTAAAGTGTGTTTCTTGAGAGGAGGCTCTGGTAGAAGGCAACATCCTTATGCCCTCAGTGCAGGTGGCCGACCCCGAAAAGCTACCTGAGACTTTCAGAGAGATGATTGAATTCCAGGACCGCGGCGGTCTCCTCTACCCTTCAAACAAGTGCATCCACATGTTTATGATGGCCGTGGAAGTCTTCAAGGCGATTACAACACCAGGCGAAAGGAGGGTCAAGTTCCTGGTGGGCTACTCTTCAGAAGAAGTGTTCGTGAGTGTCTACAAGGAGATAATGGGCAATGACTTAGGCATGTCCCTGCTAGACTGTGAAAAAGATTGCAGCCTGGTCAACACCGTTGTTCCTGCCATCGCCAGGTCCCTCTTCCATGTCATGGGCAAGAATATGGTGTCAAAAGCTAACAGTAATGCCCATGCAAAAGTCAAAAGAAGAGTCATAAAAAGAGGTAATCCGGATGCACCCGAGAAAGCTACCAGGAGCAAAAGTGACTACAAGAAGAAGAAACTTTCTAGTGAGAAAAAGTCCTAAGTCAATTTAAGTGTGCGTAGCCACTGACATTTGTTATGTATCTTTATTTCGTAGGGTAGATATTAGAATCCAGGTTAACCATAAAATAGGTTACTAGTACAGGGTGTCCACACCTTAGATTCTTACTAGCTATTACTTTATTATACCTAATTCAAAATAATATAGTCGGTACTCACCCATGGGCTAGGAAAAAGATTTATAAAGTTAAAAAAAAAAAATTAAATGCGGGGGTCTAGCTAAATGATACCTAGTGGAAATATAATTTTTGCTAGATTGGTCAGGTGTGGGCCCGGGAGGGATATCTTCTTTTTTTCTTTAATTGATGCTACCTACTTTATTTCATTTATTAGAATATACCTTGAAATATGTTTGTAGTTAAATGTAATATATCCATTTTTCATTACAGTTTTAATTAGAGATGTTGCCATTTATTTTTTTTAAGTACCTAGAAAACCTATGGAATTTTGAAATTTGATATTAGTAGACACAACTTTCGTTCGTCACACCGAATCTCTTCGTCAAATAAAAATTTGACTTCACAGCTCAAAGTACATTGGTCCTAGGGTGCTTCATGCTAAATTTGGGGTGAATATCTTTAAAAATAAAGAAATGAGAACGATTTTTGTATTTTCCTGGCTAGCCCGACTATGGAATCGGCCGATTTTGAGCTACCAATCAAGTATTCGTTATCTATGCAACAAATAATATACATCTCCAACTATCGATGAATATTTATTGAGCCTATAATATTGATTTCTTTATATTATACAAGCTACCCTTAGTACAATCTCTTCGTTCTTTAAGCATTATAGGAAACAAATTGTTCTAGAAAAGCTCGATATAATATAATATACCCCTTGTCATCTGGCAAACAAAATAGATACAAAATAAAGCGCAAGTGTCTGAAAGTAGTTCAGAATTCTGAATCGTTTGATGATAACAATTTCATTCATTTCTACTATTCTTTTACGAATATAAACATTGTTTTGGAACCATAGACATAGACTATCGAAAATAACAAAATTTGGTCTAAAATACAGCTACCCAATGCGAACCAGGTCGGTGGCTGCTGACCAAATTAATCATAGAAGCTGCTGGGAGTATTATAGACAGACATAAATGACTGTCTCTAGCAAATTATGAAGGCTTTACACTGGGGGGGGGGAGCAGAGAGAGCACTGTACAGGACAGGACAGTTGCGCGTTGCTGTTACCTCGAAGATTTGGTCCGATGGAGTAGTCCTTGACTTGGTGCAAAGTTCAAACAATAGTCTCTTGACAACGATTATTACGGGGTGAACTTACATCTTGCTTTCGAGTAAAACGAATCGAGACTAAGCGCACTGCGTTCGAGAAGTGGAAGGAAGCGGGTCGAGGTAGACTCATCTAAATTAACGAGAGTGCCGGGAGCTTGGGGGGTTCTGCGAGAATTGTGCAGAGTCCAACAGGGCGCGAATAGCGGGTACGAACGGGGAAGTTCAGACGGCGGATACGGACGAGGCAGGGCAGGCAACGGATACTGACTTCCAACTCTGGCGCCGGAGGATTTATAAGGGTCGAATGGGGTTTCCTCCCTCCTTCCAAAGGGTAGTGTTCTAGAGTCAGACGCAACGGCAGACGAGAAAAATCTCGGCCTTTTAGCGCAAGGGCGGTAAGGTTCCTTATTCGGCGAGGCGAACTTTGCCCGACTTCAAATGGGACCTTCTGGGCTCTCAAACTTGTCGTAGCTTCCTGAGATGGCGGCATTTCAGGTCACCGCGTCGTCTCATAATTTTGCATCTCCATTAACGCAGGCAAAGATGGTCGCTCAGGTGTCTGTTTTTTCTCTCTCTCCGTTGAAGTGCAAGGTGGCGTGTATCTTCCTCTCTCTCTCTCCCTCTCTCAGATCTCTGACACTCACCTTCCTAATAATTCCATATTCGGCCAGCTCAGTAATAAGCAAATATTATACTAATAAAGGCCTTAACATTATAATATACCCTTTTTGTTAACGTAAAAAGAGTGAACAGCCTAATTAATATTTTACCTATTTAATGTCATTTTGTAAGCTGTTCATTATTTTCTCCGTATCTATTTTATTTTTTCCCCGTTAACTCAAGTAGGCTTTTTGTAGGAATATAACATTTGTTTAGTTTGATTAATTGTAAAAATATCTATTTATATGAATATATATTAATTGCAATACAATACTCCCTGTAAATTTTGTTTTATATCAAATAAATGGACAATCTGATAAAAGAACTATAGTCCCGACGCGCTGAATAAAAAAATAGCGACTTTTGGAACCTATCAAAAGATGGAACCGAAATACCACTATTAAATTTATTTACATATATTTATACTTATTCCAATATCACTATTTTGATTCATATTAAAGAAGAACTTGTAAGATAGCATTGTTTTATTATTTTTGAAAAGACGTGTAAATATAAAATGTGCAAGCTGAATGTACAAATTTAATTTTGTTTGAAACTCATGTTTGCCGCGATGCGTGCGAAGCTTGACTCTACTACTAAGAGCCCCACATCAGTGCGGCATACTTGTTGATGAAAATGGATCAATCCGAAGAATTGAAGAGTCTCCTGCTGAGACTAATCCCGAACGGCACCAAAAGGACCCCGCAACAAGTAGTTCAGACCGTTTTTGCGGACCTCTCAATCCCCTTGATCAAATGCATTGAGATACCCAACGGTTTTACAGTGATCTACCCCAAAGGAAAGTATGTAGATCAACTTTTAGCGACGGCCGGGTGTATTACCCTTAGGAAGCTGGACTTTGAAGCAAAAACTCATCCACAAATAACTTCAAATCAGAGCTTAGTGTGCAAGAAAGTGGAAGCTTGGGTTGGTTCCCGCTCAAGCGAAAAAAATACAGAAGAACCCCAAGATAAACAAAGATAAAGGAAGATATAGGAGGTGATCAAATTCAAAGATCACACCCACGTATTTAAAGTAATCTGCGAAACCACCGACATGGCAGCAAAGGCCCAATAAAAGGGCTTACTGGCTTTCAGTATGCTAACTCCACCGGCGAATATACAACGTGACACATTTGTAAACATACAAATGTGTTTCTCATGCTTCGCAATGGAAGACTACACCTCGGCCAACTGCCTCAGGAAAGAACAAGTCATGTGCTCCGAGTGCGTTACTGAGAGCCATAATTTCAGGAAGTGCAGCAACCTCAACAAGAAATGCGTGAACTGCGGGGACAATCGCCACACAATGGTGATGCAGTGCCCCAAAAGAAAGGAGGCAATAAAAAGAAGAGAAAAGGAACTTCAAGAGAAGAATAACATGACCAACACCTACGCATCAGCAACTAAGAACCAAGTGAACGCACCAAACGCACTATCCAATATCTCCGAGGGCATGATAGGAAAAATTTACACATGCATGATACACGCGCATGTGCAAAACGCTCTTCAACCAGGGACTTACCAGAATACCCTAAATGCCCTACTAAAAGCAAACGGCATGGAATCCATGGTCGTCTACATCAAGTCGACTCATCAGCCATCTTAAGAATGCAGACGGGAGCGGAAACAGCAAAAAAGAAGAGAAGAAACCACAACCGAATTAGATGAGGAAAGTGATTTAGATGACACAAGTTCTCAGTCACCCAGGGATGGGGGGGCTAGAAGAACCACAAGAAAAACCCAAAGCAAAAGGAGATCTAAGTTGGGAAGGAGCCCGAGCCAACCCGCAAGAAAGACCTCTCCCTCCCTACTCTCTATCAACAAAGGAAAAACTAAGGAATCTAGAATAACTACTAGGAAACGGAGAAAAAGAAAACTTATCTCTGAGGACGGATAAATATATCAAACGGACCGGAAACACCACAGGATCAACGAACCAACAATGGGTAGGACGGACCTAAAGATTTTACAAATCAACATCAACGGATGGATAAATATAAGGCAGATATACGGTAGCAATTTAAAATTAGACCCGGACATCATCCTAATATCAGCACACGGAATCAACTTAGAAACTGACGAGATTAAGATGTGGAATTACTACGTACTAGCAATAAACCCTACGGGGCAACCTCACGACGGAACTGCAATAGCAATAAAGAAAATTATCAACTTCAGAGCAAAAGAAAATCTCGACGAATCTTACATCGCAATCTAAGTAAGAAAGTACCTAACCAACATTATCATAGCAACGGGATATCAACCGCCAAGGAGAAACCAATTGCCTATTAACAACTTCATCAAGATCTTCAACAACAGCACCTCGGTAATCTTTATAGGTGACCTTAGCGCTCACTGTCGAGCGAGCAGGTACCGAACCAGAAACGGAATAGGAAGATGCCTCGAAGCACTGCTCGCAAGAGGTATCTGCCAAAGACTGGGACCCAAATACCCAACATACGTAATGGGTGCTACAGACACAAAACCGGATATCTGTTTAAGCAATAATTATCTCCCATATAACTATTATATGCAACCGGAAGATATACCCTGTTTAGACCACACACGAACTGACTACCCTTACAATAAACCAAAGACCAATCCAAATCCCAAGTAAGGTAAGAAAAGCCTTTCATAGAGCAGACTGGGAGAGATATAGAAGAGAAATCAGCAGATACAAACCAAGAACACTAGAAGAAGCAAGACTAGAAGAAATACATAGATCAAGATTTGAACATAATAAGAACACTAATGCAAGCAGCTGACGAGAAAGCCATACCGATAAACCGCTACAAAACAATTAAAACATTACTCTGGACACCAGAAATGGCACGGAAATAAGGAAGACTCAAGGAAATATCAGAAGAAATCAGGACAAACAGACCGACGAGAGAGCTACACAATGAAATAAGAAGGACAAAACGAGACCTGAATTCGGATCTAAGAAACAGACAAAAGGAATACTGGAACGAAACAATACAGAAAATTGACAACGAGGCACCTGTAAAAGAATTTGGGAGTAAGATAAATCGACTGAAAGGCAAAGTAGGACCCAAAAAATGAAAATAAAAGACAACAAGGAAATACCATAGATGACGAAGACAAGATAGAACAAATGTTCAGGGACCACTGGAAAAAAAATATTTAGCATAAGTGAAGAGGACAACGAGGAATTAGACATCGACTTCAAAAGAAACATCGTAAGAGATTTCAACGAGGAAATTGACAGAACTGTTCTACGTCCAACAGTGGATGCATCGAGAGACACCTTCGACGGGATTGACGCCAGAATCACCGTACAGGATATCAAAAATACAATCTCACAATTCAAACAGAAAACCAAGGAGAAGATACTACAAGGAATCTTAAAAGTATTTAACGCTTGCCTTAACACCGGCTACTTCCCGAAAGAACTTAAAGTGGCCAAGATAATCTTTATCCCTTAATTAGGTAAGCCACCAACTCGAGTGGAGAGCTATAGACCTATCACTCTACTCGACTTCATCGGGAAGGTGTTTGAGAAAATACTAAATCAACGACTGAGTGAGTACCTGGAAGAAGACAAGCTTCTGAACAAACTACAATTTGGATTTAGGATAAGAAGAAGCACGTAAATGGCCCTCACGGTCATTACGGAAATGATAGCGAAAGCTAAAAAGGAAAAAGCTAGCGTCGATATAGTCTGCAGGGATGCTTCAAAGGCCTTCGATAGAGTGTGGATAACGGGAATGCAGTCCAAAATACTACAGCTACGGACAAACAATAAACTCGAAAGATTAATCTGCGATTACGTAAAGAAATGACGGGCTTACATCGAAATGGGAAACAACCGAGGCGATATTTTCAACATGGAAGCTGGCTTTCCGCAGGGAGGATGTCTGAGTCACACATTATATTTTGTGTACACCTCGGATATCTCTCCACTATTTACGGAAGGATGCATCAATATTAAGTTCGCAGATGACGTCACACATATCGTCTTTTGCCCTTACAGGAACCCTGACATGCAAGCCGGACTAACAGCCGAAGAAATAAGAAAAAATAACGCCTATGGGAAGCAATGGAAGATCAGCACAAACCGGAACAAGTTTATGATCGTGCCAATCTACAGAAGGAAATTGAGCGACATAATAATTCAAGGAGGTAGACATGACTACGAAAGCGAGACTAAAGTACTAGGACTTACGATTACCAGGACCGGATACACAAAACATGTCAAAGAGAGAGTGGAAAAATGAAGAAAGGACCGGGGCATACTCTACAGATTCAGATCCCTTAATCAGAAAAATAAAAGTAAAATCTACCAAGCAATCATTCAATTTGCAATGGTAAACCCAGTAATATCCACGACACCATCTCTAGAAGCAACAAGACTGAACTGCAGCGTATACAAAACAAAGCAGTCTCAGCTATCACCAACACAAGAAGAAGAGACATGAGAAGACAGCAAGAAATACATAGAGAAGCAAAGATAAAACCACTGAATAAGATAATAAAAAGCGAGGAAAGAAACTGATATTAAAAACGCAACAAGAAGTAGGACAGGAAATCATGGAATTGATAATCCCAAGAGAGGAGTGAGGAGCACATAGACTCTTCCCTACATATATTGAAAGAATCTACCAGGAGGAACTAGGAATCTACACAGGATAGAATTGACCATTGAAAGAAAGTAAGTATTAAAGGTAGTAAAGGAGAATTTACTTATTAACAGATCAACAAATAGAAAAACAAAGTGCAATAGAAAGAGTAACACTTTACCAGTAGTAATAAACACTAACAGCTATAATGGTTTAAACGCCACTCTACAACAATAAAAACACGTAAATAACACTAACATGTCACAAAACAAAGAAGATAAAACCTGTAACTCAGGCAATTGATAACTTAACTAATAAACTTCATAACTAGACATACCTAAAATGACAGAGATTAGTATGACTTCCATGCACCCTAGAATTCAATTGCAACCCTACTACTTCCTTCCTTCCACCCTACACCTTTCTTCTATCCTTCGCATCGAACGAGCCAAACACGGAATACGTGAGAAAGGGGCACTAGTGAAAAAAATTAATAGTAAAAGGATATATGACACACCTTGGTTCGGATTCCACGTAAAGCTGTAGGTCCACCGATCACCTAGGTCAGCTTTCAAGTCTTCTACGATATTTCATCCTTTGCTGCTTCTTACTTTTACCCTTCCTCTCTACCTACTGGTCTTCCCCTCGCTCTTCTGACATCTAGAGGAACTAAAAAAGACCATACGGGGGCAGGATCACTCTGCCTACCACCGTAGTCAACTCAATTACCGGGGTGAGAGGGGAGGGACTGCCACTATTTCTCTGTCTCTCCTCTCACTTTTCCTTTTCATTTCCTACCTTTCCTCAAGATTGAGATTTTAACATCTGACAACTTTTCAAGATCGTGTTACTAAAGAATACTGAATCCACTGCTTAAGATATATTTTACCCATAAATAACCCATGATCACATTCACTCAGCTTTCAATTAGAAAGAAGAGAACTCCATCGCCTGTAGTGCCTCCCCCCAAGAAAAAATTACTAATACGCCTGGTTGGAGGTACCATTTATGGGTTTCAGAGCCCAAGAAAACGCTAGGGTGAAAAATATGAGAGGGTAAAAGGTTTTCAGAAATAGTTTTAGAAAAAGTGTCCAGGTTCCAAAGGGGATTACATGTCATTTAAAAATGTACTTAATAGATATCGCATCTATGTCCATTATTATCACCTATTTCCGTACACCATTTATTTAATTTATAATATTCTCTCTATTTAATTTAAGGTAAAATAATAGTTTTTGTCTACTGCCAACCTTTTATTTTTCTACAAAATAACTCATCAACTACTCTTTAGTTTGTATGAGAGAGAATTCTTTCATCCTCCTCTCTTCAATCTCAGTTTTTATCGTGTCAGTGAGCTAGATGGCATATCGGGAGAGAAAGCGAAATAATCGGGTGTTTGTATCAAATATTGCGATGTTCATCACTTTATCACTATCTTTCAATTATCATTACTTACATATACGCTTAGTTGTAACTGCTTACTTTGGGTAGGAGGCTGATAATCACATCCTTTTACCATTTATGGGTTTCAGAGACGAGGAATAGGGTGGAATGCAAGAAGTAAGAGGGGAAAGAGTTTTCCGAAAGTCTTTTAGAAAAAGCGTCGAAGTTCCGGGAGTTATTGGAACTTGGGTTTCCAAAGGACACTACAAGCCATTTAAAAGTTTATTTAATATATACCGCATCTTTGTCAATTCTTATCACCTCTACGTGCATCACTTTTTTCATTTATAATATTCTCTCCTTTAATATGAATAAAATAAAGATGATAAAATACGAGTTTTATCTATTACATAAAGGTAAAATAATAGTTTTTTTTGTTTACTGCAATTTTTTATTCTTCTGCAAAATAACTCATCACATACTCTTGAGTTTGTGAGAAGGAAAATTCCCTTATCCTCGGCTTTTCATTCTTGTTTTTATTGTATCAGGAAGGGGATGGGGATACCAGGAGACAAAGGGAAATAGCAGGTGTTATGTATCAAATATAACGATGTTTACCTCTTTCTTACAATGTTACAACGTAATATGCAGAAAATCTTGTCTCAACGAGTACTGTAACAATCGGAGAGTCCTCCTACGAATAAAATCTAATCCATAACCTCCTTTTTTCATTTTTCACCAATAATTAAATCGTCTAAATCTAGAAACTGATAAATTTCAAGTACTTATAGTCTACTATTGTAGTTGAGAGGCGGTGAGGCTGAACCATTATCCAGAAACTCAATACGACCAATTGGGTGTCATCAATAGGTCAACGAAGATCGTCGATGAAATCTACCGTAGATGAATAATTAATCTCTACTGGATTTCTGACCCAATCCGCAGATATCATCGGTAGCAAAATAGCTGCTAAGTCTATGTGTCACACGATGTAGATGGAGAAGCATCTTATAACGTCTGATAGATAGGCAGAATTAACGACAAATGTGGTTGATTTGGGATAAGGACACTTCACCCAGGTCTGAATATTTATGTATTTTATGGTTTTGGCATAACGGCTGAGTTGTCACTGCACTCTTTCCCAAGCTTCTAAACCAGTTTGAGTTCGAAATAGTGTTAAGTGATTCTTACAATAAGCAAATTAATGAAATGATCGTAGAATATAAAGAAATCATTATTATACCCGCAACAAATATTCATTGCGATGAAATAAGAAAAAAGATATTTAATCTAGAAGAGCCTGAGTTGCACCTTCACTATAAATCTTTAATTGGTCCGCGTGGTTGACATCTCTTCCAAAACTCCTCATCATCAAAGTGGTATGTGTTTCTGTGTGCGTGAGGGAAGCGAAGCCCTTATGATCTTAAACCAATCAGTGGCTTCCCTCCAAAAAGTTCGCTAACGACACCAAAATGACGGAGTGAAAATTGAGGTGGGTTGGTGGATCTCTTATATTGCCAAACTAATCAGCAACTCGGCATTAGTGTCAAAAATTGGCGGACCCATGGGTACCTCAAACTAATCAGCGACTTCACTTCAGAAAGTTTACTGACGTCACCAATCCGCAAATCGACATTTGTGTTACAAAATGGCGGACACAAGGTTTGTGTTATAATACTACTAACCCCGTTCTCTTCTACAAAAATAAGTCAACAAAAGAGAACTGGAGCTAAGAGACGTTGGTTTCCCCTATTTAGATGGTTTTCCGGCGTCTTTGAGCTCGTCGGCTTCAAGCTTTTCCAAATCCTGCGTTATACTGAGGAAACAAGGTTGTCAAATAGATATATGCTCTGCCCTTGTCAGATTCTAACTCTACTTCTTGCTAGGGAACCGAAGATTTCTCGTTTTTAAGAAGGTACCCTTCTGGTTAATTTAACTATTCTCACCGAGAAGGACATATTGAGTGATCTTCTTAAACTCATTCGTACACCTGGGCGGAACCTCATACTCTACAATGAACTTCGTAAAAGGGTTATTCTATCCAAGAGAACTTTTAAACTATTCCCCTGAAGATATTACTGAAGAGTTGGCTAACCAGAGTGCAGTCGAGTTTGAACAAATGAAGAGGGATGGGTCTTTAAAACCAATCCGACACTCGTCGTCTCTTTTGACTAAGTTGCGCTCTCTCATTCGATGCATGTTAGCTGGTTGCCTCCCAAGGAAACCATTCAGGCCGTTATCGCACCAGTACTAGAACTGCCACTTCTTCATCAGACAACAACTCTTGCCGATCAAAAAGAAGGGCCAACATTAAATCTGTTTAAACTTCTCTAAGGGCATTAACGATAAAACGGTTTCGTGCACAACCAAGTGTGTGAATTGTAGTGGATCACACATGGCTTCTTCTAAGCAGTGCGATTCGTATCTGTTTTAAAAATGCATAAGTCCTTGGCGTCAAGTATTCGGAAGAGACTTCATTTAATGAGCAGGCTAGTTCTCGCAAACATCGGCAACCCTTCTGTCGGTTCTACTTCTTTGGTTGCCACTTCGGTTACGCTGGCAGCCAAAATGGCTCGAGGTCTTCCCTTGACAATACTGGAGGCCTCTCTAATCCACGCGTGACGGCTAAAAGAAATTCCAAGCGGCCACGGTCCTCCTTCGATTCGCTAGACGTAGATGAGGTAAGCCCAAGAAAGGGGCAGCAAACCAGCCCTTCGGTAAGTCTATGTTTAGCAATCGGAAGGAGGGTACTAACCCTATGCCAAATATGAACTAGGAGCAACGTGAAGAAGACCCCCTTCTAAAGAGCAGCATGCGGTAATCGCAAATGCGTCCAGCAAGCCGGAGCACTTTGGGCAAGAAAAAGGGATTACTCTCGTGCCTTGACGAACCTTTACAACTAAATCCTTGAAAGTGACAGGGTCAACAGTTCTTTCAGCGGCAAATATCTATCGGGAGACTGTCACCGGAAGACATGGAAGCATTCATATGAAGACGACTTCCAGGGGGTATGTTCCATCAATGGACATGACTTTGACTTCGAGCTAATTGCTGCAGAGACTCAACTATCCACTCTATTTTGGCTGTTTACCTTCAGAAGATCATATTGGGTGCTTCCCTCCCTGTTCCCTATTTTATGGTACAAAGGATTTCCGCTCCTCCCACGAGATGTGTGGTTGGACTGGTTGGTGCGCGATTTACACCTGAAGTGATGTCTCCATTCTTTCTTTGTCTTTGAATCGCTTCCTTTAGTCGGTAGTAGCTCAGTTCCAGTTAGATAAGAAGTTACACTTGTGTCTATTTACGTTACACCGTCAGCTTTTCCTGAGATTCTAAGGTGAGTCCCCGAGACCGAGTCTTGGCGGAACTGGCGAAGGCGCTGATGATTGGTGTCCTAAAATTGGCAGTACTACCGGCTCTTGATTTTTCCGCAGCCAACTCGGGCGATGCCTATGTCGTCAAGGGAAGCCAATCATGCCATAAACCTTTTGGGTTCAAGGCTAGGAAATACTGATTTTGGTGTAATTATCTGGCCGTTGGCGCCGATAGTTCTACCCAAGGCATCATCCTAGTTAATACAGCATTTAAACATTTTTAACCACACCTCTAAACTAAACGCTTCGATAACACCGAAATTATTGCGTTTGTATTTCTTTTAACGTACATCTTGTCACATTAAAGCCGTTCAGTGTATACTATCGAGGGCGATTATGAAGATGGAGTAGTTTTTTACGTTCCTTACCTCTTGTATGAAACCGATAGGGTCTTTTAGGCGCTACGTTTTTTTTAATGGCCGAGCTGGTTGCAAGATACCGCTAGGACTGGGAATTACGCACCACTTATAATTCACAGCGACTCATAAACCACAATAAGTACCCTTGAATCACATGAATCTCCACATCCCATCTTCCGTAGTATCTGTTACTTCATGGTTACTACAAAGTGGGGTGATTTCCAGATTGTATTCTGCTGGGTTGTGGGCAGGTATGGGACAGCCCTTCAACATACATGGCAGATTAGGTGTAAGTCGGCGGCCATAAATTTAAAGTTGGGTCCCATCCTTTCAAATTGGACACAGTTGCATGTTGCAGCACCATCTGATTCAGCTATCCCTTGTACCCTTCTGCGGGGACTATTTTTACTTCAAACTGTACCCACCTTTTGCTTCAGTGTCATCATTTGTGTATTTCGCGCCTGGCTGGACGACAAGGATCACTTTCGTCTTTCTCTTGTACTTAGAAGCAGACATTAAAATTAGTTTTTGAATTGTTGATTGTACGCTTGGTTTCTTTATCTTTCTCATCAATCCTTTTGTAAAATTGTTGTGGGGGAGGGGGTATTCTTGCGTTATTATTGTTTTGTTTTAAATTCTCTCTTTGTAATAAAGCTCCAATACTTCGCCGGTATCTAGTTATTTTCTTGTCACCTCGAAATCAGGCATACAAGGATGGATACCGCGCTATCAGAAGAAGCGCTGGATTGAAGGCTTTTGTGGGAAATGTTCGCTACCTCAGATTGGAGACTCTTTGTTACCCAAGATTGAGGAGTGTTTGCTACCTCAGATTGGGGAATGTTTGTTACCTCAGATTGTCTGAGACTTTTTGGTCTGATGTTCTAGTCTGGTATCACTCTGCACAAGGTAAATGTCTCGTTACTGGGACGTTTGGGGTTGCAAACACTATTTCTGTTGCTTGAAACGTATTTTTGCGTCCCAGATTGTGACCTCTGCTGGGGCACTAGAACGTACCTTCTTTAACTTTTCACATTAATCCTTTTATGAATCTTTTGTTTTTCTGCGTTGTTATTTTGTAACTTTCTCATTGAGTTATAATTCTATGGGAGGGGATGGTCATGACCTCGTTGGTATATGAAGTCCTTACACAAGAAAATATAAATCTTTCCTTTTTTTCTCTTGGCGAATGAAATGTTAAAGAGGCAAATACTCTTCCAAGAATTGAATAAAAGTATTGGCTTGGAAAGGAGTAAGAAGGATTAGGAAAAGCAGAAGTAGTAGATATTTAAAAAAAGGAAGATTCTCGCATTGTTTGAGATAACAATATAGAGGAATAAAGAGTTCGCGTTAGATGTAGCGAATGGAGTGAGATCAGATGTAAACCATGGCGGTAAAGGCAAAGAGGGTGTGACAATGTCTTTGAGGAGTAGCATTATTCCATTCCCTGAGTATAAATGTGTGAACTCGTGAATAATATAGTCTAAGGCAAGTTTTCGTATGGTGAAACTGCGTGATTGTATCGTGGGCAATCCTCTAATTATAGAAGCGAGACTGAAAAGGAGTGCTAATTGAATGACCTAGGATGAGGCGTAGAAGGAATTAGGACCTGGTTTCATTTGATGGTTATAGGAGATATGAATGGACGAATATGTGACAGTAAGTTTAGGTAGACCTGGCGAGGATAAGGAAAGCGAATAACGATAGTTTTCTGTTCTGTACCTACACACAAAAATGTGTGTCGGTATAGATAGTTTTGATGAAGTAGACAAGGGGAATATAATAATATGTTTGATCTGCTCGTGATCAAAAAGAATATGATAAGGGATGCATTTTATGAGAAAGTTATGACAGGTATCGCTGAGACTCTAGCTAGCCTCATGATTGAGCTGTGTAAGGTTAAACTATCTTGTTTGTGGATCAAAAGACACTAGAAATCTTCAGACACGAGAAGAGAAGAGAAAATGAAGAACAATTTGGGGGTATCATGAGAAGTATTACAAGAGCTGTATGTGGATGTACTAAAATTGGAAATAGAAATTGCACTGTTTAATGGTGAAGTGAAGCTATGGCGCATACGACAAAAAGGTAGAGGCAGGCATACTTCTCACGTTTTATAATGCCAGGAAGATGCGCATGAATATATAGAAAGATGAAAAAAATTGAAATAAGAGATTAGTTAGAGTTAGAAAGCTCCACATGAGGTATTCGGAAGGAAGGTGAATGATGATCTGGATGGATCCAGAAAGTTATTTTAATGGAGATGAAAAAGTAAGAGAAGAATAGAGGTGTGACTATCAAGATTAAGAATTTGATGGTACTTATGGGTGATAAAGAAGTTATTGACAAGAAAGTTTGCTGATAAATATAATGTGGGTATACAAGAGGAATAAAATGTAAATATAATTAAGTTCAGGAGTGCAAACAGGGTGGTATGTCAGGCTATGGTCCAATAAGCATGCTAGAGATGTGTACTAGAACACATGTGGCTGAGAAACATGGGATTTCTACACAAATCTCCCCACACTTTAGAGCTC
This sequence comes from Ceratothoa steindachneri, assembly GCA_963969495.1. Lineage (NCBI taxonomy): Eukaryota > Metazoa > Arthropoda > Malacostraca > Isopoda > Cymothoidae > Ceratothoa > Ceratothoa steindachneri. The sequence goes on along the minus strand of OZ018326.1, from coordinate 81,602,978 downwards.
GTAACACTTTCGTAGGAAAGATAGCCAAATTCATTTTGAGCCTGCCATGCTCTCATGTGCTTAACAATTTAGGACTTTCTCCCAGCAAAATCAGTTCCCCACCCATACCCAATGTTGTGGCATGGTCATCCTTATGGAACATTCTCTCTAGCTTTCTGTATATATAATAACATATCGTTGCAATTCACACTTTCGAAGTTTATAAGAATCTGGGAGATTGCAATTTCACGCATCCTGCGCTACAAGCAACAAAGGCACACTTGGTGATTCGCTTAGTTACCTAAACGGGAACGAACATCACCTTCGTCACTGCGAAAAAGAGAAACATCAACCTCTTCGAGCAAGATAGTCAAGCATTATTCACTTTAACTTTAACAGTTTTTGGCTGCTGGACAAGCAAGTTATTCCCTGCTATCTCTATCGCCACCGGCCTTCACTTACTCTTGACAATCTCTGGATATGTGGCCATTCAAATTATATTTGTTATTGTGCATTCACGGAACGTTTTTCCTGCTGGTTGTCAACGCTGCATCGAAGTCTGCCTCTTCTCCGATGATGCATCTTTATTAGGATCAGCTTTGACGACACACTCTTTAGCCATACATGTCGTCTGAAGACATGAGCAGTATTTTAAATCGACGATAGAACATTATTTTTGTCACTGCAGCTTATCGTTACTTGTATCTCTATGTCAATGTTTGAAGTCTTTAGTCAATTCATTTATTGCAGACTCTACTCATTATTTCGACGCTATGCATGACAGAGTTTACTCCATCTGCCAGTCCTATGTCAATGAAAAACTTACCAAACTTCAATTTTTCCTTACAAGATACTACTTCATAGCAACTAATTCTATTCGTAACACTCAATATTTCCTTCCGGTAAAACAAATCGATGAAGCACACTCTTCTATCCTGTGTGCAATGTTAATCTGGAAATAATCATAGCCAATTATACATCGATTGTCTTTGTGCTCTAATCGCTAATAAAACTTATTTGTAGCGATTTCATTCAGTATCAGCTAATCTCTAATTGAACTTATTTTCATTTATTTTCATTTATTTTCATTCTCATTTAGACATTTTTATTTCACATTTTATTTAAAACAATGAAACACTAGGGAAATTATTGAACCTAGAAAAAATATTTCAAATGCCTCGGAGGATACATGCTCCCGTTAGATTTGTGTCAGAAATACCTTCTGATGGCTACACTGTATATAAAAAGATGATTCAATGGATATTTTGTGACTTTATATCGTAAAACTATTCAACAAAGCTCAGCATAAGATACTTTGCGCTAGTTTAAGCATTGTGAATAGGAGGGGAAGCTGGAATATATGTAGATTGAAAGTTGGCCTTCTGATTAGCTGAAAGTTGTGATTAAGTAGACGACATCAGAATGAGTTTTTGTCTTTAGTGAGGTTCATCACGGCTTGGTACCTCGTCTAGTCTGTTGGTTGCTTATGTATGTGATATTGACTTTGCTTCAAAGCTTTTAAACCTTTTTGATGGCTAAGAACTTGTAAAGACACAATTATAATATAGCTAGCTTAGAAAAGTCGTGTATGTATGGCATGCAATGTTCCTTGAAAGTACCAAGTGATGCATCTGTGCATTTACTTTCCTATCCCACCTACCTCTCTAATTATTACAGCCATTTGACATTTCCAATTTGCTCCAATAAAATAGGTAGTTTTTTCCTTAAATTAGTTTTCACTTCATCCAAACATTAGTTATATATCTTGCTATTTTAAATTAAAATAACTGTGTTACTGATCTCTCTTGCTTATTCATCGTCCTTTATTTTTAACTTCTCACATTCTAAAAGTATTTATTTTTTTCTTTTTAAAACTGCTTCTTGGTGGCAATATACAGAAATTAATTTTGAATTTTCTCTTTTCTTTTAAGTATTATTCAGCTGCAAGGATTATATAAGGTTTGCATTACGTTCATTATTTCTCTCTGCTTCCAGAAGGTTTTCTCGAGGTTTCATCCCCCGATTCTCCTCTTCCATCACCTGCACGCCTCTGCCTCAACCGATGAGGCCTTTACTTTCATTCTTACTTAAAATAAACCTCAATCCACAGTGAACAATGGCAACCCGCTTAACAGAATGATTTAAGTGCCTTTCATAATTCTCCATCCAGAAAGAGACGAAAAGAATGGAGAAGTTTTTATGTACTTTTTGTGGATGTGCTCTTGACCGGAATGAGCAAGACGTGGAGCAGTTTCGCCGTCATGCAATTTCCGTATCACGGATCGAAGAGTGGGTGGAAGGGTGAGGGGAGCTGAAGCGCAGAGGACCAAATTGTTAAAACCGTTCCGTTCAACTGCATTCAATAACAATGAATAGATAGTCGTGTTTTAGTGTCAAGTCCAAAATTAAAAGTATATCAAATTCGATAGGATACACCATTGTTAAAACGAAATTTCAGAAAGACGTTCTTTATATTTAATTCGGAATAAACATGGCATGAAAACTACATCCAACCACAAATGATATAAGAAAAATAACCCTGAAAACTTCTGGTATAAACCATAATTAATTTTACAGAGTTTAAAGTTGCATAACATCTCTAATGGCTACGTTCAACTTCAGTCACAGCAGGGTGTATTAGGTGTAACATGGCAACAGTGTGAAGCGTGTTCTTTGTCCCTCTTCGATATTTTTAAAGCATTTCCTGAAGACGTTGATGTTTGAATTAACTGTTTTGCCTGCTGTTGTTTTGTGTTCAAATTGTCCATAACAGTTTTGTGGCAATTATTCCGAATCATTTTCTCCTGGAGGCGAGCTCAACACACAAAATAGAGATCGTTGCTGGAAAAACGTTAACAGTTGCATTTTTCGTAGGTTAGGTTAGGTTAGGTAAAAAAATAGTTTTTCTCTATGCTATTTTAACTGTTTTTCATGAAGACATGTATTTTTCATGGAAATTAGTTAACTGTGAGATAGAAATAAAATTTCTTATATCCATGTACAAAGTAAGAACAAGAAAAAAATATATATTTTTCTTTAAACAGCAGGCAAAATTTTATAAGAAAATTCTAATTTTGAATTGAACCATACCTCCCAACTAAATAAATCATAATTACCCTCAAATTTATTCACAGAAATTTTATTCATTAATCAAAGATGATATTTTACTCTTTTTCATAAATAAGATGTAGGGCTCACTCATTTATTGTCCACTTATATAGGACATTATATAGGCTATTTATTGTTTACTTATATAGGAGATTTATTGTCCACTTACGAGTATATAGGATATTATATAGGACATTTATTGTCCACTTATATTGGACATTCAGTGGAAACAATCTATGGAAGCTAACTAAAATATAAATCTTGAAATGGTTTCACACTGTATGAATGGTAACCTAGAAGATAACTCCTCTAGAGATGGTTTCACACTGTATGAATAGTAACCTAGAAGATAACTCCTCTAGAGATGGTTTCACACTGTATGAATGGTAACCTAGAAGATAACTCCTCTAGATATAGTTTAACACTGTATGAATGGTAACCTATAAGATAACTCCTCTAGAGATGGTTTCACACTGTATGAATGGTAACCTAGAAGATAACTCCTCTAGAGATGGTTTCACACTGTATGAATAGTAACCTAGAAGATAACTCCTCTAGAGATGGTTTCACACTGTATGAATAGTAACCTAGAAGATAACTCCCCTAGAGATGGTTTCACACTGTATTAATGGTAACCTAAAAGATAACTCCTCTCGAGATGGTTTCACATTGTATGAATACTAACCTAGAAGATAACTCCTCTAGAGATGGTTTCACACTGTATGAATAGTAACCTAGAAGATAACTTCTCTAGAGATGGTTTCACACTGTATGAATAGTAACCTAGAAGATAACTCCTCTAGAGATGGTTTTACTCTGTATGAAATGTAACCTAGAAGATAACTCCCCTAGAGATGGTTTCACTCTGTATGAATGGTAACCTATAAGATAACTCCTCTAGAGATGGTTTCACACTGTATGAATGGTAACCTAGAAGATAACTCCTCTAGATATGGTTTCACACTGTATGAATGGTAACCTAGAAGATAACTCCTCTAGATATAGTTTCACACTTTATGAATAGTAACTTAGAAGATAACTCCTCTAGAGATGGTTTCACACTGTATGAATAGTAACCTAGAAGATAACTCCTCTAGAGATGGTTTCACACTGTATGAATGGTAACCTAGAAGATAACTCCTCTAGATATGGTTTCACACTGTATGAATAGTAACCTGGAAGATAACTCCTCTAACGATGGTTTTACTCTGTATGAATGGTAACCTAGAAGATAATTCCTCTAGAGATGGTTTCACACTGTATGAATGGTAACCAAGAAGATAACTCCTCTAGATATGGTTTCACACTGTATGAATAGTAACCTAGAAGATAACTCCTCTAGAGTTGTTTCACTCTGTATGAATGGTAACCTAGATGATAACTCCTCTAGAGATGGTTTCACTCTGTATGAATGGTAACCTAGAAGATAACTCCTCTAGATATGGTTTCACACTGTATGAATAGTAACCTAGAAGATAACTCCTCTAGTATACTCCTCAGAAGCAATTTATTAGGAATTCATTAGCTCATCCCATTAATAATAATGCGGCATTTTGTTCCTGTTTATCATTATTTTATGAATAAAAATCGAAGAAGTCTTTGAAGGTATTTTTATTTGAATAATTATTTATTTATTAATATAATAAGTTATATCATTTCCCCCATTTTCTAGCAGTATTTCCGTTTTTACTAACTTTTTAATGCCATGTTTGTAAAATCATTTGTCTTTGATATTGAAAAGTTCTTTAAGGTTGTTTCGACCTATTATGTTGTTAACATCTTCTGTCTCTTCAAGTGATTCGCTAAACTCTTAAAATGATAGCAATCTTATGTGGTAAGTTGCGTGAGTATGGAGGATGATTCATGAGTTCCCAATCAAAATTGTTAAATCAATTACATTTTATTTAATTTGAAGTACATTTTATTGTAGATGGAGTGCATGGGAAGTGCTGTACATTACTTCTTATAAAACCTTTTTCTTTTTCTTTATATGAGATATCTGGTGGAATATCTAAAACGGAAATGTGTAGGAAGTAAAGGTTTAGGTCGGTAAATAATAGAACGCTAGGCCGGTGGGGAGATTCGAACCTCTGACTTCGCGCGCGTCGCTAAGATACATTTGAGCCAAAAGAACTCAGTTCACTCAGAGCTTATAAGGTACCCCTTCGTAATCAGCACCCAGGATATCTTACAGGTTTGCTAACCTCTTCGATCTTACTGCACTATTGAGTGTCATCAGGCATCGAGATAGGACAAACGTACCATCATAACATATATACATTTCTCGATCTTCAACCATGTTATGGTTGAGCCACCTGCGTAATCATGCTTAATTTGTTATCTTTAACCTTCCCTGCGCTAGGATAAACTGGAATTTCCGTTATTTTACCAACTTTAGACTTTACCTTATAGTTTTATAAAGAAATCTGACCTTTTATCACCCTTTTTGGAAATGTGTATAACCTTCAGTGGGTAAAAAAAATAAAGGGTGGTATTTGATAATCAAGAGATTCCATAAGATTCATTTCGATTCTGAGCAAGCAGAGAGACAGGCTGGTGCCAAATGAACCCGCAGCCTCTCGAGTCAGATATTGCCAGATATAATTCCAGTTAAGCCTAACCGACTTCGTCAGTATCGACCCAATAATTAAGACTTCCCATTTTTGTCATGTGAATTTATAGAAGTCTTTATTTCTTGGAAGGAGAACCTGCGATGGGGCTCAAGCTTGTATACATTGGTGCTGATGCTCTGTGTACAAACTAGTCCCATTTTTCAATGTTGATGTTTGTTATTTTAGTCGTTATTATCCAAGTCCATTTTACTATTCCTATTTTCTTTACACGTGTGTTCTTTATTTCATTCGCCTCCTCCTGTCACCATGTTTTATAGACTAGATATTAGTGCCTTCTTTGGATACTACCGTTACTTGTCTTCCGCAAAGTTCATAGAGGTTCCTTGCTGCTATGTGCTTGCCCCGTCGAAACCACGAGGTCAAACACGAGGTCATTTGAACGGAGCGAGGACCGTGAAAACAGTCATAATATCAAACTACTTTCTGCGATAACCGAGCGATTGGAATATCAAACACGGGCCTCTGTAGCCTCCAGGGGCGTTATCAAGAAACCCACGTTTTGGTCCAGTCCAAGGATAGGTTTCTCCGCATCCCCCCCAAACCTTAGCGGAGGCAATAACAGTTGCGGCTGGTCCCTATATATTGTTGGTCCCAATTGGGCATCGACAGTATATGCCTGCCTTTTACAAAGAAACACGTCATTCCCGATAGCGCTCCATTACCCTACGAGTTCAAAGGCTAGAATTCTATCAAAGGATCTGAGCCCCAGTCAATTAGCCCATCCTTGGTTTTGGTACATTTCGTTTGGCACGAGACTCCCTCCAGTTAGTGTTACTACTAGAGGTTAAACTCCCTGTGGTTAAAGTGCCTCGAATAACCATCCGATCCCCGTTTCAACTCTTAAAGCCTCGAACCCAAGCTAGGCTGAGACGAATCATCTGTGGCTTCCTTGCCAGTCATACCTGTGTGGGTACGTACAGAGGCTCGTATAGCCTATCGACCACTCCCGTAGAGTTCGTTCCGAGTAGCTCTGTTCAGTCGATTATTGTAAATATCGAGTATCCATTGCCATTATTCTATCTTAAACTATTTATTGTGTATACTGTGTAAATATTAAAATATATTTTTGTTCCTACTTTGTCATAAGCCTCATAGCCCGCAGCCTTCATTAGTTTAATAACGGCCAACTGCACCCTAGCGTTTGTATTTAAATCTCTCGCACTCCTTCAGGGAAGTTGGTCCACAACTTCCTCCACTTCTATCCCCCATCTCTGTCCCGACCAGAGTTGAGTCAAGGTCACTCGTTTAACCTTGAGCGTCCACGCATCTCCGGTAGAAGTGACGTATATGTCAACAGGTCATTATACGACACTCATCAAAAATCAGGAAACAACTGCCATTTGCAACCATTGGCTATGAGAGCCCCGTAAGCAGGTTCCAAGGGCAACATGGGCGGCCATGCTGCATTTGCTATGCCTTCCCATGCCTTCCAGGCCCAAAGTTACAGGCGAATCTGTGGCTATATCTCTTTCACGAATTTTCACTTTCTCTAGCTTCTGTCAGAGATGCCATCGTTGTTTGTTGCTTTATATAAAAACAGCAACATTCGAGCTAAATTGCTCTTAGCACACTCTCTTACACATATCTATAAGCATGCTTATCATACACGAGTCTTCGTCTTCACTTTTACGTGACATATTCTTTCTTGTACACATTCTTTCACAGACTAAATTCATGATTCTCTCATACGATCCACGTTTCTTCCACTATTACATACCCTTTTAAAATCATTTTCCCGATTAAGTTCGTTCGACATATCTACCATTTTAGAATATTCCCACAAAATAGATCACTAACTTTCCTTCTCACCCCACCAATCACATACTTTCTAAGTCCCTCATTCTCTCCATTTTCTTCACAACCAGCAAACTCTTTAAGTTATGCCTTACAAATACCCTTCAAAATACTATATTCTATACTTCCACTGCACTCGACGTCCAAACTCCTAGTATTCAACCGTGCTCTGACAGCCTCTGCCATCTTCCTACTTTCCCGTATTTTAAAATCATATTCAGCTTCATTCATTCTCATACACTTTACTACGCTTCCAAAATAGCGAAATTGATTCACGTATACAAGTTCTACACCTCACATGCACCACCACTCACACACATTTGCAATCGTTTCAATTATTGACATCAGTTTAGTCTCACGTTCATATATTATTCCATTCAAAGGTAATCAGCAAACATACACCACTGCTTACATTACACATGGATTAGCCTCTTTCAAAGGAAGTGATTGATTTCTTACCCTTGGCACACATTGCAATATACTCTGAGCCATTCATCCAACTCCTCATTCTTTCGTAGGAATACCATAATATTTATATAGAAACTCTTACCTGAATCAAACAAAAGACCACCAACTCTATGTCATAAGAACACCCTACAGAACATTTCTACTAACCTTATCTTTTGTTTCCTTATTTAGAACACCTTATAAGAGCCAACCAACACAACGGATTTCTTCCTTAGGATCTTTACAATTTATAGGGAAAAATCTTGATCTCCCCCACCTTTCCTTTATCTAAGACTTCTGCTCATCCAGAATCAGCTAGAGATCGTCGAACCTTACTAATTACCGGAAATATATGTACTAGAGGCAGTAAGATAATATATGGGAGCGAATGAACGGTAGTAGGAAACTATTCTTAAGGTTTCTAGAAGCTATTAACTTAAAACACCCCTTCTCCCAACACCACCTAGATCGACAAACACACCGAAGGGAATTTCACAAAACCGCTCAAACAAATAAATCCATCTCTGCTTATTAATGGCGAAATAATAAAGTATTCGATGAGGAGGAACTTTTCTTAAAGGAAACTTATTTCTAAGGTAAATCAAGTAAAGATAGGGGCTCCCATTCCTTTTGTGAAGAATTACTTTTACTATGTAGTTTTTCAGTAGGGATCATCTTTGCTAGTGTGACCCGGGAGGGATTATTTTTACTTGATCCCAATGTCTTTACAAACGTACAATAAAAATTGAAGCTAAGGTATATTACTGCAAACATGAATTGTATGTCTAGTCACTAGTGATGCACACTTCTAGAGGTATAACTAATTAAGCTATATCTCCTATCGAACTATGTTTCTATGAAAGATTAATTATCGCTATTTTTCGGCAATAAACATTTATTAATAATTCTGCTCTATATTCCATTTGTTGATTAAACCTGTCTAATCTTGAATATAGGAGTTGTCTCTTAGTCTCCGTATCGTCATAGAAATAGACATTGTTTACGTAAGGGCTAGACATAATTGAATAATTCCTCGTCGAATTGCTGGGTCACGCAGCGTGTCGCTAGATAAGGATGCCTCATCAGAGACAACCGCTTTCGGCGCATCTGCTTCAGATCTAATTGTTAATCGATTCTTCGCTCGTAGCGTTTCTGGAAGCTCTATCCTAATCGATCGCTGGCGGGATTCAGGGCCGCCTCGAGTGGTCGTTAGGTTAATGGCTCCCTTTGCTAGCCCCGTAGTAAGCGCATTTGTCAGGGGCTCCCTGATTTCGCCCTATCTATGGGCAGTATGTAAACGGATTAATCTCATTCGAGATACACGCGGTTTATAAACCCTACCACACATGATAAGTGGAATAAAGAGGATGCATCCATAGCCGAGATTAATCTCTCTTTTGTATGTTAAATTAATTATTTGGGTGGCTTGACAACGAATGAGGTTTGAAAGAATGAATATCTAGATTGTGCCTCACCTTAAGTATTGAATTCCTAAAGCTCAGCGCCACTTTCTCGGACGATATCTCGCCCTCCTTCCTGGTCCAAACTAGATGGGCCAACGTATCCGTCTTTGGCTCTGGGCATCCCTTCCATTTGGGCAGCGGAACAACATGGACGACGGACATGTTGTCGCAGCCATATTTCGCCTGTCAGCGATAAATCGCGAGCATAACTCGTTAGAGGTGCCCTTATCGCTGGAGTCGCTGGCAACGGCGTACCTGGTCGCTTCTTACCTGCCTCGATCCAACACTTGGCTTGTCCTCATTTTTCTTGCGACGCTCTTATCGCGAATTCGAGTCTAAGACAAAACTATTTTCACCTCCAATTAAGCGCGATGGAGAGTAAAAGGAGGCGGTCATCATTTTTCCTATTAAACAAATACAGATAAACTTATACACCCAGGTTAAGGCAAAAAAACTTATGGAGTACAATTCACATAAATGCACATCAGTGCGAGAAATAGTACAGGCGCCCAACCTATAAACAACACAAGAATTTATGTATACAATACTTATATACGAAAGACAAAATTTCCTCTCCCACTCTCCTAAAGTGATTTAAAGAGGCTGAGACGAAGTCTCAGCCTCTTTTTTGCATATATTCAAATTATATACATTGCTTATACTGTATAGCAACCTATAAACATACACCGTCGTATATTAACATACAGGTCTTACACGACAAATACCTTCGTTTCAATCTCATCATGTGCCCATTTCCCACATCCAGCTTTGAAGTGGGAGTTGGCTGTTAATTAAAAAAACACACGTTTGTTATATTTTCAGCTTCCATTATTTTTTAATTTGTTTGTAATTGGAGTTCATTTGTTACTTTTTTATAATTGCTTTGCAAATAACTCATATTTAGCGACAAGATCGCGTTTAATTTGTCAAACCGCACATTGACAAATATGTGGAGCTTTGCTCTCTCGTTGCTCGAAGCTTTGGTCTAGTTTATAATCAGCGACTGTGTGTGAAACCACATCATTTTTTTGCAGCGATAACAAATGATTGAGGCAGTTTGTTTACCCTCAGCACAGCACAGGGCGCTCACTGTCTAATCAATTAAGTACATGGCAGTTTGACACGCGACGCGTTCCATATTTGCAAGATTTGTTTGAATGATATGGTCCCATGTGCGTATGTTTAAACACACACGCGTAACACATGCCAACATAAAGTCTCATAACTTATATATTTGTCTTTCAGTGCTGTTTTTTTGAAAGGGGTTTAACGTAGCATTTCTTGGTATTTACATCCATCTTTCACTTTTACCATTCTTCAATGTGCTCATTTCCCTCTATTCATTCATGTTTCTATGTGTTTAAACCTCTTCTGGGATAAACTATTATTAATTCTTACATCCCCCCCTCTCTCTATCTGTGTGTAGCAGGGTGTGTGGGTGTGTGTTTTTTTTGTCAACGTGCATTAGCCAATCGTTCTTATGTCCATGTCATCTGTCCTGAAACTCCGAATCCGTTCCCCACAGTCCCCAGTCATAATACATCTCTACCCCTATCCGCTTCCTCTTATGGACAAAACCTTCCCATGATATAACAACGAATTAACAAAATTAAATGACGAAATTTAACATACAACACACGGTGTGCACTGATATAAGAGTGACTCCGTCATCGAAGAGAGCCATTGTTCATTTATGAAATGTGATACATTCAGATACTTGAGATTTATGCAAAGGCGTCTGTTAAACTGACTATTTTACAGACAAAAGTCATCTCTTATTGAGGCGGAGGGAGGGGGGTGATTAAACTCTGTAGAAAAGAAAAGTGATAGTGGAAGAGAAAAATGATGGGAGGAAGATTTTTTTTTATAAAAATGATCCTTTAACGATTCCATACAATAACGAAGGCGCCATTTTGGTCTTGAATTCCATTCTTCCAGGTTTCAGGTCTAGTATGAACTTTACCCCTGCTACGTCATTCCCCCTTTGGGGGCCTGTGCGCTGGAACCCTTTCTCTCTTTCATTTCATGAAATTAAAAATACCCTTTTAAAAATGTGGGGCGGGAGGAGGTGGGGGGGCAAATTATATATCTCAAAGACACAAACGATTCGTTCGTATCATCTGGGGCGCCTTTAACTAGATCCCTAACGAATATGTGTTTGTTTTTGGTTGTACATCCACTCATCATCACTTTTCACGTTGTCCCTTCTTTGTATTCCCCATCCCCCCAATTTCATTTCAATATTTTCCACCAATCAATCACGGAGACTGCCTCTGCCATTCCACAGAGATTAGCTAAAAAGCAAAGACCCATGGACAAGCCAACTTCGACTTCGCCGTTTTAAACTTGTTTTAAGGAGGAAGGGGTTGTATGGAAAAAAGTGGGGGCATATTATATTTCCTAGTTAGTTTATTGCACCATACCTTCATTTTTCAATCGTAGACGTGCGCTCCCCCACCGGCAAAATAATGAAAGCGAGATAAAGATCAGAATGATGCTAGCAAGCCATAAGGCACCAGAGGACTGTCCGATTTAGATATGGTCTTTAGGTAGAGTAAGGAAGGTATTAGTGTGTTTTTTCCCGCCAACCAGCGCGCAGAAAATATTACCTGGCCCAAGGAAGAGCCATCCTTTCCGCGTGAAGGAGTGTAGAAATGGAAACTCCTTTATTATGCTCCAGGGCGGAAGAATGATGTGTGTGCAAAGAGAGGAAGTAAGACAGAGTGGTGTTGTAGTTAGCTAGGTGTGTATCGATCAAGATGCCTGAACACATGAATTTAGCTCGATTCACCGCCAAGGGGCGACTAGCTCCCTAAGAACGTCGAAATTGGGATGGCTTGCTTATGCTAGGAATAAATCCTGTACCTAGCCATGAAAATCCAATTTCTTTTCCACTAGACTAGTGAGAGCTGCCCATCCACTAGTTATGGGGGTAAAATAAAAACCTATTGATACAGAATAAATCAAAACACCTGTATAGGTAAGGATCCCTCATACACTCAATATACAGTATAAAGGCCTTAAACTTCCTTTACGGTATGCAGTTTTGAAGGGTATATGACTGTAATTGTGACTCAAAGATATTGGTACCGAACTCTAAACTCTCTAACACATCTTGGAGGCGTTCTACATTTTTTTTTTCATGCAAGGATCGATCAGAAATTTGTCCTTGGATCATTTTGCCCTATACCTTGTCATTAAAGAATACTCCAAAATGGCAGGCGGGATTAAAATCTGGCTAATATTCAAATCATTCTTTGCGTTCAAAGGAAAATCAATCCTTTGGACTTTCATCGTATTTAGGGTCTAAATAGCACGAAAAAAATATCTCTCAAGTGAAAAAAATACATAACAGATTCTAATGGGGTTTGCAAATGGCTGTGAATTTGATTATCTCGTTTTTTTTCTTGTGAATCCAATGAACCTTTTAAACAACCCTTCGCTGGCTTCAATCTCTTCCACCGACAATGCCAAGATCCTCTTCTCGTAAAGATTAAACACCTAACCGCTCAGGTGATGAATTTGTCCTTTGGACAGAATGAAAGCAAGTTTCCAACTCCCAATTATTTATTAGTCACAATAACAAAGTCGATTCCCAAAATTCATGGAAGGGTTCCAGGTCACGGACTAGACATCTGTGAACAAAATGTTTAGTGATTAATTTGCTACGTTTTCTACCTGATCCTGGACATTCAGCATTGATAAGGTTTTATATCGTTATCCTTATCACAATCGATTTATTTTCACATCTCTTTTCCCGCTGAATGAAGGTATGCCGCAGTTGGATTACACCGGCTACTTTTTTGTTTAAATTCATGAAATTCCCTTTTCCGATGCAATCTATTCCACGTTAATCATGGAGCCGAAGGAAGCGAAAACCAGCAGATAAACATGAATCATGAGGAAGCATCGGCAGAGGAAAGCGAATGGGACCTCGAGAAGTGTTGTGATTGAACCTGCAAGAAGAATTTAATGAAATTTTAAAATATCCAGGAACAAACACGATCTTTAATCCTCCCCCGTAAGAAAGAGAAAGGTTTGGAGAAATGGGGAGAGCATCTCTGATTTTTGGAATTTGGGGTACAAGTCATTATACACCTGCCTCTTCAATGTACATGAGTATTCCTTCTCCTACTCCCCATGACCACACCTCCTTTACGTGGGAAGAGAACTCAATTGCCCTTTTCTTGCAATGATCAAGGGAAAATTTCTCCCTTATAAATGTGAAAGCGAGAAAAATCAAACCTTACTAACGCATATACTTTTTCACTCACATGTATACATTACCTTTTAACAATTTAAGTATAAATTATTTCGTTTAACTGAACAGAAGAAAAAGACACCGTGATCAACGTGGAGTAGATTTCAACGGAAAATGGAATTTCATGAATTTATACAAAAACCAGGAAAAGACCGAAGATGAGAAAGCCGCTCGCAGCAGATGCCTTCAACCTTAGTCTGCCGTGAAAGAGGAGGGAGGATCGATGCATCTTTGAACAAGTTTACACGATTAACCAGAGGGGCCCAAAGATAACAAGTACGAGTATGAATCCCTCTCACTAGGTATTAGAACTTACAACTTTTTAATTAGAATAATTGATATGAAATGAAGCAATATGTAAAAATTGGTGTACAACTTGGCCAAAGGATTCGAATCAGCATCACGATAAGAAATCTTTGAATAATAACTCTAATATGCATGAAAAATGTTTCGGAAATAAATTAAGTTAATCTGGGATAATTCTGAGTCACTGCGAACGAATATGATGTTTAAAGTTGATGATCAACTCTAGTTTTCAAGATACGACAGCATTGTGTCTGTTCGAGTTTTTACGGCACATGCGCATGCGTACTTACAATATACACCAGATTCACCAGACTTACTGCATACTCGTACAAGTGGACTTCAGTATTTTTTTATCTCTCGAATGAGGTAGTGGGTTAGTACATTTTCCTGAGGTGTTGTCTATTTTAGTCCACTTAATTGAGTATTTTTACTTATTTTCTCTCAGATTCCTCGTACCTATATGGCCATTGCAGGTGACTTCTGCTATATTGATGGTGAAGTGACTTTTGAATCGCAGAAGCGCATTATAAGTGTTATGGTTAGAAAAACCACTACCTATATTTTAAATGCAAAACTGGCGATCATAACAAGATTTGAGGCCCTCACATATTCTGCAACACTTGTGCAGCGAATGTTCGCCAGTGGTCGAACGGGAAAAGGAAATGTATTCTTTTTGCCTTGACAGCAACGAGTTAAAAAGCACCAGTAGGTCATAGCAAGTGGTTTGAAAATGGTCTTCCATAAAGGATGCTGAATTTGAATTGGGCGACACTTTTGTGTTTTAAAGTTTGAAGGCATACTTTTATGATCTTTGCTCTCTCTCTTCACTCCGATTAATATATTTTTGTTTGTTTTTTTAGAATATTTGTGTGCGGTGTGTCATGGAGCAATTTATAACTGAGCAGCGCGTTCTCATTGGGAAAACATTTTACCAAAACGGAGAAGGTGCGACGCAAACAGTTCTAACACTTCGCACCATTTGGGGGGGAGAAATGAAGCACCCAACTAATCTACGGATCGCAGACTAATGATGAAGTTTAAAACAAACGGTTCAGTTGCAACGTCCAAATCGCCTGGGTGGAATCGTTCTTGTCAGACAGAACAACAAATTTCTGTTATGCGAAACAATGTCACTCAGAGTCCGGGAAAATCAATTCGCCGATGTTCGCTGCAGTTGGACATCCCGACCGCTTCACTACATCGAATTCTGAATAAAAATCTTCCTATGCATGCGTACAAAATTCAACTTACATACACAGCATCTTCAGCCACCTGACCACAGGAAGCGGAAGCAATTTTCTGACTGGGTTTTGAAGAGACTTGCAGTCGACGAAAATTTTGCAAAGAAAATCATCTTGAGTGACGAGGCTCACTTCCACTTGAGTTGATTTGTCAATTAACAGAATTGCCGGATTTGGGGAAATAAAATCCTCGCATAATGCAAGCGCGTAAAATTCATCCATTGAAAGCGACTATGTGGTGTGTTTGGGGGGCAGGTGGAGTGCTTGTACCGTTCTTCTTTGAAGATGATAAGGGGGAATGGAGTTACCAGTAATAGAGAACGTTACTGAGACATGATATCCACTTAGTTAAGACAAAACTTGCAAGATATGGAGATTGAAAAGCTCTGGTTTCAGCAGGATGGAGTGACCTGCCACACTTCGTGCCAAACATTGCATTACCTCAAGAAAAAATTCCGCAATGAGTGATAGCCTTGCATGGTGACCAGGAATGGCCATCAAGGTCCTGTAAACTGTGATTTCTTCATATGGGAGTATGTGAATTCACAGATATACGCCAACAAACCACCCACAATTCCTGAACTCAAGGCTGAAATCATTGATGTGATTGGAGGCTTCGAGCCACACATCTGTGAGAGAGTTATCGAAAATTTCGAGGAGCCCATAAATGTATGCAGAGTCAGCGAAGGTGGAGATATGGCTGACTTTGTGTTCCATACCTAAACGAGAAACATAATTCATTAGAAATTTGTAGAATATTACCAAGTTTATATATATTTTTTTAATTATTAACCTTTCAAATTCAGGACCCTTTATGGAACACACTTTATAATATTTCCAATTGAGAAAGGTTTTTCAAAGAAGAAAAGGCAGAAAAGACTTCCGTCCAGTGCCCCATGGGGAGGGCCTACCAGTTTATGAATCACTATAATCTATCTCACTTGATTTCTATGAGGGCGAAGAAAGTTTCAACTCTGGGTCATCACTGTCACAAAACTCTTCTACCCTTCAGAACTAAAAGTAGCTTGCAAGACTTTGTCAAGGAATTGGAGCTACCAAAGAATAAGGCAGCAGTTCAATCTGATATCCTGGCAGCTATAGTTATGACTTCTCCATTTCGTGACCGTCATTTGATCATGGATGAAGAAAATGTGGGAAGCCTTCAAGTTGGTAGCAACAAGATGGTTTAGAAACCATAAAACAGACAAGTGGAAGTATTTGGTTCAAAACCAGGCATATAAATAAAAGGGTGTAACATGACGCTCAAGATGCATTTTCTGCTCTCACATCTCAATTTATTTCAATAGAACTGTAAATCATTAAGTGTAGAGCACGGAAAGCGATTTCACCAAGATATTTCATTTAGACAGAAACAGCATCAAGGCAAATGTAATGCTTGTAGAATACTTGGCTAGAGATGCTTATCTCATGCGTACAAGCGACAAGCCAAAAGGAGTAGAGGAGACACCGAATAAAGACCATGTTTTACAAATATGTATGTATGTAAGTAAATATTCATATGCTATTCTAATATATATATATATATAAACTTAGCACCATTATTCGCCCAGGAACGATGAAGTGGACGAAGAATCAGAGGGCTCCAGTTGATCGGAGCTTGTTCCAGAGAAATAAGGTGGACTCAGGATGAGCAGTGTAACACTACGCTCCTACTTGTAACTGGTCTCATAATTTTTGTAGTGATGGTTCTCATAATTAATAATGAATTAAGCGTAATAGAGTATAAATAAGGGTCCAAATTGGTGGGTGAAGTTTAAATAAAATTGTAAAGTACAAATGAATAACATGGTCACAGCCTCTGGGCGGGATCTATAGAACTTTCATTGATAGTTGGGTCTCAAGTGAAAGAGAGGGAAAGATTGGGGAGGCAGCATCCACTTTCAAAATCTGGACGTTGTGCTCTTATCAGGAGCAATACTTACTATTTTAACCTATGGAATGCAGATAGTAAACAGAAGACGACTCTCTCGCTGTTTTTCCATCCCAAGTGAATTTAGGAAAGCGCATTTTTGAGGCCTAACAGTTTGATAAGTAATCATCCTCCGATGTGACTATTTCAAAGTCAGGAATTGATTATATGTTTTACCATTAGTATTTTAAGCCATATCTTGAATATTTCGCTCAAGCTTGATCGTCCAAACTAATCCAAACTAATCCAAACTAATCGAAGTTTTTATGTTTAGATTGTTAGAAGGATAAGATTCTTTCATGTATTTAAACTATTCACTAGATAGGAAGAGGATATGGAAACTGATGTGGAATAAATCTTGACTGGATCATCGTAATATCTTTTTTGAGTCAAAGGTTGGTAAACTTGTAAACTGGTTTGCTCCATGAGGTAATTAACAATGACTCACACGCTAAACTTAAATCCAAATTCAACCAGTATATGAATAGTTGGTTATGATCTAACGCAGACTGTTTGGTCTGCTTGATTTTGCATAAGATTAATATAGTGTTGGGGTGTATATTTGGGAGATTTATAAATTATATTCTATTGGGAAATGAAGAAGCACCCGTTGGAGGGATTGGACTTCGTTTGATTTGTGGTTAGGGTTTAATTGATTGTTGCTTACATTAATTTGTCCCAGCGGCTTTTACTGAATCAAACCTTTCTTATGTTTTCATGTTCTTTAGGTGCTATAATCTATTAAGACAATTCAAGTGTTTTAGATTTGGAATTAATATAGTTGTACTTGGCTTCCAATATTCCTGTCTTATAAAAGGAAAACAAGTGATAAGAAAATAACCCCTCCCCCCCCCCTTCAACTTTTAGATTTTCCTGTAAAAATGTTATTTCAAATTTTAGAGTAGAAAATAATTTGAATAAGTTAACATCCCCATCAGACCGAGCATTTGTAGCCCCTCCTTAATTTTGCCAATTTAATACCCTCGATGTCTAGTTTTAAATTAAATTAAAAAAATAAACGTAATTTAAGGAGAAATAAGGAAAATAAAATAATAAAGAAAATGTTTTAATTTAGCAACTTAAGAAAAGTTAAATTACCAAAAAGTAGCCTTTTTCAAGAAAGGTGAGATTGTTAGGCTTGTTCAGGTTCGGTTGGAATTGGATAGTACTACATTAGATTAAGCAGAGCCCATGCTAGCCGAGTGGATACTGCGTTGGCCTCCCAACGTCGCGGTACGGGGTTCGATTCCGAATTCCGGCATGAGCGGACACAAACGTCAGCGCACGTAGAGATCTGACCACCGATTGGTGGACGCGCTGTATTCACCCCATTATCAGGTGAGTAGATCTTACACCTCTCACCTCACACAAAGCCAATCACAACACTGCTTTCTCTCCTTCCCCGCCTTCACAGTACAACACACACACACTCTCTGTTCCAAGGAAACCTGCCTCTCACGCGAAACAGGTCCCTCTCCCCCGAGGTGACGAAGGCTTCCACTTGAACGCTGTTTGGTGTCACGAACATAATACTTCCTGGCACCTCTTTTCAAAATGAGGACCGACCCCTGGTACCTCTCCCCAAAAGAGGACCCGCTCCTGGGGCCCACGGGCGACCAGCGATTGAAATACTGACGTTATATAAATTTCATTATCCGGTCGGGGATCCTCCCAGTATCAGGGAAGGATTGGCGCTAACTAACTAACTAACTAACATTAGATTAAGCTAATTTTAAGTATTATACCCTCCTAAACTTATTCGACTTGAAGAAAAGGCAACCGCAAAAACATCAGGGGGTTAAGGCGTTCTACACGATCTTCTCTAAAAATTTAACCTCCTAATTTTTTGGTATTTAACTTCCTCCGCCCTAAAGCTACTATTACTTGGTTGACTTTCCTGTAGATGTTCCGCCCACTCTTTATTTAAAGTTTATATGACTATGTTAACCTAAAGGATTTAACCATTGTGTGGATCGTTGGGGGCTCATTTTTACCAGAATCTCGTCCGGTGCTGTAATTATCCATTTAATGTAAATCCATGTTTTGGAACCCAATCTCACCTGGAGGTCGTTTAAAATTATCTTGTTCCTTCAGTATTACGTTCATAGACGTATATAATATATGTTTAGTGAATTCATTTCGCAAATGCAGACAAGTCAAGTTAATTCAGTTTGTCAAGTAGCTGCTTGCTATTAATTGGCAGTTCTATTTCGTTAATGAATAAAGGACACAAAATCATTATCGGGCGTACAATAAAAGTAGTAAAAAGTAATATAAATGTGAGAATTCCAACATGGCGATTAAGACATGATTAGAAATAATCTGTGCTTAAACAGTAAATTGAAAATTACAATTTGTTGTGTTTACTTGCGATAAAGCTGAATAATGTTTATTGAAAACAACTGAAGGAAATAAAATTTGAATCCGCAACATTATTAAACTCTTTTGGGAAGTTAAAAAAATACCAGAATATAAATGGATTCGCTCATATTGGTAGTGAGCGTTTATGGAATTCAGCCTTTATTAAAAGTGAGTATAAGGGTTAATATCACGCGAATGACGCCCCAAACTCTAATGAAATATGCATGATGCCATGTTATAAATTTGCTCAAATCATGAAATGGCTCAAAGCGGGCGGTGCTGTTTTCATTATTCGCAAATACCTGAATGAAATTAGCGAGATTTGATTTATTTCCAACTCGACAGCGACGGAAGTCAGCTTTTTATGGGATTTTCGGTATGAGAGGATGGGTAAGGGTGGGGGGGGGAGGAGATGATTTACAAACAATTTCACCCTATCCTTCTAACGCGTTACTATGCTTATTCAAACACACGCAAATGCGCCGACATACATATCCCGTGTTTTGTAAAAGTCCTGTTACACTCATTACGAAGCTCTCAGCAAAGGACATAATAATAGTTTTGGTGCAGTTAAACACGTTTTTTATTGTTTTAACATACAAATATGTGTTTATATTTTAATATTAATCAATGTGGCCGCCATTGGCGGCGAGCACGCGTTCCATGTGGGATCACAAGGACGCGCATATGTTGCGGACGAATCTTTTTCCGCATGGAGGCTAACACGTGGTTGACAGAGCACTTCACCTCATCGGCGTTGCTGTGGTAGACGTTGCAGGTCTTGCCCTCGACATGCACCTAAATGTTGTAGTCGATGGGATTGAAGTCGTGCAAATGGAGCGGCCAAAAGTTCTTCAACCAGAAGTTCATATTCGACCCTAGCCACTCTTGCACGATCTTTCGCGTGGGCCGGGGCACCGTCCTGCTGAAAGACTTAATCTGCCTTCTTCGTGATCTTTTTCACCCATGGTTCGACTTGTGTGGCCAAAATGTCCCTGTAATCGGCCGCAGTGAACCTGTAACCAGCCTCGAACCACATCGGCGATATCTTCTCGCTATTCGAATCCACGGTGCCGAGCATCATCAAGGAAGTCGGGCGTTTGGTCGTGGGCACATACTGAATCTTGGAGACCCCCTGGCCGAAGCTTATTAATGACTGGATAGAATGGTAAGTTTTCCCTCCAGAAAAAACGAAAATTCGATTGCGATATCTCTTCTAGTCATTCAGAAGCCTTTCCACACACCTAAAGCTTTTGCCACCCTCCTCCTTGACAACCCTGGACACTGTGAGCACCTAGATGTTCCTCGCGAACGCTTTCATTTTGAGTTTCGGAGCACTTTGAAAGGCCTTTCTCACAGCCGAACTGTTCCAACTTGAGTTCTCTCTGAACGAGGTCGATCCTTGAGTTCTTTCCCGTTTTTGAGCCTCTCCGCCACTCTTCGGACGGTCATCCGGCTGACGTTGAGCCACTTGGTGATGTCGTTCTTGTTGTGGCTCGCGCGCAGGAGAGCAAAGATGTCTATTCTTTTCTTTTCCATTTCGACACACCTTCACACAATGGTAAAGACGTTTTAATAACACATGATGGAAAAGTAGAACTTTAAGTTTGTTTTACCGGGTGTAACATAACTTTTACAAAACTCAGTACACCTATTCACAATCACGCATCTCTTGACTGAAACAGTCACACAATCACGTACATCATTTATTTACATGTCATTACGAATTCGATAAAAAGGGAACTTACAAGTTTGGTCCCTCATCCACTTCAAATATGAATCAATCTAAAGATTTAGTGTGATCCAGGCTGCATCTGACATCTGTAGTATTACGTGCCCTCCTGACCCCAACGCCAGTAGAAGGAACTATGGCTATATTATAGGGTGTTCGGACTGAATTTCACGGTATGCCTAACAAAAAGCCCTATATCTCAGCCAAAAACTAAATGTATTTTAAAAATTCAAAAATATCAAGTAGATTTTGGTTGGGAGATAACAGGTTACGCAAATTAGCCACCCTCACCCTCCACCACGACCTCAAGACGGCTCCGAATCTTGTCGCATTCGTTCCTCAATGTGCCCCTAAGAAGTTTTTCGAATACCTCCTTGATCTTGACCACCGGCTCGTTCTTAATGTTACAGGCACAGCGGCTGTTCTTTTTTCTTAACCTACTTCCACACATATTAATTCATGGGATTAGAATCCGGAGAATTAGGAGGACAGAAAGTGGTGCTGGTGAAGTCTCAGAAATTCTCCGAAAACCACTTCTGACTCCTTCTAGAGGTATAGCCTTACAGCAGCCACCCTCTCTAGTCATAGTTTGCCCAGTCTCCAGCAGCTCTACATTAGGGCGTAGTGTCGCAACCAATTTTAGGGCACATTTCAGATTTTGTAAAGTAGGCCATCAAAAAATTGGAAATGAAGACGAAACAAAATCTGAAAAAATCGTAATTTTCCCTTTTCAGGTGCTAAAGTTTGCTTAAAAATGATCTTTTCCGTAAGATGAGGCTGGTTGTATTCAGTTATTATAGTTCTCGTTTCTGAAGCTAGAAATGGGTAATTTGGATACAGGAACAAAATTTGCAATTTAACTCCTTATGTATCTAAGGTTTAGGCAATTTTAGATTGAGGAATTTTTTGTTTGTAAACTTCTCGGAGGGAATTATAAATTAATCTATGTATGAGGAATTTATGAGATATTTACAGAGTATTTCCTATGGAGGGATATATATGGCTTTACCTTTTTGAATATATGTTATAGATCCACTCATCATATTTATTATTTCTGTTTTATACTAACGGGTCTTTCTATTATTCAGTTTCAGGGCTAAGATGAGTAAAAAAACTAGAACATCAACAAGTCACAGTGTCTTTAGCTCCCTACTTCATAGAACTTTCTCATTATGAGCTGCCAACAAAACAATAGGTTGAAAGATATATTCAGTACGTAAAAGACAATAAATACAAAAGGAGCAAGGATGTTATTCCTTAAGTATTCGAGGCCCTTGCTAAGATTTGAAAAAAAAAACAATATTCCAGTTCAGTGGATCAAGAATGTTAAAACCAAATTGCCTCCTGCCCAACAGGAGGCTTTAGCTTGTTCAGGACCTTCTCTGACTTAGTTAAGCGGCTCTTCTTGACTTTGGCTGTCAGTTTTCCCTTGCACCTTTTGTTGAATGGTAGCAAAGGTCCTCATTAAGGGCTAGCTTCATGGTGGCGACTATATCAACTTGCCAAAGCCCGGATTCCCTTGCTCTTATATTTCATCAGCTTCTCCTGCAGTTGTTGGATGAGTTCCGGTATGTGGACGCAGTCAGAACGCCTATGGTGTCCTTTCCTGCTGGCCAAGATTTTGTAGTCTCCGTTGCAACTGTACAGGCCACATCTTAGAGGTTTTGAAGTGTTCACAGAGCATTAAGCATCAGTCATAACGCCGCCATTTTGATACCCAGCGGGAATCATGATACAAGTAAATCTTTTCCAATATTCAGATGACTTCCATTCCTTTATATCAGCTAATTTTTTCTCACCTAAAACTTTATTCTGTATGCTCTTCAACGCCGATGACTGTCCACCGATACTTCAACTAGCTCCGAAATCAAGAGACATTAGGGAATAATAAATAATTATTCACTAGACAACGCAAAAAATTACACAAAAATATTCTTTTTCATACTAACTTCAAAATAGCCTTTGTCAACCCCCTTTTATTAGGCACTTTCTTTGCTTCAAGAGACAAACCTCCTCTTGATAATGAGCAGCCGAATTTTTTATGCATTTACTTGTCTTTGTTATCTGCAAGGAACCTATATTGAGACTATGTTTCGTTCATTGAAAGAGAGGTTTTGTTCTCATATGTGAAATAGCCACTGCACAGAAGGACATTTATCTAGAAAAGAGACTTCTGTTATTAGCAACCATGCAATACAAGAAAGAATGTTCTGTTGACAATTTAAAAATAATTGGCCATAATAATGATGAATATAGTCTAAGAATTTCGGAATTCTTACACTTTAACTTGGTACTAACGCTTTTCCCCTCCTCATTTCTTAATTATAACGACCTCTGTCAATAGCCAATCAACATGATCTTATTCACCAACTAACCATTCAAAGACTTTATCTTTCTTCAAGGCGATTCCTTTACAATTTCTCCACTTCTTGATTTCCACTGAACTTCCCTGGTAAGCTCCATTGTACTTTAATAACACTGTCCAACAATAATTTTGCTACAGAAATGAGAAAGTAGTTTTCTATTGTAGTTTTTTTGCGTAGATTACGAAAATGACCTTTATTTTTCAGAAAATGACTTCAGTTTTTTGTAATTTGCACATTTAACTTTATTAATATTATATTATTCAGTATATAGAGGTATGAAATATTTGTTATTATTTTTATTTTATTTGCGAAAAAGTACAAAGATAAGTGGAAGCGCAAAAAACTTATTCATCCAAAGAAATTAATAAGTCCTTTTAATACATTTCAGAGTGTGGTATTATATAAATATATTTTAAAAAATAATGAAGATTTAAGATTTTTTTCAAAATTGCTGAAATCTATACAATAGTAAAATATTTTTTTAGAATATTGAGGCTTTTTTATGTACAACATCTTGTCTGTCTCTGTGAAGGGTCCAGCAGAAGTTAGTAAGCATTGCAGGACTCCATTTTCCTTTATAACTATTTTTTATAGTAGCAATATCTTGGTGGAATCTTTCACCATGCTCATCGCTCACGGCTGCTGGATTCTCTGGAAAGAAAGACAGATGGAAATGCAAAAAATGCACCTTTAGGGACATACTACATCCCAACTCATTATAAGACCTAATAAAATTTTGAACAAGAATGTGGTAATTTTCTGATTTGTGCCTTCCAAAGACACCATTACATACACCGTTGAAACTCTGCCAGGCTTCAAATTCTGGCTTGCTCGATTTTGCCTCAAACTCACTATCTACCATAAATTGTCAAATCTGAGGCCCAACAAAGATCACTTCTTTAATTTTAGCATCACTAATCTTAGGAAATTTTGTTTTTAAATATAAGAAGGATGGCTGGTCATGCTTTAAGGCTTTCACAAATTGTTTCATTAAACCTAATTTTATGTGAAGTGGTGGCAAAACTATGTTTTTCTTAGGAACCAATGGTTCGCGTATGACATTATGAGAACCTACTTTTGTCTCAATGCCATTCTGAGAGTATGTAATGTTCTCTCCGAGCTCTACTGTCCCATTGGCACAAAAAACACATGAATTTTGTGTAGCCTGACTGCAAACCATTTAAAATGGCTACTACCTTAAGGTCAGCACAAATCAACCATTTATGTTCACTGTATTTAATGCTTTTTAAAATGAAATCTAAATTATCATAAGTTTTTTTCAAAACAACAAAGTGAGCTACTGGTTTTCAGGGGAGTTTATTTCCATTATGTATAAGCACGGCTTTACTGCTATATAAAGAAACGTCAATGAAAAGACTCCATTGACTGGGTTCATAATGTATATCTAATTCTTCAAAGATACGTAGAATATTATTACAGTAGCATAAATTGTTACCAAATGAAAACTTGTCTTGTAAATTGTTTGATCGAATGCGAAACTTAGTAATTAGAACATCTACTGTTACTAAATTTATTTCTTTCTGTCTCGAGGCCATTAATTCACTCTGTTGTTTTTTTAAGTTTAGATCTCTTAAAAGATCATCTAGATCAAGTTGTGAGAAAGGTTTTGGAGTAGTATCAACAGTTTCATAAACATAAATTTCAGTTTCTGGTTCACATGATTCCATATCTGATTCATCAGAGTTAGACAAAACAATTTCAGCAGGTGTCTCAGGTTCTGGAATGTCGTTTGAGTGAGGTAGAGGCAGAAGGGCAGATCTAAGGTTGGGATATACCACAGCTGAAGCGCACTTCTATGTTTTATCTAAAGGTATGGAAATTATATGAATAAAATTTAAAGTTATGTACATATGTGTGATTACAATAAAGTGGTTCTAAACTTAATTAATTTTATATTTTTAAAAATAATACTACAGGATACTAATTCAAAATATAGGTACAGTGGACAATAAACAATTACTTACTTTGTATGTCTACCAAACAGAAATAGCAGTCAGTGGCATAATCTTGGGGCTCTCGTCATACCATTGAAACACCAAATTGAAGGCTTTTTATTATTCCTTTAGACCATTTTGATGAAGAATTAAAGCATGTCGTGCAACAGATATGTGGTGCCCATGGTTTACCTTAGTCGCCAATCTTACAAACAAAATACAAATTATATAGTTTTTTCACTAGAGAAGAAATTTTTCTTCGAATTTTTTTAAATGTTACTAAACCACATATGTAGCAGAATTTAGCTGGGCTATTTTCACACTGTCTTCTTGGCATTTTAATTTGAATTGTTGCTTTTATTTAAAATTTTATTTAGTTAAATAACCTGAAAATAAGAAATAGAAGAATGAAATTTGTTAAAATCTTAAAAATTTCACAAAAATAGTGATTGGCCATTAACACAAAAAACTTGAGTCATTTCGATAAAAATGACTTCCATTTTTTAAATCTATACATAAAACTACATTAAAAATGTTCTCTAATCTTTGTAGTCGACAAAAAGTTAAATTTTGCTAGACAGTGTAATTTAAGGGATTGTGTGCGTGTTTTTTGTGCTTAATTAGTATTTTTAACATGATAGATACCTTAATATTTTCTCCGTTTAATACTATTTTATCATTTAAATCAGTAATTTTAGCTTTTAATTCTTTCGATTCTTTACATTGTTTTCTAACCTTTCACTTTTGTGTAATACAGCTTGTTATTTTTACCTTTTGCATCTTTTATTTATGCATATTTTTTAATATTATCTTAACCCTTTTGCGGGCAGGTAGCCCGCGCGGGATACTTAAAACAACGGTTTTTTACGAAACGTGGTGCAATACTTTGATGGCGTAGACAGCTTGGGTTGGTTTCAGCCAATGAGGGAACTCTTTGGCTATTGTTCTGCACCAATCAGAGCTCACTATCCCATGCGGGAGCTTGGCCAGGTCAGGTAGAAGCAAGCATTCTCTGTTCGGATGCCGTACTAGCCAGATCTCCCTCGAGTTACTTCGACACACACGCCGCCCACGCCCGCAATAATGGAAGTAGGTGCATAGAAATCTAATAGCACATAGCAAAATAAATGTGTTCCAGTGTGATATGGGTGTGAAGTGTAAAATATGAAAAGAAATTGGTGAAAAATTATGGTGAAATAAGAGGGTATCCCGCGCGGGACTTTTTTGGCTCACGGGGAACCATATCAGTCCCGTACGGGATACTGTGCCCGGTCTACGGAGGACCATATTAGTCTCGCACGGGACTTTCTGCCCGCTATAGGCATCTTATTTAACGAAATGTATGGTGATTTGTTTATGGTGAAACGAACTTATGGTGATGTGGAACATTTATCTGGTTTGTGTGTGAGACCCATGTGGCAGATGCCCTGAAAATACTTGTGTTTTCCCTGCATTATATTTACTTTTAATGAAGGTTATGGTGCATTATTATTAGTTTCATTGCTTACCTGAGATTGTGGAAGTGAGATCATTGGGGAGGTTTAGGAGGAAGTCAGGGTCCAAGGTGTCGTAATCAAAGACCTCATCCAGGGCGTCATCCTCCACCTCCATGTCGCTTTCGGAACAGGTGGAGGGAATCAGGAGGTGGAAATGGGTGTCCTCTTCCCTCTGAGCCTGCTGCCTAGTCCTTCTGGCCCCAGGCTCAGAAGGAAGAGGACACCCACACCCACCTCCTGATTCCCCCCACCTGTTCCGAAGGCGACATGGAGGTGGAGGATGACGCCTTGGATGAGGTCTTTGATTACGACACCCTGGACACTGACTTCCTCCTCAGCCTCCCCGATGATCTCACTTCCACAATCTCAGGTAAGCAATGAAACTAATGTTTTAAAGAGCAGGAGTGTTTGTTTTGGTGCCATGTTTAGAAGGCCAAGTGCTGTGATGTCATTAGCATTTAATTTGTGAGCCACAGACTTGAAGAGAAAGCCCAAACAGACTCATGTTTTGCTGTGACTCATTTAAATGGGTGGCCTTTAAATGGCCTGGTGACAGGCGCGTTCACCAGGGTCAGGCCACAGCCAATGCCAGAGGAGGACACCATTGACAGTAAGGATGAAGAGGAAGCAACTGGACCGGCTCCCAAGAAGGCTAGGAGAGCCCAGAAAGATGTGTCACAAAGGACATGAAAGAAAGAGGACATTAGCTACCCTCCATGGCCTGACTTTACCCACCCTGCCCCTCATGCTCTTAGGTCACCATTCGAGTACTTCCAGGATATGTTCACCACAGCCCTCCTGAAGGATATCGTATATCAAACAAACCTCTATGCCCGGCAGGAAAACGTCAACACCACCTTCCAAATAGACAAGCAAGAACTCATGGTGTTCATAGGCATCGTGCTGTACATGGGAGTCTCCATCTTGCCTTCAATTAAGGACTAGTGAAGAATATACACGAGGGTGGTGCAGGTGGCTGAAGTAATGTCCTCTAAGCGGTTCCGGCTGATCAGATCCCTTCTACACTTTAACAATAATGAGAACCTCCCTGGCATCACTGACCGCTTCTTCAAAATTCGTCTCATCTTTGCTTTCTTGACCAGGCAGTTCCTGCAGGTGAAAGCAACCCCCACGCAGTCCATCGATGAAGTCATAGTATCCTACAAGGGCACCAGAGCGGAGACCCTGAGACAGTATATCCAGACAAAGCCGGACAAGTGGGAGTATAAGTTGTTCTGTCGGGCAAGCATTGATGGCTTCATCCATGATATCCCCATGTACCAGGGAGAGACTACCTTCACCAGCCACAATACCAAGCTCTCCCAGAAGGAGTCACAACTGCTTGTATCCACCAAGACTGTCCTTGTGCTAGCCAAGACTCTGAAGAGACCTTCTCAGTCAGCTATATATGCCGACAACTACTTAACTAGCATCGAGCTCGTGGAGTATCTAAAGGACAAGGTGGGCTGCCAGTACGTGGGGACGGCGAGGGTCAACCGTGTTGGGCGTGCTCCTCTAATCTCTACCAAGGAGCTGGACAAGAAGATGACTCCTCGAGGCCAATACGACTACTGCTCCAGCAACGGGATCCTTACCCTGTGCTAGAAGGACAACAAAAACGTCACGGTCCTGTCTTCTGACGTCGGTGTCGAGCCCGTTGGCAATGTGAAGAGATACGACCGCAACACCAAGAAGAAGGTGGAAGTGCCATGCCCCAACATCATCAAGCAGTACAACGGGAAGATGGGAGGCATTGGCAAGTACGACATGCTGACCCACCTCTACAAGATCCCAATGCGAGCCATGAGGTGATACATGAGGCTCTTCGGGTGTGCCCTAGACCTCTGTGTCTGCAACACCTGGATCCTCTACAAGCGGGACTGCCAGGCCATGGGAGAGAATCCAATTCCTCTAAAGCTCTTCTGGCTTTATATCAGCCGGTTTGCCCGCTGCGAGAAGACCATGGGGTCCAAAATCACGAGGGCATCACCTGAGCAGCCAATGTCCATTCCACGTCGGGGGTACAAGGCCCAACTCCCCAGTGTCCAGCAGCGCTATGACAACTCAAAGCCACACCTGCTCATCTTCGTTAATAACCAGCAAACCTGCAAGCACTGCCTCACCAAGGCCACAATCTACTGCTCCAGGTGGATGTGCGATGTCTGCCAGATCGTGCTTTGCCTATCGGACACCCGCAACTGCTTCAAGCCGACCACACCCCTCCCATCGAAGCTGAGCAGCAGCCCTCGAACTCTGCCGTCTCTCCCTGAGCCCGTCTCCTATCCACTGATGTCCTTTGGTTGGTTTCCCATGTGTTGGTATGTAAAATCATGTATTTTTATACTTTTTTATAAGTAAAACATTGAATTTTTCCTTGCGTTTTATTTCAAACAAGCATTAATTTTTAAGAAATATTCATGAAATTTAATGATGATAAATAACATATAATATTAACATAATTGAAGCCAGTTATAACATAAAACAAAAAGAGTTATATGGTAAATTATTTATACCCCATAACGGGCGAAGTAGCTCGGACGGGACTAACATGGTTCCCCGTGAGCCGGGCGGGTAGCCCGCACGGAATACTTCATTGACAGAACATTGCAGGCAATCAATGCCCCAAATCAAAAGATGTTTAAGAGTAAAAGTGTCTTAGAAATACATTTAGTTTATGACCCTAAGAGCAATTTTTGATATCTCAAGTATTTCTAGGTGTGCCCTCTAAAGGGTTAATATTACTCATTTTAATAGTGTTTGTTTGTTTATTATTTTAAGTTTTTATACTTGGACTTCCTCTTAATTTAATTTGGATGATTACTTTTTAATCTTTTTTGTTTTATGAAATTGAATTAATTTAGCCTTGGATTACTTTTTTGTGCTGCACCACCCGTGTGAGAATAATTCAATATTCCTTATTTTTTATGTTATATCACAAAGGCTAAAGAAATTGAAACCCAGCCCTGAGAAAGTTGGTTTTCTAAAGACACTAGTTTGAATGCCGTATAAGGAAAGGGAGACATCAATATCTAGAAATGGCAGAGTATTATCAATCTCATGTTCTTGCGTGAAAGTAAAATTAGGTCGTAAATTGTTGATAAAATGGGATTGTTTATTTAGAATATAAACTAGGAGAAATAATAGCAAAGGTATCATCAACATATCTTTTATACAGTTGGGGAAGGAATTGAGTAGAGCAATCACGGAACAGTCTCTCTTCAAAACTGCACATGAAAATATTTCCAAAAATCGCACCTAGTGGGCTTCCCATCCCAATAACTTCAATTTGATCATATACCAACAAAGCTGACTTCATCTTAAAATTCTTTCCCGTTCTCACTTTTCATTAGGGATCCAACCATGTAAATTAATGTTCAGTTTCTTATTCAGTTTTACTACAATGTATATATTTCCAATGCTCTATTTTTTCCCGATTTCAATTGTTAAGTTTCGTACTGTTACGTTTACTTCGTTTGCCTATGATTGATATCATTTCTTCTAAATTCTTTCCTGCTATACTGACCTCAATAGTTTTTTTTCTTTGTTTTTTTCATTAGTATACGTGCATTTTAGAATTTACCACCGTTTGTGTAATTTTCTTAGATTTCTAGCATTACACTATTGAACTTGTGCCGTAATATAGATTTTATTTTTAGATTACTGATTACATTTAGATTACATTGTTTTGATGTTGTTTTACACTTAACCACAGCAAACAATCTGCTCTTTTCTTACACATATATATATATATATATATATATATATATATATAACCACACTATCAACTGGAATAGTGCCAAATCGGTCGTTAGATGCAGCAATTACATTTCTAGAAATATTTTAGTTATATCCATTAAAACGTTCCCAAATTTCAACATTAGCCCCGGTTTGTTCTCGCTAGACCGATCATTACTTCATATATAAAATCGAAAATTAATATTTTTCATGATATTGTACGCCCAAATTAGGGTTCTGAGAAACGTATCCTACCCACAACCCTCTTTACTATTTAAACCATCATGTGTCCTACCTTGTGTTACTTCTTGATAAGATCTTTGAGAATAAAGACGAAAGCGCTCGGAATCGTGTTTTTCACTTTTCAATTTGACATGTATGCATATTGTGAGCTTTTTCTCATATATATATATATATATATATATATATATGTATATATATATATATATATATATATATATATATATATATATATATATATATATATATATATATATATATATATATATATATATATATAATTTTCACGTTCTCTAGCGTAAGCACTTTCTTTACAGATATCTCCTTACAAACGTTATGCGGGAGATGACCTCATTGGTTTCCGTTCTTAATTTATATACTAAAAAAGAAAAAATATTTGGCACTGAGCTGTCTAGGGGAGACTTTTGTTCGGTGATATTCGGCCTCTTGTGAGGGCAGCAGCGGATGATAGCATATACTGTAATTGGTAATCGAAAACCCGCCTTCGCTCGTTCGCAGAGTCGTTCAATGATTCCGCCTTGTATACCGAGCTCATGATGCTTAACTTCTACTTGAATGGTTCATGCTTCAGGTAATTGTCCCCATTATGGGGTTTTGTTTTATTGTGTAGGTTAAGAAAGTTCATGAGACTTGTTTGTTGTGCCTACTCCAAGTTGTCTCCATTTATGCTATACTTGGTTCTGTACGTTTTACATTTCCACTTCTCATGACCTCACCGATCTCTTCAGAACCTCTTTAGAACTTTTGGCGGAGAGTCCATGTTGTCGTTGTTGTTTTTTTAGTTCACTAAATAATAACCAAAAATAATGGAGCCTAATCATGTTTAATAATTAATACATTTCAACGGAGTTTATTATACCATATTTGTGTGTATGTCGCACTGAGTGACATGGATTTAAATTAGGCAAAGGTGCTGCGAGCCGAGACATAAAAGATGATAAACCATATTGACCTTCACAGTTTTCGGATATACATCTCTGCATTAAAAATTTCGGCTGCAATGACGTGATCGAAATATGAAGGTTAACTCAAAGCGATTTACAAATACTTTTAAAGTGCAGAAATTTCTCGCCGTTTTTGATGCTGATCAACCAAGTTAGAGCTCAAATATGGCTCATATACACTCATATAATCTATAATTTATCATAGCGAAAAAAGCGGAAGGACCTTCTTTCCATCCTAATGTGAGTGTAATAAGACCTACATGGTAGATTTCGTTAGCTTTCACTAAAAGTAACCCCTAAAAGTTGATTAATCAATACAAAATAGACATTAAATGCAATATTTTTAATATTTATATATAGTACATACGGATAATACGTGACATCAGGCTGTTTTCCCAGAATCTATTCTCATTTGTCATCATTGCACTTAAGCTTACCCAAGAGCAAAAGATACTCTTTAGTGTGGAAGGGCGTCTAAATGTGACTCCCATTCAAATGTGTAAGAGAGAGGGGGGGGGGTATAAAGCTCGCTCTCCTGTAGAATTAGCCGCAGTGATATTGTAGTTTACTCATTAACCTACAAGCTTGTAAAATTTGCAAAGGATAAATCACCAATTATTGTATAAATAAAGAAAACAATTAAAAACACTTTAAGACCGTTTAAATTTAAATTTATCCCCTAAAACATTCATTTAATGCCCTTTGCTTTGAATACGACGTTGTATATTGATGATGTTGTGTCTGACATTATGACTGATTAAATAAAAATATTTTAGTTGTCTATTTTATTTGGGAGAGATTTGTTTGGGATTTTTTTTTATATATATCCATCGTTTTATATGTCACCGTTGAACTACAACCCACATTGGGCAACCACTGGCCCGCGGGCCAAATTTGAACTACTGCCACATTTTATGTGGTTTACGTTCAATCTAGGCTCTTTATTAGAAATCCCATATAATTTTCTTAAGAAATCAATTTTTATGTCGCAAACTTACTATTTTTTAGCTTAACAAATCAATAATACACTTCGCTTCATCTTCACATTTTTTCCTATCAAGCACAAAAGCCACACATCATTTTTTCCACGTAAATTGGCCCTTCAAAGCGATGGTATGCTGTGCACTGTAGCCTCTGTTCCAGTCAGAGGTCAACCATGAACATAAGACCCCAAACACAGTGGCGAATCCAGGCTAAAATTTTTCCCTTAGAGTAGTCTGAGAAAAGGGCATGGATAAATTATTAATAATGGTTATCTTACAGATCATCGATAAGAAAATAACAGTAACTCATAAAAGATTGAGACCTAACTCTCTCGAATCAGATTTTTTTTTCCACCTATCAGAAATTAGGAATTATAGTTTTGGGACGTCAGCTAAGGTATAATACTGTATTTTAGACATGTATCATATAAGATACATCCAATCGCAAGGGCTTAAAATATGTTATTATATATATTCTTTATTATTACATAACTCTGAATACCCAAATACCTGTCTGGCTTAAAAAAAGGAAATATTTACAAAAACAGGTCTGATTTGGGGGTGGGTGGGGGGAGCGTTAGCCATCCACACCTATCATACACAAACAAATCAATAATATAACAATCATAATTTGAATGTTTTTGTCAAAAAATAAAAATATGCGGCCCGGATAAAGTTGAAGAATGCCTTATATATGTAACCTACCAGACCAAAAAGATTGCCCATGCCTGAGCCTCAGGCTGGTCAGAATAGCTTATCAGACGAATAACAAAAAATGAGGGAATGGTATATTTGAGGTTGTATTAAATGACTGAAGTTTTTTTTATATAAAACTGCATAATTTATAAATTTCTTCATATGATATTACATACATTCACCTCCTTCTCTCATTCTCAGTTGTGTTATTTAGGGGAGGGGCAAGACATACGAACAACTCTATTCATACTTTAGCCATACCCTCTCGTCATCAACAAATATATATTTTAAACAAAAAAGGCATTAAAATAAAGCCTTGTGGCATACTAGTGATTATGTAAGAAACTCCCTCTCCCTTCCCGTTAAGAACCCCTCTGTTTACGTCAACTTTGTTTCCACTTTAACAAAGATCCGCAATTGAACTTGTCCCAATGTAAATCATGGTACATTAGGTCGTTTATCTGATTCGAACAAATCAGTCGTAATTGTTCCTAACTTATTCACCATCGCGGTCTACATTATAGACTTTATCCCTCCGATCAACTAACAAAAAGAATGCGTTGGTTGTTGGGGAACACACTCCCAAGGGGACAGGCATTTTCCAGCAAGAGCTTTCAAGAAAATGAAAAAAATGTATTTCGACAGCCATCAAAACTTTCACTCTGTCTTGGTCTTTTCTCCATCGAAAGAAGTAAATATACTCGATGGTTAGATGACAGGTTACGATGCAAAAATGCCAGTTTGGTGTCGTTGAATGGGGAAAAGTTGTGAACTTCTTCTCTAATCATAGAAAATCAGAACTAAGAAGAGGGAAATAGTAGATCAAGGTGAGTAATAGAAACGCTGCTGTCGTTGAGTTGACAAATGGAAATGAAATTTTCTTTCAATTGGATCTCTTTGAACCAGAACAAATTATTGCCAGGAGAGAAAAACTACTGGCAGAAAATCAAGTTAAAAGTGATAATGCAAAAGCAATTGGTAATATCTCTAAGAAATTTTCCTCCTCCTTCATTATCGGAGTCATACCTACTCCGATCTGTGAGCAAGAATTGACTGGTCAAGAGGATTCTAATCAGAGCAGAGCTGTTATACAAATCGAGGGTTCGATGGATGGAATAGTCTCATTAGTCATGTGATAGAAGCGTCCTCCCTTGGGAGTTTCAAAAAGAGATTAGATAGATTTATGGAAGAGGATGCTAAATGGGACTGAAGTGGGTGATAGAGAGCTGCCTCATACAGGCTATTGATTAGCCCCTTGCAGACTCCTTCTTTTCTCAGCTTCTTAAGTGATGCTTGAAGTGAAAAGCGTCTGGACAGGAACAGAGTTTCCATCTTCGGCAGTTGTGGAACCTGACTACTATTCTTGGAACTAAATGGCCTTCAGTGAAAACTCTTGCTACTCATTTTTAGGAGATCCTTTTAGGACACTTCCATTCGGCCCAGTTGAGATTGCGAAAACTTTAAGTAACCTAATTACATTACGAGTTTGATGTTAAAAAAACTAATTAATTATTATCGTTACCAGTCCCTTTCATCTGGCGTAGTCCTTGAACCATATAAGGAAACTAACATAAAATTAAGTATGACAGTCACTGGCAAGGCCGGAGGAAAGGCAGGACATGGAGCATATGGCTGACTTGGTATCCTGCCGGTACTGGCTGGAGTTTCTTATATAAAACCCTGATCTTTTTGTGTGTGTCTGCTCTGACCTGCATTTAACCTAAGTACTCTAGGCCCAGTAATCCATCAACATTCCCTCTAAGCTACGTGAGCTCCGAAGCCAAAGTTTTGAGAGGTAACTCTCCGATACGATAGGCATCACTTTTCCTTCGGCCAGTTTGAAGAGCAGTTTTTAACATTTAGTTCAAAATAAGGCTTGATTCAATGAGAATTCAAGATTCATATATGTGTAATTTTCCAAAGATGTTAGCAAGTTGGTGTCGCTTTTCTTCAGAAGTGAAAAAAATGGGAGAAAAGATGGAATAATCTTGATCACAACGTAGTGGTGTCGGCTTAGAATTCAGTTTTAGAGATAAAACCTTGCCACAAAGGCCTCATCATGTCTGTTGTTGTATATAAAAACATTATCCTGACCCTTTTATTTAATGATTCACTTCCTTCTATTATAAGAACCAGAAATATAACTTAAGTTAGGTTAGGTTGTAGATGATTTTACTTCTCATGTTTTGTTTTTTTATCTATGTGAGCAAATTTGGGGTCTATTATCCTCAGGTGAAATAAGTTTTAGAGGAAATTGTTGGGGGGGGGGGCAATTATCTTTGAGCAATCGTGCAATTCATTACAAAAGTACATTGCCAAAAGGTGAATGCGTTTTCATGAAGCAACATTGATACACTCAAAAACCTAAAGAGATAAAGAAATTCCTGATCAAATTTGGAGAGGATGATATTTATTATACAACCTTACTCCTCTCCAATTTTCTTTTAGGTTTAAAGGTTAAAGAATAGGTTATTTCTTAATAATAGAGCTCGTATTTATAATATTCCTAAGAAAAACGAAGAAAATACTCACCATTTCTTGGGTTTTGACATAACAATTAAAGAGAGAGCGAAGTGATGGGCGACTCTTGTGACAGGTGGTAACCGCCTATGTTAGGGCGTGGTTACGTTACTTTGACAGTCAACACATTCTTCATATGACAGATTATGTACAAGGAATTGACTTCGACATTTTGTGGTCTTGGTCCAAGTGACATTTTCTTGAATATCATATATGACATTTTACGATTTTTTTTCGCCTTCTCGCTGCACCGCCTCGCTTATTTTTGTTGTTTTTTTCAGTTGTTTGTCTGCATGCATCTCTCCCTCTGCCCCCTCTCCCCTTTCTCCTCCCATTCAAGTTTGTACACGCCTCATGTCATGGCGAACAAAGTCATTTCTTTAGACTCTTAACCACTTCAAATTGGCAAACTGTCAGCCCGGCTTCCTACACTGAACGTATCGCTTAAAATACGAGGTAATTGAGCGTTTTTCGCGTCGTATTACCTGTCATCAACACTTTGCATTAATTTGGCCAGAAGTGGCTGCTCCAAAAAGAAAAATGAGCCTGAACAACTTTCACCAAGTGTGTATATTAAATTCGTTATCATGTATAACAAAAGATTCACAAACCGAGAAATGTTTTATGCTTTGGGTCACCTCTGTAACACTTTTTCCGAACTTGTATAAAAAGTAGCCACGTCAATTTACCTCGGCAACACATTCGAAAACCCAATGGAAACAAATCAGATCGGATATCGCGAGAACTGAAGTGACTTTAAGATGATGCCATTTGTTCTCCGTCGCACACTTACGTAATCTATTTAGACACTTTAAACTTATTTATTAATCAAAAAAGCATTTGACTTAAACAAAGCACACCATAATAAAAACTAATAATATTGTTTCTAATGTCTGATAAACATCACGTGTGGTACAATCTACTGCAAAGAAAATTTAAAGATAGTAGTAATCATGTTGATTTGCAAGTAAAGTGCAGAGACTAGAAAGTGGTAACAGCTTCCTTGAAAAGTTTTAATGCATTAAAAGTTCTTGGAGAATTTATGTCAGGAAGAAGAAAATCAGGAATCGCTTTTACGTGCATCGTGACCTGCTTAGATCAAATAGACTTCACATAAACGGGAGAGGAGCAGTGAGACTCGGTAGGCTTGAATGGCGCTGGTTTGAGTTGGGTAGTTTTTAGAAAGTCCGGATAGATCTTCAAGGTAGAGGGGATGGGGGGACTTGAATTTAAATACTTTACCAACGCCACTATGACAACCCACAAACCCAAAAAGTAACCATGAAAAGGAACTACCGCCGGCACCTAAAGGCGAATCTAAGCAATTTATTTTTACCTTAATAATCTCGTTACCTAAATTTTCAAAACAATATGTTGTAGCATCCACAAAAGTGAACAGACTTTTTGGTTACATAACCATGCAGGAGTTTCGCATTTAAATAAAAAAAATATCATTAAATTATTGAAAACGCCTATTAAACCACTGAGAATGTGGGCTTGAATTACGTACCCCCTTAAAACTTCTCTTTATCGAAAGGGTACTCGTGCAAAACGTTCTTCAGTTCCCCTTTCAGCCTTTCCTCGCTTATTGAATCCCTATACCTCCGGTGTGGATTCAGATTTAGAAACCCAGTTTAAAAAAGTGGATGTTTGACGTCAATGAATCGTTTGAGTCACGTTGTGGTGAATCCCGCTGGATGTGATCAAGAGGTAATGGTGATATTGTGGTTGAGGTGGCATCTCACTCTCAACACAACCATATCCGAAATCTGTCCTTGATTGCCGAAGTTCCCGTAACCGTTTTGTCTAGCCCTCATCACAATTTTGTCAAAGATGTCGTCTGTTAGAATGAATTAAGGGACAACAATCTTTCCCTTCTCCAGAGCAAGTTTAGTGCCCAACACATAACACCTGTACACAGGGTGAGTAGAACAATGGACTTTGTTCGAGTCACAACTGCCACATTGATTTTAAAGTTTGAATGCCAGGAGCTGGATAACTTCGTGTCCCGGGAAGCCCCGTCGTTCTACAACTGTAACCAATTTGGACATTATGGTCGTGCTTGTTGCCACCTCCGTCCCTCTGTGAATTGTGGTTCTTACTACCATGGTCCTGAGAGTGCCATAACACCACGCTGTGTCAGCTATGCTGGGGCTCATATCGCTGCATCAAAAACCTGCCCAATCTTGTTATACGAAAAAGAGGTCCCCAGTTTGTGCGAATCTGCGTCTGAACCTGAGGAAAGCTCGCCAACGTGCTCGACACAAGCTTCGCCTTTTGGCCGTCTTTTTTTCTGATATCTTACGCGTCATTGGACGAAGCCAACCATCACGTTCGAGTTCCGACACACCTATAGCATCACATCACCATCTACCGCTAACGTCAGAAGTATTTCTTATACAACTTTGAAGCATTGTTCTTACACCGAGATACATATTGTTGCTCGCCTCTACCCGGGGGCTCTATCCGTGACGACATTAGACGTTATTTTAAAAAAAAATCATCTGTATTGGCTAGTGATGGTTCTTCTTTCAGGCTTCGTGGTAAGAAGAAAGACTCCCCACCCGGGTCGTCAGCCACCAATAAGAGACCGGGCTCTGGAGCTGACTTGGCTGAGAATCGAAAGTCTTCAATGAACTCTTCTCCAGATACTCAGAGTTCTTTGTCTTCAAGACAATCCCATTCTCCAGGAGACATTGTCCCCTTGCCGTACAAACGGTTGCAGAAATCCATCCAGTGTCTCATACTTTGCCTAGATGGCCCGATCCGCCTACTCAGTAAACTACTCATGATCAGATTGAAGCCCATGAAATTTCAACATCACCAGCGCTGGTTGGTGGACCAACACTTGTGACATTGAAAGCGTCCTCGCTCACGATTCCGGATTTATCGTCCGAAAATCTCTCCTCAACATTTCCCTTCGGCCGGGCTTTGCACCCCAATTACATACATGGGCCTGCGCCAGTTCCTCGGAGCCCTCGGAAATACCCTCCGTCAATGCTCTTTCCAAGATCTCTACCCCTGTTACAGCAGGTTCTTCGACATCTGCTCTCCTTTACCCAAGCTCAACCGTACCACATAATATGGTCCATTTGGCAATTGAATTGTCTATGTGTTCTTTTCCAAGTGGAAAGAACTCAAAGTCTTTTTGAGAAGTTTCCATCCCGCTGTTGTTTGGCTTTAGTAGAACAAACTGGCTCCCCGCCTTTTAACGACGGTACTTGGTTTTCGTATTTTCAACTCTATTGCTCCTGTCGGGTGATTCTCTGATGATGGGATGTCAGTTATGGTTTCGTTATCCCAACAAGTATCTCCCCTCAATCTTCACAATACCCCCAAGCTGTTTCCGTGAGCGTTTTACCACCTTCCTTCTTTGCCATTGTTAAGACCGGATATTTTAAAGCTTGTAGATCAGTTGCTCTCCCCGTTTTTATTACTGGGAATTTTAATGCTAGTCAGCCATATTGTAGCGACGTTACTTGCAATGACAAAGGAAGTGTTTTAGTCTCTTTTATTATCTGACTTTCTCTGCGTTTTAAACATGGGTGACTTTAACTCTTATCATGTCCAGACGGACACTTTTAGTTGTGTCGACTTGCATGTCTGCTCGTCGGATTGTCTCAATTATTTTTGGTGGTCCGTCTTTGATGACCTCCATGGGAGTGACCACTTCCTTATTGTCTGGTCGTACGTTCTTCCTAGCCCTTATCCAACCATGCCTCTCAGGTTAGACGTAAGCCATGCTGATTAAGGAGGCTTCCGAGAAGCGTCTTTCACAAGTGCTTCCTTGGGGACATTCAATTGTGTGGACGCGGTGGTGTTGTACTTCGCATCGATTATGTACAACGCAGCCATACAGACCATTTCCCGGAGGATACCCGTAACAGGTCACTTAAACGTGCCCTGGTGGACCACAGAGTGGGCGATAGCCGTTAAGAACTACAAGTTAGCTCATGCCCGGTTCCGGCGGAACCCAACCCTACGCGACATGGTTGACCGAAACCGAGCTCGGGCACTTCGTTAGAGAACACTTCATCAGGCTCGCCGAAATTCATGGGGTGACTAAGTTTCATCGATTTCCTCCATGACCTCTACTGCAAAGATCTGGAAGAGATCTAAAATGATCCGGGTCGTTATGCTGGCCATAATTCCCCCACCCTCACTTTGCAGGGAATAGCTTATGTGATGATTGGTTTAATGACAAACTTGCCTAGATAGCAGCCATTAAACCTTGCTATATGAATTTAAAGATAAAAATGAGTTGAAAGAGAAAACGTGAGAGAGGATAACTAATTCAACCGAAAAGAGGTTTCAAAATCACTGACGCATAAATTTAACAAAATATATTGAACAACAAATAATGGGATATGGCTAATTATTGAATTTGCTAATAGGGTTATTGAATATAATGTGTATTTTAATGAAATAAGGTATATAAATATAAATATATATATATATATATATATATATATATATATATATATATATATATATATATATATATATATATATATTAAAATAGAGAAATGGCCGATGATTATAATTTTAAGAGGAATAAGCTATATAAAGTGGATATTATAGTGAATAATATATAAAATATGGTTTAAATAAAATAGAGTCACGAACTAAGCTAAGCCACAACCTAAGATATATATATATATATATATATATATATATATATATATATGGGGAATTTATATAAAATATAGTATAGTACTGCCACGACGTTTTTGAAGTTATAAAATCAGGGAAACTTGTCTGGAGCGCTGATTCAATAAAAGTGTTCGTTAAAATGCGCTCGGGACTCGGGAAACGGGAAAGTCTATTCTGATTGGTTAATTTCGAATTGGGTTGTACAAAGGTTTTGAATGGTTGATGGTTGGGAGGAGTCGTACTTTGAATTGAGATAACTGTATCAAAGGTCGTACAAAAATGGAATTTGGGCGGATGCATAATTTTCTCAGAAGGGAAATTGCCAACTGCCTCTTTACGAACTTTGTAGGAGCTTGCAAAGATGTCAGCTGCTACACAGGGATCCTTAGTCACAGTTTGGTGGTCAGAAATGCTTTGGCTAACCATTTTCGTGTCGTCAGAAGTGTTAGCCTTTGCAATAAGGCTTTTCTAGCCTATAAATCAAGTGAAGAGTTTCGTTTCCTCAATTTTGCGATGATCACAACATTTTGTATTAATGCCTTGTTCTCCATCCACGAGTTGCGTGCTTCATTGTCCCTTAGTGGGGATATCTCTACTAGCCTTGACGATAGGATTCGGCACCTTGATCTACAATTGTAATCTGTCATGTTCTTACTTGAATTATAAAACCTTATATGGCGCGTAGGGATTGCCCTCCCCTTTTCCAATCGAAGAGAGACGGATTGAACGTAAATCATTATCGCCATATAGCTCTTACCAGCTGTCTGTGCAAGCTGCTAGAGAAGAGGGTACTGGTGCGCCTAAAATGGTTTCTGGCTGGAAACCAATAACATACTGCCTCCGTTTCAGTGCAGTTTTTGCAGAGGTCATAATACTATTGACCTCTTAGTACGTTCTGAGCGAGCGGTCCGGAAATCTAACTCGTTAAGGCACAGAATTTTGGCGATATTTTTCGACAGTGAGAAAGCCTGTGATATTAAATCGAGATATGGTGTCTTATAACAGCTACAAGTTTGGGGTATAAAGTTCCTTTGCTGTCTTTTATTCAAAGTTTCTTAGCATTTCGATCCTTTTCGGTGGGTTTGGAGACACCTACTCTGACCTGCAACCTCCAAGAGGAGGGAGTTCCTCAGAGAAGAATTTTAAGTGTTTTATGTTTTGTAATTTCGATCAATGATACCATATCTTTTCTTCCAGAGGGTGTATCAGCGACCTTGTTCGTCGATGACTTGACACTCTACTGTTCCTTGCCTTGACTTCCCTTAGCTGCGCGTCGTCTGCAGCTGGCAGTCTATGCGGGTTCGAAACGTACACAACTTAAGGGATTCCGCTTTTTCACGAGCGAAACGAAGGCTATGTACTTCCACCGTGGTAGAGAGGCTCTTCTTCCGCCATCTATCTCCCTAGAAGGTGTATAAATCGAATTCCTCTCTGAGTTTCGGTTCCTGAGCATAACTCTTCATCCGAAGCTATTCTGGTAAACACATCTACGTCGTTTTCGAACGGGCTGTCTGCGGGCCTAAACATTTTAAAGATCGTAGAGCGTCACACGTCTTGGGGCTCTGATCGTCGAACACTATGGTCAATCTACACTACCCTCTTCAATCTAAATTGGACTATGGGTGCCAAATTTTCTCTTCGGCTTTAACTTAGGCAGTTAAAGTACTGAACCTCATTCGTAACCTCGGAATTCGTCTTTCCAGTGTAGCCTCTCGTACAGTCTTTACTGTGAGAGTGGAGTGTTCCCATTGCCCTATCATCGATCCTAAGTCTGTATTCAACACCTCTGTCTTATAGGGCAAGCCTTTCCGTCAGAGTTTTACATATGCTTTTATGCTGCTGAATCAACGGTGGCATTCGATAGGTTGCCGTCTTTACTCCAACCCTTGAATGTCCAGATTGATCATCTCTCCAACCTGGGTTCTCTAATGGTCCTTGCCTTCTTCTGTCATTCTGTCATCGCCTAACCCTATTTGGCGTATTCTACCTCCTACAATTTTGAGCTTGCACAAGTCCTCCGGAGAGCCTTGCTCCCTTAAGTACTTGCTCCTCGAACATGCGACCTATCATACACAACATTGCCTCATGTAGGCAAATAGTTTCAATTCAGACCAATGCGTGCGTGCTTTTTAACTTTGTCTTTGCCGTTAGCTGCTTCTATTTTTACCGCTGAACATTTTGCCATTGTTTTTGTTTTTAGACTGATCCATTTTTTTATTTTTAAAGATGTTGTTATTCTTCTGACTCTAGGGGTGTTTACAAGAGATTCGCTTTTGTAGCGCTTCTCGTCCCTTAGTTGCAGATATCTGCAACTGGCTGGTTCATAATGCGTCCCATTATTTGGTTCTATTTTGCTGGGATCACAGGTATGTAGGGGTCCTAGGTAACAAGATGGCTGATCAGGTGGCCCGTTAAGCCTATTCTGGGTACACGAATGAATCTGCATTGCCTTTTTGAGATTTCTTTCCCTCTATATGAGATTATGTTTTTCATTTATGGAAAAAAGTACTAGATGGGTGTTCATCATTTAACTTACACAATATCAAAGAATGTTCGTTCTTGGGCATCGAGCCTTCAGAGACTACGGTCGCTAGAGGCGATCCTTGGATGCGTTCGTGTCGGCCACACGAGACTGTTAGATATCAGAGAGAGAGAGAGAGAGGAAGATACGCACCGCCTCGCCCTTTAATAGAGAGAGATACAACAGAGACCTGGGCGACCCTTTTCGTCTGTTCTCATGGAGGTGAGAAATTATGAAACGCCGTGAGGTTCCGCGATGACCTGAAATGCGGACATCACGGAACGCTACGACAAGTGTGAGAGCCCAGAAGGTCCCATCTGAAGTCAGACAAAGTTCGCCTCGCCGGCTTAAGAACCTTCTCGCGTTCGCGCTAAAAGGCCGAGTAAATTCTCGTCTGCGATGCGTCTGACCTTAGAACCCTCCCCTTCGGATGCAAGGGGGGAAATCCCATTCGACCACTATATATCCTCCGGCGCCAGGGTTGGAAGGGAGTATCCGCTGTCCTACGTGCCCCATTTGTACCTGCTATTCGCGTCCCGTTGGACTCTGCACAATTCTTGCAGAATCATTCAAAAACCCAGTATTCTCGTTAATTCACGTGAGTCTACCTCGACCCGCTTCCCACGCTCCTCGAACGAAGCGCGCTCAATCTCGATTCATGTTACTCGAAAGCAAGATTTAAGTTTATCCCCCGTAATAGTCATTATCCACAGACTATTGTTTGCATTTTGCGCCAAGGCAAGGATCACTCCCTCGAACAAAATCTTCGAGGTAAGAGCGAAGCGTAACTCTCCTGTGCAAGTGCTCACTCTGCCCCCCCCCCTCCCCAGTGTAAGCCTCATCATCGGCTTATTTTACGCTCAAGGTCGTTCGAGCGTCCCTCGGTAAATATTGAGCGTTTGTTTGTACGGTGAGCGTCCTCACCACGTCTCTCCTTCCCTTAGTTGCTGAGACGCGTGTAAGTCTAATGTGTGTATAACTCATTCTAAAACCCCTTGTAACCTTGTAAAATAATATTGATTTGTATATTAGTAAATTTATTTTTTTTCCCGTTTTTCTGTTATCCCGGAAATCCAAGATAGTCAAGTATTGGCCAACCTACTTTCAGTTAATTTACACTATGCTTATATTGTAAATTTCCCACGCACTCGTAAAGCAGAAAGGGTGAACTTGACCCTAACCTACGACAGAGACATACTCACGGCTATCTTATTTCGGCTTGTGCTCGTACCACCTCTTGTTACCGTTTTTGTGATGGGAACCAATCGATTGCTATCCTCTATTGGAATGGGCTTATTTTGCCATTTTCCAGTCGTTCTGTTTGACGACGCTTTAAAGTATACTTCGCCTTCTCCAACCTTCGATTTCTTCTGGCAGAGGAATCTTTTAAACCCTCATTCATTTATTTATTTTTATATCATAGTGGTTTTCTCCCTCTTTTATAATTAATTTGCCACATTTGTTTGTGCCGCGATTTAGAATCGCGATTTAGAACCTCTCTCTCTCTCTCTCTCTCTCGTGTAACTGGGCCTTTTCAAATTCGCTACATACTCTGCGTGTATGTTTATGTGCATTCTTCCATCACTCATAGAGGTAGCATTAAAT
This sequence comes from Ceratothoa steindachneri, assembly GCA_963969495.1. Classification (NCBI taxonomy): domain Eukaryota; kingdom Metazoa; phylum Arthropoda; class Malacostraca; order Isopoda; family Cymothoidae; genus Ceratothoa; species Ceratothoa steindachneri. The sequence continues at coordinate 81,557,988 of OZ018326.1, read as the reverse complement.
GAAAATGTGCCGAAATTAAATTCTTATTTTGTTTTAAATATTTTCTCAACCCATCAAGCCTCGTGGGTTACATTTCAACAAACTACATTCTGTGACCACATTGAGTCAATATAAAAATCATATTCAATTTTCAAAAGGTATCATAATATGTTCAAAATTTAAGGTTTGTACATCCATCATTTATGTAAGCGAAGTTTATTAAATGACAATCATATAGACACTGGTGTTTTTGTGCAATGTTAAAAATTGTTGTACTTTCTTATATAATTCTCATGTAAATAATTATTTCATCTATATAAAAGGCATGTGTAAATGAGACAAGCTAGTAGAGTTCCTCGAAAACAATAACCTTATACGAGATAGCCAGCATGGTTTTAGGTCTAAGAGATCGTGCTTAACAAACCTAATTGACTTTTACCATAAACTTTTCAACCTATATAACGATACTAAATCATTAGATATAATTTACCTAGATTTCAAGAAGGCATTTGACAAAATTCCCCATTAGAACTCATGAACAAAGTGCGTACGCTAGGAATTAACGGTAATATATACGGATGGATTAGTAGCTGGTTAAAAAACAGGAAGCAGAGAGTGATAATAAATGGCGTGGAATCGGACTGGGTATCTGTTACCAGCGGTGTTCCCCAGGGATCAGTCCTGGGCCTATTTTATTTACTATATACATCAATGACATAGATGTTGGAATAAATAATATCATATCTAAATTTGCAGATGACACGAAAATAGGTAACTCAGTATTATGCGAAGAGGACAGGGCTGGCTTGCAAGCTGATATAAATAAAATTACCGAATGGTCTGAGAAATGGCAAATGCCATTTAATATCGACAAATGCCAAATCCTTCAGTGCGGAACAAAAAACAAAAAATACAACTATACAATGCAAGGCGGCTTAATAAACATAATCCCGCAGGTTAAAGATTTAGGAGTAATAATTACAGAAAACTTAAAAACATCAAACCAATGCGCAGCTGCTGCAAACAAAGCTAACACAGCACTAGGATTTATAAAAAGAAACTTTAGTTATAACAGCGAGGAGATAATTATGCCACTATATAAAAGTATTGTCAGGCCCCATCTCGAATACGCTGTACAGTTCTGGGCCCCTTACTTAATAAAAGACATAGATAAATTAGAAGCTGTACAACACAGAGCGACAAAACTTATCCCGTCAGTACGTAACAAACCTTACCACGAGAGGCTAAAAAAACTCATCTATTTTCCGTCAGAAAACGAAGACTAAGGGGGCAGCTTATAGAGAGCTTCAAAATGCTTAAAGGATTTAACAACGTTAATGCCAATAACTTGTTCACACTGACAGGGGAGTGTCCCACCCGTGGACATGATTCAAAACTTCAGGGTAAAAGAGCCACTATGGATGTAATAAAAAGCTTCTTCACTTACTCGATTATTAATGATTGGAATAATTTGCCAAACGAGGTAGTGGACAGCAGAACTATTGACTCATTTAAAATGAGATTAGACAAACACTTAACAAATATTGGAATTGTTTAGCATAAGCTACAAAATAAAATAATATTACAAGAAATATAACTCTTTCAGGTGTATGTAAGTGGTTTTCATATTAATTTCATTTAATTACTATTCAATGCAAATTTCCTTCAGGTACTGTCTTCTTACACCTGCAAGGTACTTTTCCCAAATTATTTCATGTACGACTTTTGCCGGAGGGAGTGGAGGGTGGGGAGAGCCTAAAACTTTTCTATCCTTTACTTCTTCTATTCTATGTGTAAGTGGCAGTAGATTTAAGGCCAGATCACCTTAGTCTGGGCCCTAAGGCCCGTGTGATCTGTGTATCTATGTAACTCTATGTAACTCTCTCTCTCTCTCTCTCTCTCTCTCTATATATATATATATATATATATATATATATATATATATATATATGGTTAGGTAAGGGCAATAATAAGATTTCCTTAATCGAATAGAAAAGTTTCCTAGAGTACCTCAACCCTCTTCAGGAGCGTTATTTATTATTTATACGACTAGACAACCATCCATTTCTCTAAAAAGAGAAATTTCAAGAAGCCTTTTGTATAAGCTAACGTTTAACTTGTTTTTTCCTGATGAAAATACAAAATAATATATATATATATATATATATATATATATATATATATATATATATATATACATGTGGTGTGTGTGTGTGTATGTGTGTGTAGGGGTGAATATAGTTTTCGATTAGCAGGGTCACCAGTTCCAAAGAAACAAGGGTTTTCTCTTGCATATGAATCCAAATTTGGGTTTCAGGCTTCGTTTCTCAGAGTGCTCACCAAATAAAATCGTATCTGGATTTGAAAACAATTTAGTAAAAATAAACTTTATTCGTAACTTGATTTAACCGACTGATTGATAATTTCAGAAGGTCGAGAATGAGGGAGCAAATTCTCAGTGAGTCAAGAATCTATCTATGACGTGATTTGAAGTTAAGCAAACTAAAAAAAAAGCAAAGGGCGAGTCGAATGGAATATACATAGTTGAATGACTGAATAAGTGAGAATGAATAACTGTATAATGAATGCCGTGATTGACTGTATAATGATCATTGTTTTCCATTAAAAATAAGTTTTTATTGATTAAAAACGTGGGAGTGACCAGCTACTTTCACCAATCGAGTTTCTTGAAGGAGGGACTTTTTCTGAATTTGGATGACTAATTATTTGTGTGTGTTCGCTTAGGATTGAACGTGTGTGTGAGAGAGAGAGACAGGTATACAGAAATGGAGAAGGAATTAGATGGAGCATAAATTAGGTGAACTCGTTATCAAAGAATTTATATGAGATGACAGATAACTGCTGGGAAAAGGGTTGTCAATGCGTCCAGAGGGAGTTTGAGAAAACGCTCATATGAGGATAATAAATAAATAAATAAATAGAAGGAAATGTTGAAATGGCAGGTTCGTGTGACCGAGGCTGTTGTGATTTGGGAGGAAAATGTTTGACAGAAGGGAGACAGGAAAATCTTTATGGTCAGTCGGAAGATTTGTGAATGTGAAAATCCAATATATTAAAGTTTGTGCGTATGATCGTGTATATTAATTAGGTATTTATGCTATAGAATCACCCATCTTATGAATTAACAAATGTATTTACATGTGTAATGTGGTACATTATTTAATAATACATATTAAATTGAAAAATTCATGAAATAAGATAAAATAATAACAATTGATGACATTTGAATCCATATAATGGAATAATTCAATCGTAATTATACAAATGAACAAAAAAATATAATAATGATAGTACATTGAATTGTTAAATGGAATAATAAAAGTATGATTGAAGTAAGATAGTACACTTTTGGTTCCGAGTATCTCAGCCGGATCAAAGTAAAATAAATATTGGCTTTGAAAATGAAATGATTAAAAGCATAAATTGAACATATGTAGATAAAAAATATCATATAACTCATATGAGAATTAAATGAATAAATTCACTTAAAATGATTTTTAGATTAAATCGTCAGTTAGAAATAATGCAAGAGTATAAAGACAAAACACACATTACTTTCGTGTTAATTAAATGTTGAAATTGCTTCATTTAATACATCAGGTATCAATAATTTAAAAATAATGATTAGAAATAGATATAGAGATTAATGAAATAAAATATTTACAGATTACATGATAATTAAGATGGTGTGGTTCATTCATTATATCATTTCAGTGGATTTAAAATTATGAATCAAATTGTTTAAATATAGTACACATAATAATAGAATAGAAATATGAACAAAATAAACTTCAAAGTGGTTTGTCGTCGGAAATTAATTGTCTCAACTAGCAAATCATCACAACATTTAAACGTAAGTGGTTGGTTAAAATTAGAAAATATTGTTAACTAGTGAAGGAATTCAGTTTGATCATAGGACATATTTCAGTGTGTGCTTGGTGGTATGAGGTGAATAGTGTAGTTTATTAAATTGCATCTAAGATAGAGTGATGGACTTTTAGGGGGAGGAGTAGCATAGGCTGGTACTAAACAACTAGAGGTACCATTTGTGGGGAATCATAATGTGCCGGTTTGAGATTGCGGACGTGTTCCTTCCTTGGAGATTATATGAATGTTGATGTCTCTATAAAATCTTATATGGCCCTTGTATGGTGTCAAAAAACTGGGGTGGATCTGTGTGTCCTGTATAAAAACATTAGCGTCAAACTCCATCGGAATAAAAGTATTCTGCTTTAAAAGGGGCATGGAATTTATTGGGGCAAGTGAGTTAATGGCTTTCTGATGTTGTTGTATTGTTTTATGCTGTATAGGATCTTACTTCTGGCGACAAATTAGTCACCTGGAATTCGTAAGGGAGTGATATAAGCAATTGCGCAAGAGAATATATTGTATCTTGACTGGAATTTTAATGCATATAGAGCAGAGTTGCGGGTAAATCTTTTAACCAATCAATAGAGTTTCATTTGGCAAAGAGGAAACTTTTTAGACTGCGGTGGAATCTTTCCAGTACAGAGTTTACAGAGGCGTTCACCGACGACGTAAGAATTGGTTCTGTGGCAGTTAGCTTGAGTAGTCTGAAATACTCCTGAATGGAATTGAAGAGCATTATCAGAGATTATTTTAATAGGGGCATCAAATCTTGAGATATAATGAGTGTAAAAAGCGTCAACCACAGACCCTGACGTCATGTCTTTTAATGGGTATTCTTCAATGCATTTGGAAAAACGGCATATAACTGTGAGAAGATATTTGTAACTTTCCTGAGTTGCAGGAAAACCACTGACTAAATTCAAATGAATTATGCAAAATCACCTGGATTCTGGTGCAATGAATTGTGTGAAAGGTGGTTTTGGGTGTCGTTGCACATTGGCCTTCCAGCATAAAAAGCAATTGCAAACCCATGCTCGAACATTTTGTCCCAATTCTTTGTAATAAAATCGGTCTGAGATAGATATGAGACTGGCTCTTGCACCCAAATGCCCTAGATTATAATGGAAATCAAAGGTTCTTTTGCGAAAAACTGAAGTGAGATAAGCTCATACAAAACCTTTTGATAAATCGCAAATGAGAGAGTGAGATGAGGATGCTTGTAAATTTTAAAGGGATGTATCGTTGTCTTGAAGTTTAGCAATTTGCAGGTCTGTTGATTGGGATTTTGAAGAGCTGCATAATAAATAATAGAAGGAAGAAACAGATTAATTTATTACCTGGCATGAAAGATTTAGAGTTCTATTTTGAGATGCTTATATTGTTTGTGTATATTGAACAGATTGAATGTTGCAATCGATGATAAGCTCTCTAGAGAAGGCACCACCAGGATTATTCTCCCCTGCAATATGACGAATATTCCTTTTATATTGTGAAATGAACTCAAATGAATGACTTCCTTAAGGGAGTGTCGTGAGGGGAGAGATTTGGCAGCCCTATTATATCGTTGCAATCTGTGAGCACAAAGAAACTTGTCCCTTCAAGTAGATGTTTAAAGTGTTTGGTTGCAGGGGAATTGCTGTAATTTATTTTGTGTATACATTGTGCTCTAATTCTGAGCCACAAAAAGTTTGACTAAAAATGCCTTGAAGCTCATATTGATTTCTATGGTACTGCCCTAGGACGACGCCGAGGCCAAATTTCAATAATCTTGTATGGAGGATTAAGGTTGTACTTCCGTGTTGAATTAGTTGAATTAACCTACGCAATAAGTTTAAAAAACCTAGATATCTTTGAATTCTTGCCATGTTTTGGGGATATGATAATCTTTAAAGTCCGTGATCTTACCTGTTGTAAGATATGCCTTGTGAATCAACTCGACAACCAACAAAGTCAAGCTTTGTCTGCAACGAGAGTGATTGCAAGTCGAGAATATCTATTCGAGATGTTACAAATTTGGGGTTTCATTGTCACTGGCTATGAGTAAATCGTCTACACATGAAAAACCGAAATCCAAATTACCCAAAATATGTTCGATATACTTTTGAACTATTTGTGGTGGGTTTGACATTCCCTGTGGTAAGACCAAGTATTCATAAAACCCTAGAGCAGGAATAACGGCTGTCTTTTCAATGGATGCAGATTATAGGGGAATTTGAAAAAGTCCATCCTTAATGTCGTACAATTTTAGTTTTGCCGTGAAGTCAGTGATATAAGCAAGCAGTTATTTAACTCTAACATTCACAGAATTAAGTTGTTTATAGTCACAAGTAATGCGATAGCTGTCATCTTAATTTTAACAAGATAGACTGGCGAAGAATAGGGTAGTTTACTTGCTCTAATCTTTCCCTCTGAGAGCAAAGTTGTATGCAGCCGTTAACAGCCTTTAACATTTTTGAAGAACGTTACCTTAGTCTCTCAACCAATCAAGGGACCTTAGGTAACAATAAAACGCTAGAATGAGTGGGGAAATGTTATTTACAATTAGGAAATTAACAGGTCTATTGGTTGGTTTGTAAATGGCACAATATTTGTTTAAATATTGGTCTATCGGGAAGCCATCAAAAATAAATGAAAGAGTAGGAAGAATTGAGCTTTTTCTTGTTGCTCAAACTGATAATTCTTGGTACCATCCACCAAACACGATTTTCTTAAATTAACCAATAAATTATAATGTAACAGGAAGTTGGCATCTAATATAGCACATTGGACACTAAATATTAAAAACTTAGACACAAAATTGTGCCTAAGTCCTAATTAGAGTTTATATTTTGAGTGTTAGATGCATGAATAGGAGTGCTGAATATGTGGTAAGGGGAATATCCGATTCCTTGTCATTCTAATTTTGCAATAGGTTAGCGGCTAAAATACTAATCACAGGACCAGTGTCAATTAAAAACCGCTTATGCGTTCTGAGGTCATTGATATATAAACAAGGGTAGGGTGCATACAATGATGCAACGTTATCTATCACATTGCCTGGAAAAATCGGGCATAACACTAGATTGTTGCCACACGAAGAAACTGCGATGTGCCGCTCGACCAAATTCACAGTAATACAAACAAATGTCGTTCTTTAATGCAGGAGAGCTACGAGAGCAGTTGAAGTCGTTATGGGGACGGGCAAGAGAGTTATGTGGTCCCGATGTTATCGTTCACTTGAGAAGTCCTTAGAGTTTCTCAAGGGGTGGCATTAGGCGGGAGAGGTTTAGCAGTTCCTCTTTTATCGGGACGAATTCTGCCTCCATTTGTGCCTGAAAATCGAGGAGGAGGCAACCCTAACAATGGCTGTTACTTGTGTATGTGAATTACGTTTGAGGGCATGGGTGGCCGCGGTCTCGAGTTGCTTAAGATGGACATCTGAAACCAGAATCTCAAGAGCCTCTTGAATGTAGGGTGGGAGACGTCGAACAAAAGATTCGGTAGAAAGTCCTGATTAGCATTATCTCCCAGTGTTCTGTAATCTCCGCAGGGAATCATTAAGTCAATGATGGTAGAGTTCGGAAGTGCGGGCTAAAATCTCCAATTTTTTTAGCAGTGGTGGGTGTATAATTCTCCAGGATAGCGTCCCGGAGAAAAAAGGTTAGAGAGGATGGCAGGGTTATTCAAAAGGGGTGAAATGCCATCTATTACCATAAATTGCCTTTATTAGTGATTTTAGTTTGTAGGCGTTGATAGTATGTGATCAAGATTGAATAATAATTCAATTTGGGCAAACCAAGAGTGCGGAGATGAGCTTGGAAGATCTGGTAGGGTTGTAGCAGAAAATGGGCTCACCGTACTGAACTTGTCAATTTCGAATAAGGTGTCTTGCTGGTGCCAGTTTTCTGTTTGTCACTCGATACAGTTAAAACAAAGGTCGTAGGGTCATAAATAAGAATATTATTTATGACCATACGACCTTCAAATCTTTCACAATTTCCGGACTAACTTTGGGAGGACCTTGGCAATTATATCATTCGGAAGAGAATGTAAAACAACATAAAGATTTCAAATTCCGTTAGAATCGGCCGAATAGTTATGATTTTATTGCCAAATAATTACCCGGGTAACCTTAAGAGGACTTTGGAAATTATATCATTCGGAAAAGAATGAAAAACAACATAAGGGTTTCAAATTTCGTTCGAATCGGCCAAATAGTTACAATGTTATTAAAAAAGAAAAGCAAAACGGGGATCGACCAACCGACCGGCATCTTGAGATACAAAGTATCACGCGACTATGCGCACGCGACTAAAAATGGAGGCGAAGGGAAGAGTATTTCTGATATCAAAGAATAAAACAAAAAACATATCTCAATTGTGAACTTTGCGACAGCTGGAATGAATCGTTCTGAGATTATTTCATCCATGCCTTTTTTAATTAAATCAACACAACTAAAATGTGATAAAAAGTGGTGGCATATTGATTATATTATTATGAAAAAGTCATGTCAACCAAGAGCAATAGAATCCATTGGTGAGTAGCTTTCTTATACAAAGAAAGTCTGTCTCATTATAGACTTGCCACTAAAGACCGTTTTGACTAGTGTGTCCTATAAATAGTTTTCTTTTCTCATTCTATGTAACCACCCTATAAACATTCAATTTGCCTCTCTTGTCTGGTTATCCCTCATTGATTTTTTTGTTTGTTTTGTTTTTATCAATTTAGTTCCATCCGATCATGAGGTCATGAAACCCGGACTTGAAGTTTAACATTAGTTTCGAACCACGATTCAGAAACAGCAAACGAAAGATGTCGCAAAGACGCCTAATATTGCGCTGCTATATAAAGACTAACTGTCCCCAATTTAACTTCATTATGGTGGAAATGGTGTTTCTGCTTGGTTACTCCAGCTTTCTTTGAGTAAAATGAATATGCGAAATAAAAGTAACAAAAAAAAAACACAATTTAACCCAAATGTTTAGAATGTAAGGTACTTTGTTCCTCCTTTCTTCAACTAGCTTAGGATTCATACTGGTAAAGAAGAATGTGGGTGCAATCGTACGAAGAGTTCCCGCACCCCTTTCCGTTAAAAGATGGAACTTTTCTACTGTCTCGAAATTTTATTTCACTACATATTCATTAAAATTAACATCTATTTTGCGAGATCAAATCTAAAGGTTGCCTTAAATGTAAAAATGGAATATGCATGATGTCTAATAAATCAAAGGCCTTAAAAAAAAAAACAGTAATTTGTAAAAAAGTGAATCCAACAGAGGAGAAAAGATTTTAAAAATAACTAAATTTTCGATATTTTGTTATTATTAGGATGTTGGTATATGATGCCAACCTGATGTTGATGGTTGAGAGTAGGTTTACAGGGCAGGTGAGAGGAGAATGCTAAGAGTAAATAAAGTGAATGATATTTGTGGTAAGAATACGGTGGGGTGTGATATACGATTCTGTGGTTTCACCCTTGAACAAGTTCAAGTTTAAAGTTTCTACCATTGTAAATATTAGTAGTACAGATGAAGCAGCTTGAGATCACAAAGGTTTAGATGGTAGGAATTTTCTGGGGTGATTATGTTATAGGGGTAGTGTGTAGTAAATTTTGAGTGTAGACTGTGCCAAGAAGCTGCATTAGAGTAGGCTGGTGCCAAATTTGGTGTGTAAAAGTGAACCTATTGTATGGAAGAGAAAGAAAGATCTCGAAGTAGAGTAATACAAAAGAGAACTTGAGAGGGATGTTTCGTGTGAGAAAGATAGAGTGAGAAGCGACTGTGTAAGAGATTTTTTACTGTGAAGAGGTTTTGAATGAGGTTGTGATTGAAAGTGTTCTGGGGTAGAGTGAACATGTAAGAATAAGGGATAGAGATAGATAGACTTGTGAAGAGAATATACGAGTGATTGTGAGGGTGTGAGAAGGATTGGAAGGCCACCTTACAGGTGGGTTGAGTATATGAGTGAAAGTTTGAGAGAGAATGGCTGACATAGGAGGGAGTGAATAATGTTCGGTAGGATCGGTGTGCATGGAAGGGGTTTGTGGGGGGAAGGCCTTAAGATCCTTCTGCCTAGGGAGGAACCCTTACTGTACAACACATCACTATGATGGACCTTCGGCGAGAGCGAGAAGAAAATGATGGGTAGCATTGGGCTTAATGGGGCATAAAGGAGGTAGGTATTGTTCAGTAGCGTTGAGGCGCGCTTACCTCAATTTTGTGAGAAACTGGTGAAAGCTGAACAAGAGTGATAGTCTTTCCAATGACCTGCAGCGTTTTGTGATCAGATGATAAATGGTTATTGCATTGATGGTTTCCAATGGTTCAAATCACTTGCAAGTGCCTTTGAATAGCTAAATGAGGCTTCTGCCACTAGATGGCACCACCCAGCGCCAACTCTGATGGCAGATTTGAAATATCCAGGGTGAATAACCATATGTCCCATGGTCATATGGGTCATTTCATGTCTCTAAATGGGTACAATTGAATTTTACTCCTTTTGAAAAAAAAAGCGACACCTTGACCTGGCGCTTCACCGCAGGTAATAACAAATCAAGGCTTTTAAATGATCCCCATCAAGCTTAAAAGATCTTCGTCTTCTCGTCAACTTTGCATCAGCAAAGAATACGATCCAATCAATTTTAGATTTTAACAAATTTTAACGCCCTCTTTCACCGTTTGTTGGGTATACCCAGGCGCGGGAAAAATAGTGGGAGAATTAAAATAGGTACAAGAGACCAGCCCAGAGAGAGAGCCCCAGTTTCTCTTGCGTCACCGAGGTCAGAGGGGGATGCGTGCATCTGATCCAGGTTTCAGGTGCAGCAGGGCTATTGCCCTTATTACACCCCACGCCCTCTTGCGGGGTCAATTTTAGAAGAGTCAATTCATCGCTTTTTGTGTTTATAATCAATTTGTAGGATAAATAAACATGGATTTTCACTAATCCTATAATTAAGAAGGGGATTTTTTTTAGTATTTGAATAATAATTTCATCTTAGTTTGGTTATGACTTATGTTTTTTATCAAAGTTATTTCTAATCATTCTTTTATAATATCAAAAAACAAAATAGTGAAGTTCAGAAATAAATATAAGGATCGAAATTTTGTGAATTTTTTAAAACCCAAAGAATTACAAATGGTGAAGTTCAGAAAATCTATTTTTATATATCTTCTTCTTCTTCTTCTTCTTCCGCACGAGAGATTATTAATGAAAGTTAAAGCAGTCGGTGTGAAGGGTAAGATATTAAATTGGATTAGAAATTGGCTGAAGGATCGTTCGCAGCGAGTAGTTATAAATGGTGAATGTTCAGATTGGGTCAACGTCAGTAGTGGAGTGCCACAAGGCTCCGTTCTTGGCCCATTATTGTTTCTAATATATATAAACGATTTGGATAATGGCGTATTTAGTACGATTTCTAAATTTGCTGACGACACGAAGCTGGGCAACCGTGCCTATGTAAGATCGGATGTAGAAAAATTACAAAAGGACCTAAACTTGATTGTCAGATGGGCGGATAAGTGGCAAATGCAGTTTAATTTAAGTAAATGTAAGGTGATGCATTTGGGTTGCCATAATTTGAGGGTAGAGTATACCATGAAAGGCCAGGTCCTCGACGTAGTTAAATTGGAAAAAGACCTGGGAGTTTTAGTCTCGGATGACTTCAAAGTCACGAAACAATGCGCGGATGCATGTAAAAAAGCAAATCGTGTGCTGGGTTATATCGCGCGTAATTTCACGTTCAAATCCAAAGAGATAATTTTACCATTGTATAAATCACTTGTGCGTCCACTGCTCGAATATGCAGTTCAATTTTGGGCTCCATACTTAAACAAAGATATCGCGCAATTAGAAAGAGTGCAGCGTAGGGCTACAAAATTAATTCCCGAGCTGAGAAACAGGCCCTATGAGGAAAGACTCAGGGCATTAGATTTGCCATCTCTCGAAGGCAGAAGATTACGTGGCCAGCTAATTGAAGTATTTAAAATATTGAAAGGATTTTCAAACGTTGATTATAGGAATTTGTTCGAATTGGATCATAGGGGAAATACTCGGCAACACGGATTAAAATTAGTGAACAAGCGATTTAACACTAGTATAGCCCAAAACTATTTTACGTTTAAAATTACTCAAATTTGGAATAGGCTACCCACCCACGTAGTGAATAGTAGGTCGGTAAATATGTTTAAAAACCGTCTCGACGCGCACTTAAATAGTATAAATATAACGTAGTCTGAGCACAGTAAATAATAACGTCTTTGCAAAAGGAGTTTGGAGCGGAGGAACAACGAGAGTAAAAATGATGACTAAAAATAATGACTAAAAATGATGCCAGCGATTTCTCTTGCATGTGTAGTTTAGATATCCATTTTCTTTTCCGCCTATCCTATAACTAGATTTTCACCACTAGCAGTCGAGGGCTGCGGAAGTTGAGAAGAAAAACTTTCTATCACCCCCCCTTAGGTTGAAGTAGTTAATATGCCTGACATTGTACACATGTAGATAAGTGTGTACAGTAGATTATATATTTAAAAAAAAAAAAATATATATATAGCATGTTAGAGATACACTCGTAGATAAGTGTGTATCGTAGTTTCGGATGTAGTGTAGCGGACTAGCCTCGAGCGGACCTTAGGGTCTTTGTTGGTCCTAGATTCTGTAATTCTGTAATTCTTCTTCTTCTTCTATAACTCTATATTCTAGCAATGTGATATTTTGAAAGGGGGAAATTCAATTTAAAGTTCCTTTTTAAAATTATTATAATTTGCGAAGTTCCTAAAATTTATACAAATTTAACCATGGCTGCTTTTTATTAGATTTTAAATTTTGATCTTAGTAGCAAAGCGCGAGGGAAGGAGAAGTGGTGAAGCCATTGTCTGGTCTCTTTATATTGATCTATGGGTGAGGTGGACACGGATCGTAGCGCCAGGGTTATTTTGGTCACCAAAACTAAAATTTTAAAGTTAACAGAAATTCAAAGTGCCCAACAGGTAGCTCACATAAATACTTTTATTTCCATATACAGAAATTTGAAATATGTTTACCAATTCAGATTTATAGTATCATCTTTGATAACGTGTTTTTGTACGGATCGTGACCATGTAGACACGCTCCGTACACCCTTGGTATCATTTTTGTAATCTTTGGGGGATATGCCACAACTGAAATTGAAGGATTTACTGCTACTAAATGATACACAAATGTTATGAAAACATTAAAAAAATGGTTAGAATTGTTATTTTACAACATTTTTACATAGGTATCAAAAATAATATAAAAAATAATAAATTTCTTAATTTTATGGAACATTGTTTATCATTGCATAAATATATTAATTTCCTCATTAGGCAATGTAAAATCCCCATCTTAATGCAGTAATACAACTGGAATATTGAAATTCTTTTCAAAAATATTTTAAAAATATAAACACTTATCGTATTACTTAATACACTTAGTACATCACTATATATAGTTAAATCTTGCATCTAACGTATAATAATGTTAGGTAATAACACAAATAACATCATTTAACACTGATAAAAATCGTAAACTTTACACTTTGATACCTCTTATTTTTATTAATTTTTTGGTCGCTTTTTTTACATTTAAAACACAAAACAATAAATATCAAATAACAACATATTGTAGTCTGTAAACGAAATCTTCATTAGTATAATTTTCACGAATTTCCAAATTTTGTACGGAGCTTGTACGACGCGCCATTTTAAGTAAACTGTAAACAGAGAAATTCCTACGCTGGCCACCGTTATGAAATCACACTCATTTTCCTTCACAATAATCATATTCACCATGAAAACAATAACAGCGGAATCACGCAATATTCATGAACACTGGACTATAATTTAACTCGTAAAAATTTCATCAGACACGTAAATGATGACAAAAACTAGCCAACAAAAATGGCGTCGGAGCTCCGCGGGAAGAAGAGGGAGGTGACGTCACATCAGCTCCATTTTTTATGCCAGAGGTAAACTGTATCAAACTCATATTTTGGCAAGAAGGCCTTTTGTACGGTATGTGTCCATGTATTGGCCGTGTTCACCTTAGCCTATTTTTTTAATACGGTTAACTCTCACCTATTTAGAGTCCACCTCTATTAATTAATGGAAATAGTTTTTTCTGTCCATTTAAATTGCCTTGGTAAAGACGTGTATTAGATAACTTGACCACGGAATCTCTGTCAAGAGTCGGTCTTTCTAATAGAAGATTAGCTCAGTTTGATTTGAGTCTTTTGGGGCTCAGGGTTTGCGAAATGGATTAAGTGCCAGGCCAGTGATTTTAGCTCCGTAGATTCACGAGTTCAAATCTCGTCATTACTCTGTCGCTTTTAAAATATCCGACCGGTCATTTTTCCTGTTTACACCTCACAGGGCATTCCATGCTCGCACCTTTGAGTTTACAACCTCCTTTGCGCCACGCCACCTTTGTTCGGAAGAATTTTTGAAATATTTCTTATGGCCAAGTATCTGGGGTAAATGAAGTTTTCTGGGGACGTCCTTGAAATATTAGAATATTGTAATTCCCCCTTGTCTCCCTTTCCTAAGATTTCTTTTATTCCTTCTTCCCACTAGGGACCAGGTTTGAGAAAATTAATGAAAAACAGAGGAGGCAGAAAAGGAAAAGCAAAGAGAAGGAATAAGAATGCTAGAAATGAACGAGAATGACATTAAATGGCTTGCAAAGGCAAGCCATTTAATGGTGATGAGGTGATGGTGAATGGTGATGAGGTGAGGAAATAAGGATAAGGTAAAGCGATTAAATCAAAGAATATTAAGAAAATAACAATTTTGCTTCGAGAATCCTCGGGAATAAGAATAACCAGGAACTTCATAGTAGGTGTTTTTATTTAAATCGAGAAAACGTATACGATTTGTCCTAGCCAAGTATTACAAAGAATCAGAGGTGTATAAATCTGAAAGGAGCCGATGAGTTTGTTTATGAGGGAAAATATGGTTGAAAAGAACTTCTTCCACGCTAATCACATCTGGTATAAATATTTTAGGTCTATTTATTCTGTTTGTGGGATTAAAAGCAGCCAATTTCAGCTCTAAATAAATGCCGACTACGATGACACACTGTTTCATCTAATAAAGCCAACTTATAAGCAATTGGTGCATTTTAAGAACGATTTGAACATCTCGAGGTTTTGCAAGCCCAATTAGCTTTAATTTCGCCAGACACCTTCAGGTTGTTTAATTGCATTTCCTCAACTTGGCGCCTATTTAAGGGACTAGGCGCCAATTCGAGTGTTCTTTGGTGCCAATTGAAACCTCTTTGCATCTTGCTTCGTGGGTGTTGATTTCTAACATTTTTGGAACTAATTTTGAGATCTGTCTTGCAAAATTTCGAGACACAACGGCATCGTGTTCCCAAACACCTCGCTAATAGCGATTTGGTTCCAATTTGCACCGATTATACAGAAGCCGAATCAAAATAAACAAACTTAATGGTTATTTTCTTTCATATGTTGCATACATATATACGCACACAGATTCATAAATACGAGTCGCATCGTCTGATACTCATCTCAGTAAGGATTTAGAAATCTGAGGGGCTGCGAACTACCACATCCTACGACGGTACCATTTATATAATCTAAATTTGCTCTTCTTACTTGGTACGATTGTTCCTCGAGATGCTCCAAGTATGATATTTGGGAGGTAGAGGTTTTACCAACTTTTTTTGTCGCAGTAGGGAAGGAGGCTCTCTCTTTCAGTGGTTACAGTTAAATGTGGGATTTTAAACACGAGTCGCTAGAACATGTAGCAGTGGTCGTATAGTCTATCCAAATAGGGACTTCATTCGGCCGCTCCCGATGCGACTCATCTTTGTTTAGCTCGAGATCGGTGATACAACTATGTTAAAAGTCCCCCTCCAAAAAACGAGAGAACCACACTGTATGACGTTTAAACAAGCAGAACAACGACGGGTCTAAAACACCGGAATTATGATCAATCATTATTTATAAAGGAAAAACCATCCTCCTTGAAAAGTTCCTATCCACTACCAAACACTCAACCATGAAGATACTATTGCCATTATGGCGTTCCTAAATAATGTTAATAATGATTATTACAGGATGCAATGAAGCGACGACGAGATCAATTAGACAAGTCATGCTTCAACCGAAGTGTTGTGTGTATGTCTACGAGCCAACGCTCTCTGCTTTGCGCCATTCCGTTCGCGGGGAATGAATCGACAAATCCGGCTTCGAACGACACTCAGCCGATCACGAATGTTCATTGACGTCGAATGGAGCAGTGTCGAGTCACACACACTCTTGGGCGGGGTATCAATTCGACACATCAAACTTGACTAATTGCTTCCCGTTAAAACGATTATTATTGGTTTTGCAGGGACATGGTGCAATGAAATAGATTAACGGACACAAATACAATTTCAGAGTTACTAAATTATACCTATTGACATAAATTTAATTATTTTATCATTTTCTCCATCATCATTATCATCATCAATCTCAACACTATTTATGGCATTCCTGAAATTCACAAAATCAACTTGATATCAAATTTCCAACTCATAGTATTGTGTTTGTTAAGTTTGAAGATTCTAAATTTATTATCTTTTAGAAACTGTGTTTATGTTGAAGAAAACACGCATGCCAATGTGTGTAACTAAAAAACACAGACAAACTTGCATAAAAATAAAGAGGCGAGCTCTTAGAAGTGACGAGAGAACGTCAAACGAATGCTGAATGAAATTCGAAGCTATATAAACAAGCTTGATCAGGGATCAATTGAATGACAAGCAAAATTTACGTTACATGAAATCCATAAGTCAAGAATTAACTTATACCATGTTTAGATCGCTACTTGTAGAAGTTTCGATAGGGACGCATCTTGCCGTAATTGTTAAGAAAACTTTGAAATACACCTTTGAAACATCTCAGAAAACTAACGATGTTCATATTTAATTCAGAAATTTCGATTAGAAGCCGAAGAATCTAAGTCTGCCTCTTTATAAAACAAGAGTTTGTCTAAGTTGCAGTGTGAATTGCAGCTTTGGTTTGCCCTATCTTCAAATAGGCAAAATAATGCACAAAATATGTATCATGGCTCCATCCAATTGTGGCTCATCCTGATGATATGATTGTGTATCACTCCTCAGTAGCAGATGAATTCTTCTTCTTCCGACCACTTGGAAGAATAGCGGTGATAGCCTTTGATCCTACAGAAGAGCTCTTGGCTAGCCAAGTGGACACGGTGTTGGTCTACCAACGTCGCGGTACCTGGTTCGATCACGACAGAAGAGGACACATAAGTCAGCGCACGTAGAGATCTGGCTACCAATTGATGCATGCGCTGTGCTCAACCCTGTACTGGGGTCGGTAGATCTTACACTTCTTATCACACGCATAGCCAATTGAAACACTGCTTTCTTTCCTCTTCAGTCTTTGCAACACAACCCACACAGACTCTCTGTTTCAAGGAATCCTGCCGATGGGTATCTATATACACATACATCTGCCGCGGTGCGACGAAGGTTTATACCAGTACGCTGTTTGGTGTCAAAAACATAATACTTCCTGGCACCCCTCGCAAAAGTGAACCGGCCCCTTTTGTCCTTGAGCTCACCAGCAATTGTCACACTGAACTGTATGTCTATTTCATTATCCGGTCGGGATCTGTTTGATTAAAGGCAGGTTGGCGAACTAATATTACTACAGCCTGCGTTGTAATCCTCATCCACGATACCGCAATTAAGCAGGGCTGAGCCTCCTATGAGACTCTCCTAAGAGACCAGGATAGAGGACCTGCTTAAAACCATTGTGTTCATAAGCCCATTGGCGAACACTTCAAAAATAGAACAAACTTATGGGCATTGGAACAAATCCAGTTATTATATCTACACACTCTTGTATATCCTCCCACCTAATCTATATTCAACTGTTCTTTCGAAAGATTTCTATTTTATATAATCAATCCTTGATATCTCTTGTTATCCCTTACTACATATTTTTGTCTGCATATTATTACATCTTTACCAACATTCACACTTGGTTTAAACCTATTGATTAACGTAGTTTTTATGTAATAATAAACTACTTTCAAGGGCAAAAGGCGTTTCAAAATGATATGCTTTAATAAATATAGATTAAATATATAAATAGATATCAACGAAATATTAGACTATTTGAAAAAAATGGCAATCGACACTATCAAACATGGGTAATTACAAGCAGCGACAAAAAAAACTAGATGAAGACCAAAAGAATAACTAAATAAATATACATAAAGATCACGATTAATTAAATGATATATGAATGGTTCTGGCTGCAATAGGAACAGGGAGGTGCAAATATTAATTAAAATCACATAAATTACAGATATTAGAGCATCCCCATCCTTACTTTCCCTCCAATTAATTGTTCTGGTGTGATGTGGACAGGTAAAATAGAAAAACAAAAACATCAAGAATCCCAAATTGTGAAAATATTCTATTTTAAAGTTTTTCAGTGTTCTGGTTGTAACTCGTTCCTAAGTTTCAAATACAACTTCATGAAGCATTTTAAAATGGTACACATTAATGGAAATGGATTTTTGAAACTAGGAGTATGCCGATGTCTCAGAAGCTGAGGTTGGGAAGGAACGGAGAGTAGACGCTTTAGCAAATAAAAATTCAATTTTAATTGCTATAAACTTGACAAAGGATAATCAAATAAACTTTTTTACTTCCTATAAGTATATCTAAATATAAATTTGGCATAAATGGAAACTTAGAAGTTGGATGAAGCCGTCTCCCTATATGCCCCTTTTCCTCGACAGGGATATTCTTTCCTCTATATAAAATTCACAAGATTCATTGCTCCTGAAAAAGCAAATTTAGAATATTCTTCCTTGAAATTGTTCTTTACCAGAATAATAATCCTGGAAGTTTGTCGCAGCGGAATTGTAACAAGCAAAAATATGCAGAATTTTTCGAGTAATTCCTATTGAAAATATCGTGAATGCGTGAACCCTTCTTTACACTTTAACCACTTCTTTACCTCAATAATAGTCCCATAGTTCGCATCACCAATTCTTGGTCTCCGCCAATAAAGTGTCTCGAGAGCGTACCCCAAGGCCAAGTTTTATGTCCCGAAAACGTTCCTTGACGCTTCGGTTTATTGACATCTGTAATTTCAAGACGGGAGAAATCTTTCAAAAGTGAACAGAACATTTCGATCAGACATCGGTGTCACTCAATAACAGTGCTTCGAAATCGTAGTAAAAAATAGTGTTAATGGCATGGATAGATCCAACATTAAATTTTAGAAACACGCTAGATCCAGGAAACTTAAACACGGGTCGTACCTGGCACAGTACCCTTGTTTTGCCTGTCCAAGAAGGATCAAATTTAGCCTAGAAACTCATTATCATTTACAACGAGGCCAAAATAACATTCAACATAGAGGCAGCGTGAGCCTTTTATAATGTGGAAATTGATCAACCTAACTCTGCCCCTCCCCCCTTATAAGAAAAGCCGGGCCCTGCTTCCGGACTCACGAATCCCGCGTCAACCACAAATATCCGGACGGAGGAGAGGACAAAAACGGTTTCGCGGTCCGAAATTGGTGCTTTTGAGACGTCGAAATTAGTGCGGTGCGAAGAAGACCTTTATGAAAATGAGCGGATTGCTCATTTCCGCCTACATTACAGTCACAATGGTTTGATTACACCCACGTTGTCCACTGCCCTCTTGGTTTGTTTATTTCTACCTTTACTTGTATGTAAATCTCCTTGTGCCCATCCGTCAGTTGGCTTTCATTCTTTGCTGCTGTATCTTTTTTATTATTGCTGTGTTTGTCAGTTTTTGCCTACTTCTCTCATTGTTCGCTTGTGTATGTTTGTTTATAACTCCATTTTTTATTTCATTTTATCCTCCGTCTTTATATATTTATTTGTTTATTTGTATTCTCTCAGGTTGGTTCGGTTTCCCCTTCTATCAACCCCTTAGTGATTCTGCCTATTTTTATCTCTCCTTTTACACATAATAGAGACACGAGGGACATGTGTTCCTTTCCGCTCCTCCTCGTTTTCGCTATCCCAACATCCGTCCATCTCATTAGTGCTTTACGGGACGCGGAGGACCACAAGCCCTCGTCCACCCAAATCCGTCCTAGTCCACCTCTGAGCCACCATAATCGAATTAGCGTCTTGATTACAATGGCGCCTTTACAGATGTCCGTCCCACTGAACCTGTCAAAGTTTCAAATTTTTTTCTGTTTTCTTCGCCATATATCGTGTCTGTTTCTGTGAGCGTGTGAGACCTTCCCACTGTCTCTCATCCTTTGTTCCACCCCATCATTACTGCTGCTTTCGAAGAACTAAGGCCGTGAATTAGTCTTCAACAACATATGTGCTATGAATAGCTTGGCGGCAACGTTAGATTGGCTCATAATCCCAGACTATTTATATGCATGGAGGTTAAAGTAATGGAAAGGAGATGGGGGGGGGGAACCCTCGGTCACCAAAGTATCAATGACTAGACACTGTAGAATCATCACTCTTCTTTGCTCTTATTTCCGTTTGTCTGGTCTTTATTACCACTAGTTTCTCTTATGTCTTTTACACAATGAATCGAATAAGAGGATACTCAGAAGACTCTTCTTCCTTCTTCTGTTTCTTATAACGAGCAAGGTATTTATGTGTTTGACATACCCTAGGGTACGCATGCGGATAATAGGATACATTTTTTTGTTTAACATTAAAGTTTGTTAGTTCATAAAATACGAATTAGCGGAGTAGACATGAATTCAACCTATGAACTCGCCCCGCTCCATGAAAATCCCCACCGTTCGCCGTAATTCGGTGCAGCAACTTAAAAGGCAAAGTCATCCATGGATTATGCGCGCGATGACTACAGTTAATACAAGAGAGAGAGAGAGAGAGAGAGAGAGAGAGAGAGAGAGAGAGAGAGAGAGAGAGAGAGAGTGAGAGAGAGAGAGACAAGAGATTGAGACTCTTCTTCGAAACTCAGGGGGACAACAAATAAGTTGTTTCAGTGCAGTTCAAAGAAATATAAAGTTTTGCATATTTACCTGAAAGGAATTCAAAATAAATCACATTTCCATGGAGAATTTTTGAAGCTTATATGTACCATAACAGAAAATGGGTGACAAAGTTTAAAAATTGCGACAAAATTGGGACAAGAAACTCAGTGTCCTTCAAAGGAGTATTTCATATGAATAAGAGCAAGAAGATATAAATTTATCCGTCCACCGGTGAAAACAAAGAAGGCAATAGTTATAGGAAGAAAGCAATGTCTGCAGATATAGAAGGGAGGAAGAAAAGATCTCGGAATGAGAAAGATGATCCAGAGAATTTGCGCAAATTTATAATAGAAGACAAGCAACTCTGTACCATTTGTAAGCCCAACGAGCTAAAACGCGATGGCAGATATGAAGATAATGTGCGGGATAGATATAGAGTATTTGTGTATTGTCACAAACAAGAAAAAAGTGAACACAAATTTCCCGTTCTAAAATGCAATGTGATTGTGAAAGAGAGATTGATGTAACCAGTAATCACTCCATATTTGATTCAAATGATAGACAATTGGCCATCAATTAAATCGATCGATGAACGTAATACTAGAGATAAGCAGGGAATCAATTTATGGTAGAAGCGGCAAGGCTACATAATGGAGTTGTTGGGAAGAAAAAAAAATGATAAATCATGAGAAAAGCAGTAAAGAGATAGAGAATCACCAATAAAGATAAAAGCACGTTAAAACCTATGAGCTGGATCAAATCCGTCTCTTCCAAAAGCGCTGCTGGATACTGAATCAACAATGAATCGGAAGGTGGAATATGCATGACTGGATTGATTGATCATTTCAAATACAAAGAGAATTTGCGTCATACAAATAAAGTAAATTTAAGTTTAATCGCTTTTGTTTTTTAGTAAGAATAGAAACGCATAAAAAACTCAAATCAATTAACTATTATAATTACATGGGGTGCAGGGGTGCAGGTGTGCATTGTATGCGGCCAATAATTCGTACAAAGCCCTCAGGGAATCAAAAGAACAAATTTAACTCCCTTTTCCAATGAATTATCTGCAAGAGGAGATCAGATCTAGCATTTTCTAGCATACTGCAGCTAACATCTCTAAGATTACGCGTTTCAAAAGAGGATTCTCTTGAAACTCTCACCGGGATCCAATGTGTGTACGAGGATGTCCTGGAATGATACATTGAAAGAAGCGGAAATGCAGAGTAAATCTGACACCTATACGCAAACTGCCATAATTTTAGATTTATGCCTATTAAGGAGAAGTAGGTCCTGGATGTATTTGATGTTACTCTGTAAGACGTTTTAGTATGGGAATATCTATTTTCAGAGTTAAATTGGTCGGGGTGTGGATGAGAACATGTGAGCAAGGTGGAAAGGAAGGGAGAATCAGAAGAAGTGAAAGGTTATTGAATCGGAAAGAAAGGAGAAAATATGAGGATGTTTAAGAGTAAAAGAGAGGGAAAAAGTGGGAGTAGGGAGATGAAGCACATTTGAAAAAAATGAATGTAAATAAGGGGTAGTAGGTAGTGCGAGGGTTGTGTTTGGGTGTGCCAGAACTAGAAAAAGGAAGCAAAGTGCTGAATGGTTGAATGGCGATGTGATCCGTGAGGTGGAAAGCAAAAAAGAAGACGTATTTTCAAATGCTTATAGTGCAGATGAAGATGTTAAAGGGGTGTGATTTATTGCATACAAGTAGATAAAAGGAAAGTAAAACGAGTGATTAAACAAAGTAGGAAATGAGTAAAGTATCATTTGAACAAAAGATAAATGAGGATCCAGATAGGAACAGGAAGATGAATGAGGATCCGGATGGGAACAGGAAGGTATTTTGGAAGGAACTGAGCAGAATGAAGGACCAAGAGAAAAATAGTGGGGGAATATCAAGGACAAGAATGGCTGTATACTGTTACCAATGAGGAAGTCAAAAATAGATAGCGCGAATAATTTGATGAGCTGTATAATGTGAGCATGAAAGATGATGCAAATGTAAATATGATTGGCTTCCTGGGTGTAAATTTGGGTCAATATCGGGGTATGGAAGAAATAAGCATACAAAGCGTTTTTGTTTCTGTAAAAAGGTCTGAAAATTAGATGCGAGCTGGAGTAAATAATATAGTCGCTGAAATACTAAAAAGTGGTGATTGTGAGAAGGAATGGGGCTGGTGGTTGTGTTTTAGGCAAATGAAAGTGAATGAGGGACTGTTGACTGAAGGAATTCAGTAATATCATGTCGTAAATGTTTAATAGGGGTAAGGTAAATTCTAGAACAGCTGGGGACTAGCTGTTGAAGGTTGTAGGTAAACTTTATGGGAAAGTTTTGATTTGGAGTATATAAAGGATAACTGAGGGGGTGAAAGGGGATGAACAACGCTGGCTTATAGAGGGTAATGTGGGCGTGGATTAAGTATTTGAACTGAGACAGCAAACTGAAATAAAGAGAGCTGGGTTCCTGGATCTGGAGAAAGCTTATGATCATGTGGATAGAGAAGCATTATGGCAGGTGCTAAAAATGTATGGAGTAAGTGGTGAACTAATGGATCTTGTGAAGAGTATTTATGTTAGAAGTAATGCGTGCGTTAGGCTGAAATATAGCTTGAGTGATTGGTTTAACATACGCTGGGGTTAAGACAAGGTTATCTGATGTCGGGATGGCTGTTTCAAATCATTATAGATCGAGTACTCAGATAAGTACGTATAAGAATGAGGGGACGTGATATGAAGTTGATGAGGAATGGTGAAAAATGGGAGTTATGTTGCTATATGATGATGCCCTTGTGTCGGTGGCTGAGAGTGATACAGATTTAAAAAACGATAGAAACCTTTAACACGGTTTGACGGTATATGGAAGGAGGGTGCTTAAATTGAATTCAGAAAAGAGTAAGTTATTATTTATGTGTAAAGATTGGGTATGATGTGATATCCGAGCCCGTGGTATAACCTTTGAACAAATGATGTAAATGATAGTGGTGCAGATGAAGCAGATTCCAACCACAAGGTTTAAAATGGTATGGAATTGTCTGGAACGATTAGAGCGTTAGAGAATTCTAAGGGCTTGAGTGTGGAATGTATTAGGATGCTACTTGATGGTATGCTGCTACAAACATTACTGTGTGAGAATGAGACTATGGTATGTAAGATGAAGGAAAGATCCCGAGTAAGAGCAGTGCAAATGGATAACTTGAGATTGATGTTTGGTGGGTTTAAGTTGGATAGAGTGAAGAATGACAAAGAGCTGTTTATGGTGTGAAAATGGTTATAAATGAGATTGTAATGGAAATTGTTCTGAGATGCAATAAAATAGGTGTAGACCTATGGAGAGAATATACACGATTGAGTGACGTGAATGATATTGTTCATGATAGGTGTGCATGAAATGGGTTTGTGTGAGTGGGAAGGGGGAGCGGGCATTTTTTACATGAATGAAGACTAACTAGACGATATGCTACAGTATATAGCACTCCATCTCTATGAAGGTCACTCGGCGTGAAAACGACAATGTATGCCATTGTGCTTGATAGAGGTTGGGTAGCTTTACTTGTTTTGGAACGTGGACCCTCACTTTGTTATAAACTGGTATATATTGAAATCTTTAAGTCCATTTTGAGAGGGAGACTTCCCCCGAAACTTTAGTGGCCGAAACAGTTGTAAGATTCTTTATCTTTGCGTCTGTTGTTTTCGGTTGAGCCACCATAACTATACTAACTTTGCCACACAGATGAATATTGTTTATAACTTCTAAGCTTAAGCACCTTATAAGTTCTAAGCTTTAGCACCATTATAACTTATAAGTTTTAGATTCATTATAACTCCGAAGCTTTAGCACCAATATAACTTCCAAGCTCTAGCACCACTACACAAAATTGAAAATACCTAGCGAAATCTTTCTCAAAGCGGTCTGTTCTTCTTTGCGCCATTGTGTTATCGGGGGGATTTTTTCAGTCTTTACCGCCCATCGAGCGCAGAATTTTAGTGGTGCACGAATTTTAGACTGCAGACCTCATGGTTAAATCAAGACTGTACAGGCTAATAGTGGTATATCTCCCTCCATAGCAGCCAGTGGAGTACAATAGTAACTCGTACGCTAAACTGTCCGAAATCCTAGATGAGCCATTCCGCAATTATCTTAGGTGATTTCAGGTCATATGAATTAGAATGACTGGACTGTTGACTGGGAAGGGTCTTGGGTATCTCCTCATGGACTTCGTAGGCGAGAACTTTCTTAGTCAATGGGTCCGCGAGGTTACAAGAAGGGGTAATATTTTAAACCTAGTGACCACAGTATGGTTAGGTTAGAATAATGTATCCCATCCGCATAATAGCAAAGAAAGATGCCACGTAAACTAAACTATAGGCGGACAAACATTAGTGGATTGAGGACGTTCTTCTATGATGTTGGCAAGCTGAATGGCGGCGAGGTATAGGATAAGCTTTAAACAGTGATTCAAGGCCGGAAAGGCCGGGTTTGTGCTCACAAAATCAACAAAACCTACATACACACATCAGAAATGGTTCAGTCACGAAATAACTAATGCAATCAAATGCAGAAACATGTATACAAAGAGTAGAAGCTGAGTCACAACACTAAGAACTTCAAAAGATATGTTGCTCATAGGAGATGAGTAAAAAAACTACGTTAGGAAGGCTAAACATGACAAGGAAGTTCGGGTGGTGTTTTTAGTTAACGTCCTTAACGATTACCTTTCCAAGGTGTATATGAGGGAGAGTGACGAGTAGATACTCTACGCAAGAGACTAGAAGGAATAAACACTCTTGTGGAGATAATGATAAACACCGCAGAAATAACAATACTGCTCCAAAAGTTAAATCCCTAAAAATCGTCAGGCTCTTGAGGCTACGTCAAGAGCTAGGTAGTCTCTCATCTCACTGATATCTTATATGCGTCTCTGGATTCCAGGGAAGTGCTTGCGAACTGGCAAATGGCAAACGTGACTCACATCTAAAAGAAGGGTGATGGCAGATATGCTGGTAATTGCTGTCCTATAAGCCTCAGCTCTGTTATAGGAAAGCTCATGGAAAGTATTATATCATACTATTACAGAAAAAATAGAAAGCAATTGGTTTTCTAGGCCATGAGCAAGTAGGCGAGGTCGTGCCTGACCTAATTGCTCGAGTCTTTTATGGCAATGAGCGAGTAAGTACGAAAGAAGCCGAGCGCTAGATATACTATAACTGGACATCTGCAAGGCGTTTGATAAGCTAACCCATCAGATATTGATGGCCAAAGTTAGAGCGTTGATATTAAGCCATTGGATCGATAAGTGGTTGCCTGAAAGACAACAGAGGGGTTTAATCAACGATCAGCCCTCTCGCTGGTCGTCGGGAACGAAGGTAGTCCATCAGGGCTCCGTGTTGGACCCTCTTCTGTTTATTATCTATATGAGCGAAATCAGTTATGAACTACTTAGCAAAATAGCTAAGTTCACAGACGACACAAAATCAGGTGGCAGTGCCGTGTCAGCTGAAAGCGTCAAGTGATTGAGGGATGACCTGCACAGGGTAGGAGAGTGGTCAGATACGTGGCAGATGCCTTTTAACTTGGAGAAGTGTAAGGTGATGCACATTTGGACACAGAAAGTCCAAGTCGGAATACATGTTATAACGGCAGAATGTAAGGGACACCGAAGTAGAGGACATAGGTGTACTGATTAGCAGTGACTTAAGTTTCTCGAGAGAGTGTGTTGAAGCAGAGAAAAATACATTTAGGATACATTAAAAGAGGGTTCAGTCTTCGGAACAAGGAAATTGTATTGCCCTTATGTACCTCGTTGGTGCGATCTAACTTAGATTATGCGGTTCAGTTCTGGTACTCAAGCCTTACGGCTGGAACGAGCGCAGGCCAAGGTCACGAAACTAATCCCGTCGATTAGGTACAGAGACTAATAGAGGTGTACAAAATTCCTCGAGGCTTCACGAATATTGACCAACAAAAGTTGTTTACCCTTAATCGGAGCACGACAAGAAACCACAGTAGAAGCTTAAAATTCCACGGTTCACGGTTCAGGATCACTCTGATGTGCCACGCCGTCACATATAGTATATGCCTCATATGGAACGAGCTATCTACAGACTTAATTTAGTAGGAAAACTTTCTATATCAAATGCTCAAAATATAAATGGGCCTTAAAGCTTTTATAGAAAAAGTCTTCAGCTTTACTATTAAATTCCTCGGCGTGCTGTCTATCTGCATGACGATCTCTTTTCAGCAGTTTCGTATCTTGAGTTGCGGGTGGGAGAGCCTATATATGTCCTAGGTATGATTTCCCTCAAACTGTATAATAGGGTTTTTTCTAAAAAAGTACAACCCCGGTATGGATAGCAATGTCCTTCAAAGTACTTGTGACTCCTTGTGACCAAAAGGAAAGTGTTCTTTATGTGGTTTTGAAATTCTGGTTGAACTAAGTATATGAATATGTGCTCTTAAGTTTGTACCTAAATGAATATTCAAGTTTTGCCAGAAGATTTCGGCTCGAATTTCGATGATTTTTGTGATTAGCCGAAATAAAACAATAAATAGGCGCGCATGCAAAAGGTCAGAGATGCACATTCATGCATTATTTAAACTCACCTTTCTACGAAGAGTGCTTCTAACAGCTGTTCTTTTAACACCACTTTAAATATTAATTCTTATCTCCGTATTTTGGGGCTTAATTTCACGATTGTGGTTTGGTTAAACGCCATTTTAAGCCCATTTGATGAAAATGTCAGTCTCAAATTCCTGGGATGTGAAATCATGATTTTTTTTTCGTACATGCTTCAAGAGAGTTGGAATTGCGAAATACTAGAGGAGTTTGTAAGTAGTAATGATGATATTTGGTGACGTCATCGTTGTAACCGTTTAAAAACCAATCACACATCTGTTTTTATTAATAGTAATGAAAAGAGTTATCTTTCCAGACGTCTTGTTTTTATCACAATTTGTGTTTCTTATCCCTTATTTTAACTTAATTATAATTACTTTAGGAGGTCGTTTTAAAACTTAGGCAGTAATAATGACTTGTTAAAGCTGAAATCTATTCAATGATTAGTTAGTAATATTCAGGTTGATTAAATAAGCCCTGTGACAATATATATATATATATATATATATATATATATATATATATATATATATATGTGTGTGTGTGTGTGTGTGTGTGATTTGTTGAAGTCGACAGCGATGGTTTGATTGAGCTTGCGATGCAGCTTTTTAAACTTATCAAAGATTAGAGATTTTTTTTCAGAAATGTTTTGTGTACCTTGCCTCCTTTACCGATCAGTTTGATTGATTAGTTAATTGGTGAAATAAGTATGAAAGTGTGTAATAAATGTGATAGGGGTGAAAAAGTTTGGTAGATTTGCCCTGGTGACGAGGGTATCACTAGCTATCTTTAACCTTCTGTTTGCATATTTTTGCTTGTTTTTAATGATAATATTAATTTTTATTTTTGAACAACAGTGTAGGTTAGAGGTAGTAGGGTATTTAAGCATATTTACTAACAGAATCTGAGGGCAATTTGGGGGCATTAATCTGTATGTGAGGGAACCCCACGTGGAATCTCTTGAGCAGACGAAACTTCCATGCGCTGCAGAAGGCCCGGTTAGCCCTGAATTGGTAAGCCTACCCCCCCCCCCTTCCCTTCCACAAGCGGTAGCCTCGAACCGTGTCCACCGCGATTCACTTTTACACGGGCAGAAGATTCGAGGCCATTCAAGAGTAGAGCTGTTTCCCGCTTACCGCCCTCCAACCCCGGGGATCGCCTCGGACATAAATAGCGCTCGACTCCCATGAAGAGAAACAGAGTTGAGAAGTCTCGCCCGGACCCCCAGAAGATTCCCCATAGTTCCAAGTCAGGTGGTAACAACAAAGCAAAGTGACAGCTGAACTATTTTGTGTATTTGGAATTAGCCCCAGCCAGTGAGGTAATTCCACTTAACGATCGCCACTGAGTGATTTTCCAGACTTCTCTCACCAACTCCTGTCGAAGCTCTCCTTCGTTCGCCTCTTATTTCGGGTGACCGAAATACTCTCCCCTGGATTGGAAGTTACCACCCCCCCCATGTTTTTGGAGAACCATCATGACTTCAAGTTCCCGCTCAGAAGTTCCGAGCGGCCTCACCCCACGTGCAGAAGACATCCGTAAGCCCCCCCCCGCCTCTTCAGTAACCCAATTGAGTTAATTACTACTACCCCCATTTGAATAGTCTCCTCCAGTAATACCTTAAGTTCTCATTTATAACTACAATCCCCCCCCTCCTTCGTTACTGATGTGATTTTGTCCATTAATTCTCTGAGGTAATTTTATCCATCAATTCTTTCATTATTTTTATGTGAATAAAATTATATTTTTGTACATGCCTCTTTAAATAACCTTGAGCTTTGCCCTTGCCCATTTGTTTCCTGACCTCGTTGCACTCTCCTCTCGCATTTTAGCCCGTCTAAACTAGCGGTGTTCTGCCCCTTCGTCGGTTCACCTGTAAGTCATCGGTCCCTTCCTCATAGTTATAATATGGTATTGATGTAATATAATGTCATACCACGACACTGTAGAACTACAAGAACTAAACATATTTAGATAACCTGCTACTCCTAACCTTATACATCATTTAGGCAACCTCTCTTCATATTTTTTTTATGTTCGCGATTTAATCCTTTCGTGTGAGGATAAATGAAAGTTTATTAACTTTCATTTTGAACATAAGATTATACTAAACATGCTTAAATTCCTTCCGGTTAAGTTTCTGAAAATGCCAGCCCTCAATTTTTGTGGGCGCTTTGTCATAAATATCTCTTTTAAAAATATATGCAAATGTAATATAGTGTATATCGCAGATATACACTATATACAATTTCACTACTTAATGTGGGAAAATTCAAAATTATGATGTTATGACAAAAATTAGACTGTCCACCATCTTGGGAGCCACATTGTTAGTTGGAATCACATCATAGTGTATTTATTATATATCATTTAGAAGGAAAATAAAATTCTGAATTAAAATATGATAAGGATATTTCATATTAATCAATTTCAAAGAAAATATTATTGATTTAAATAGCATTCGGTATAAAAACTAAAGGCCTAACGACATCTTGGAATCGCCTTTGAATTCGAATCTAATGATAGACTTTTGAATTAGGAATACAGGGTGACCCCAAAAAACAGGCCTGCACACACTTTTTGTGATATATCCTTCATCCATTCACTAATGACCCTTACTTTGCAAGACATGACAGAAGCAACGCCTGTGAACACAAGTAGATCTCAATGGAAGCTCCAGCCAATAATATACTGCTTCAAACTTTACTACAAAACAGGCTCGTTAAAGAAAGTGCAGGACACTTTTGTGCATCAGCTCGAATGTGAAAAAGCCCCCTCCAAGAGCAGAATTCTGGACTGGGTGGACTACTTCGAGTACTATGGAATATCGGAGAACCTCAATGCAGCCAGTGACAACCGTCCAAGCCATTCAGGACGCCCCAGAAAGCTTACAGCTGAGCTGGTCGAGAGCGTGAGAGAGTCAGTTCAGCAGAGTCCAAAACGCTCTGTGCGCAAGCGAAGTCAGTCCCTCGGTATATACCGTGAGACTTGTAGGAGAAAGCTAGTAATGGACGTAAATGCCTACCCATACATAATACAGACGAAGCAGACCCTTAAAGCCTCAGACAAGGAGCAGAGAAAGGCTATGACAGTCAAGATACTGGAGAATATTCAGGAGACCCCAACATTCCTTAAACTCCTCTGGACCTTAGATGAAGCTCACTTCCATCTTGAAGGAAAGGTAAACTCGAAGACATATGGCTTCTGGGAAACCTCCAGACCAAATGAGGTAGCCACCAAGCTCCTACACTCCCCCAAGTGCACGGCATGGACTGCAATCTTAGCCAGAGGCATCATCGGACCATTCTTCTTTGAGTAAACTGGCGCACTGCAGACCCTGTTCCCGTCTCTTATGGGGAAGTTCTGGTTCCAGCAAGATGGAGCACGCGAATATGGAGGATGCGGCAGGATTTCCCAATTAAGCGTCTGGATGGCGTCTTTTGTCATATTCGGAATGTGTGGACGAGCATTGTCGTGTTGCAGAAGGACTTCATAACGCCGATGAGGTCGCTTTTCACGAATAACTTCCGCGAGTCGATGCATTTGTTCAACGTAGAGTTCTGCATTGACAATCAGGTTGTTCGGAAAGAGCTCATAAAGAATGATGCCTTCACAATCCCACCACACACATACATCATCGTCTTTCGTGGATGAAGTCCTTGCTTTAATCGCGGAAGTTGTTTTTTATTGGTGCTAAGCCATTGTTTTCGATGGTTCATGTTGACATAAACACACTATTTTTAGTCGGCAGTGATGATGCGGTGAAGAAATCTGTCCTTATCTTAACGAGTAGCCTTGTGACGAGTAAGCAAACCTGCGGCAATCGTGGAATGTTGAAGTTTGTTGCTTTCGCTCAAAGCGTGCGGAACCCACGCACCGAGTTTTTTAACTTTCCCCACGAATGAAGGTGATTAACTACAGTTTTCTGATCACACGCAAATTGTACAGCCAATTCTCTAGTCGATTGACGAGTATTTTCATGAAGAAGGTCGTTCAATCGGTCTTCATCCAACTTAATGGGGCGACCAGAACGTTCTTCGTCATTAAAATTGAAATGACCGTTTTTGAAACGTGAAATCCACCATTGAGGTGTCCTTTCTGATAAAGCATTTTCTCCGTACACATCACAAATATCGCGACGAGCTTTGGCCGCGTTTGCATCGTTCCCGTCTCGATTGAAAATGAATAAGAAGTGTCGAAAATGCGCCTTTCTTTCAACTTGACATTCCATTTTGAGGGTACAGAACAAAAATTAAATTAACCCAACTTTTAAATAAACCGCAATGACTTATTACTCAACTTCAAGACGTAGCCTAAGCAAAAGCCTAATAGTCTACGCTGTTAAGAGACGTTGCCTAACCGTTGAAAATTTTGCTCTCATTATTTATTATTGTTTCTTAATATGTGCACAAATCACGTCAACAAAACTTAAATCAACACAACATTAAAAAAACACAAAAACTTATTCCTCAACCTAATATATTGCCAACAATAAACAGGAAGAGAACTTTTTACTCAGTGTGACACGAGAATCTGTCGGTGTAAACTGTATTCGATATTTTTTTTTAGGAATAGTAAAAAATAGAAGTAAACCAACGAGGTTAAAAGTGTTTTAATTTATGGTAAATCGAAATGTATGGAAAGTAAAGAACACAGATTAAATAGGCAAAATGCAACTCTCTTTGAAGGAAGATAGACGAGACGTGACGCAAATCCATAAAGGGTGTGTATGAATTAGTCGTCCTTAACCCTTACCATCTATGTCAGTGTTTATGCCTCCGCTAGTTGCTGCCACGATCAAAGTACAATAAATAATCAAATGATTTTTTATTGCCATTTCCTCCATCACTCTGCTCTTTTCCCGGCAATAGGAATCGAGGTAATCCATCTGGTAGCTTCTGGTCTCTGGTTCAAGTTTTATTGTCCACGTTTAGAATCCACTCTCTCGTCCATGGCATTGAGTTCGATAAAGCTGGCGAAAGTTCTAATGCCAGTCTATGTTTTGCCTCAATTACTCTAGCAAGTCCTTTTCATGCATATTTTTGGCACTTGTGAGGTTTTTTTTTGATTTGGGGAGATTAAGCCCAACATTGATGTAATCTGCAGCTGACATCTGGATGATCGTCCTCCGCCATCCAACGGTCGTAGGTGGAACGTCGGCTTTGACTTTGACTTTGTTTAAGTGGGGGTGCATGTGAGGGGAGGACGATAGGGTGTGTGGAGAGATAAAGAAAATAGACAAGTGGAGAAGAGAGAAAGAAGTGTGGTAGAGGTGCAAAGAGATGCCTAGGGTCTGGTGATCAGACTCATCACTTTTAATTATTTTCTTGGATGCGTGTATTCATTGTTGTTGTATTGGATTTTTGTAATAATTATAAAATTATAATTATTATGGCGTTCAAGCCCTTTGTCTTAGCAACTTTAGTTTTTTTGGTTTATGTTGTGCATTGCTTACTTTGTATATGTTTTAAATACATTTAAGTGCGTGCTTATTGTTTTGTTTTATTGTGTGTGTGTTTTAATAGTATTTTTGTTTCTTCTTTCTTCTTTGGATGTTTTCTTCTATTGAAGTTCTCGTCGTAATCGGGGGGTTTTTCTTCTTCTTGGTAAGGTAGTCTTTTTCGGTAAGTTGTCGTAGTAATTTTTCGAGTTTTTTTTTGTGCTTATTTTTGATCTTGTTTTCACAGGTATTTCTTTATCTCATTTTACGCATAGAACGGTACTTCGTCTCCGCTAGCCACTCGGTTGGCGGAGCTGGGGAATCTGGGGCGACAATCAGCTCTTCTGTTCTGGTTAATCATCTGGGTGATTTCATCACTCAGTTCACGATTAACCAGATCCTGCATTTTCCGGGTCCGTTCTTCAATGACTTTGTTAATGGGAATTATCCCCGCCTCTCTGTGCAGGCCTTCTTGCCGTCTTCTTTCATGCCTGCGTGTACCCGTTATTAGGTACATGCATTTATTTTGCACTACTTTAAGACGCCTCTTTTGTGTTTTTGAGACACATGAGAGGGTGGAGGCGGGGTAAAGCAACGTAGATCTTACAAGGGCATTGTAGATCTTCTTCTTGTTGCTTTCACGTAGATTTCTGAAACTATATAGAGTTCTGACAGCGGACGAGGCTCGAGAAATTCTTTCTTCGACGTGCTTTTTGTACCCGGTAGAGGTGATTTTCATACCGAGTACATTGCATTCGTTGGTGTAGGGGTATCGCGTATCCCCCACATGCACGTCTGCCTTTAGGGTGCGTCCGATAGGGACCACCTTGAATTTCTCTTGGTTTGTTCTTATTTTCCACTGAGCCTCGTAGTTGTTAAGGTTCGAGATTTCCATCGCTGTCATGCGAGCTTGCCACGGCGCAGTCCTCCATGGAGATACGATTATCTGGCTGAAATCATCGGCGTATTGAATATTGAGGGAATTGGGGTACACAGGGTCTGGGACGTCCGCGGTGTATATCGAGTAAAGGGTGGGGGACAGACACCCCCCTGCGGGAGGTCCGCAGTGAGCGGAAACTTTGGTCCGACCGTGCGTCCTAGACTGGCATACGCCGCTCTCTCCATGACATAGTCACAGAGAGTTCTTTCTAAGTTTTCACTTAGACCCAGCCGTAAGATCTTATAATGCATGCCCCGCTGCCACACCTTATCAAACGCCTTTGACACACCCCGACAAACGATATCCACATAACTCCTGTCCCGTTTGGCTTGGGAAAGCTTTTCCGTTATGACATTAATTGCCATTTCCGTACTTCGCTTCTTTCTAAACCCAAATTGGCATGGGTTGTAGAGGGAGTTTTCTTCCAGGTGAAACACCAGTCTTCCGTTGAGGATCTTCTCAAAGAGTTTCCCGCCAAATTCCAGGAGTGAAATTGGGCGGTAGCTCTCTCTCAACGTAGGGTCCTTTCCGTGCTTGGGCAAGAAGATAATTTTTGCCGTCTTGTAAGCGTCTAGAAAGTACCCTGTATTCAGACATGCGTTGAAAATTTGTCCCAATCCTTCGATGATGTTGGTTGGTGCCTTTTCGAAGTTAAGCTTCGTAAGCCCCGATTGGCTTGGGGCTTTTTGTCGGAATGAGCGGAGTGCGCCAAGGATCTCTTCTTCGGTGATCTCGGCGTCTCCATCACGCAGTTTATCCACCTGGTGATGAGGATGCGTTCGATGTATTTCCGTGTTAAGCTCGTCTACGATGTTGTTTTCGAACTCTATATCAAAATCTTCGTTTTCATCTTCCGATATGCTGAAGATTTTTTCCCAAAAACGCCGGAATATCACTTCGATGTTATTATCTGCAGTTTCAATGGATCCATCTTCTTTTTGGATTTCCATTTTCTTCTTTTTTCCAGATGATCCTCTGAGACTTTGGACTTTCTTCCAAAAGTCCTTGGGAGATGCATCTTGATCGAGGCTCTCGATCGCATCGTCCCATTGTCTCTGTTGTTGTTCGAGGATCAACTGGTTGAGCTCTTCCTTGATCTCTCTACTTCGTTGTAGCGAGTCAAATGTTGCATTTGTTATATTTAACTCGTACATAACTCTCAATTCTCTGTACAGTTCTTTCATGTACCCAGTCCACCTGTATGAGGAGATGGTTTTATACTGGGTTTTGGGGATGCAAGCCCTATCTGCAATAATTAGATGTTCGTTGAGGTCGTCGAGTGCCTCGTCTATCTCCTCGAGAATTGCCTCGTCCAGATCTGGTGGGCGATAGGCCTCGAGGAGATCAGCGTACCGTGCCCAGTCGGCTCTCCTGTAGTCTTTTCTGACTGGAGCTGGGACTTGTATAGGGTTACTATTGATGGTAAGTAGGATCCCTATATGATCACTACATGGTACCTGGACCGGTTCCATGTAGTAATTGAACGGCAGCTGACGATAAGCCAGACAAATGTCTGGTTTTGTGGCACTTCTTCCTCGAGTATAGGTTGGGAAGTCCGGGCCTATTCTATGGACAATGTTTCGGTCCATCATAGTCTCCAGGCACCTTCCGATTCCGTTGTAGGTCCTGTACCCAGACTCTCGACATCTGGCATTAAGGTCCCCCATTAATATGGTGGGTGTCCTTCTGCCAAATAGGCCAGAGAGAGAATGAATAGGTAAATATTCTCGTCTCGGCGGCTGGTACCCGGTGGCGATGACCAGCTTTCCTATATCGAGTTCGACTTTTATTGCAAGATAGGATTCTTCCAAGTTTCTTATGGGTTTGTACTTGATCCCTCTTTTGATGGCGATGGCGGCACCGTCGTACCGCTCTTGAGAGTAATTAGTGACTAGCACGTCGTAGTTCCAGATCTTGGAACGTCGGCAATATTTATTTCGCATGCAATTTCCGTTTCAATAACCTCACCACTTTCCTTACAAACGTTCTGAGGGTGATACTCTCGTTAGTTTTCGCTTTTATTTTAATTAATAACCCCCTCCTCAGCTCTAATCGTGGTTTGTCTTGACCAAAGGTCCTTTCTCAGATTCATCTACCTTCGAGCAAAATCGACATATTTCGGAATTCGAACGAGATTTCACGTGCCCCCCTCCCCCCCACACACAAAAGCGCTCACCACTGGGAACACAATCAAACGAATAAATTGGGAGACCAAAGGACATCAATGGACGTCACTAGATTTGTGGTGAGGATCCAAAAGAGAGCGAAGACTTCGCCTATGAACACCCTAAAGACGAAGCGATAAGGAAAGGTAGAACGAAACATTGGGGCTCCTAGTTTAAAGATACAGTGATGCTCCACCTAATATAATAATATATACAAGTATTGTGTATTATGTCAAAATAATTGTGTATGTACGTATTTTTGTTCTTGTACGCACACGTGTGTGTTTTATGTGTTTGAAGGTGTAAACGCGCGCTTCGCATTTAACTTTACATCCGGATTCGTGAAAAGGAAGTATCCAGAAATCAATCTGTGGCCAGGAAATTGATGTGGAATCAGACGTAAAAATTCTTTTCAATTTCAACTCATGAATATCAATGGAAGATAATCGATGTGTTTCACATTTATTTTCAACGTTATTACTATTAATTGGCTATAACTACTCGACACATTTTTGGTCACCATCTGATATTTGGTAGTTTCAAATTTGTTGTGATATTTATATATTTTTTTGTAATTTGGTTGCACTACATTACTGTAAATAATAAATGAGAAAAAATCACGAAAAAGTTCGGTGTTTGTTTTTAATCGCTGCTCCTTCCATACAGTGGTGGGAAGAAACAAGTTCTAAAAGGACCGAATTCGTGGAATGTGGTTCATCTGAGAGGATCGTGAGCCGAAAAGTTTAACCTTTTGGCCAAGTAGCGCCAAAATGAGGACCGAAGGTCTTATTTGCCACTAGCTCCTATCCACTACTGAGACTCACATGGAATTTTCAGCTCTCTTCTTCCCTCAATTAGTCTTGTGATATGTCATTTAACATAAAAACTTCGCACAAGAGCCCTATAATTACCTCCTCTCCTGCCAAATTAGCGAAATTCCCGGTTGCTTATGTAGCTCTGAACACAGGGTAATTGCCCAAGAACGAAGGCGATCTCACGAACCGAAATCCAAAAAGGAATTCAATGACAAAATTCCTCATTTTTTTCGCCCAGAACACCCATTTCTCACCCAGGTATTCTCTCATTCGCCCTATCTCACTCATGTACACCTACCTACCTGAACCCTTTCCTGTCATCCGACCATCGTCATCTTTCTAAAACGACGAATGCTCGCTCATACCAACCAACATTGCATTTGGCACTCCTAAATATTTGGCTGGAAATTTACATTGGTGACTACCACGAAATTACTTGTCCTCCCTTTACTCTTCTCGTTTGCCCTCTAATTTATCTTTCTCCTATAAATATCCCCCTCTCATACCCATCAAACATCTTACAAAGTGAGATAAAGAGTGCCCGCCGGTTAAGGGTGGTGTGATACAAAAAATAACACAAATCCGGAGACAACGCAGACTTCGCGTTGTTATGGAAGGCATTACATATATTTATGGATAAGTAGTGTTCATGGATCCACAGATTCGTCAGAAATTTTCTGGGCTAACATATTTCTGTGGCACTACATTCCCTATAGTTATTTTCTATACGATCACGTTTACGGGTTTATAGTGATCTATTTATCTAATAGCATTTGGGTGACATCTCTTCTTGATGATAAATGAAGCGATAGTTTTTGGTTACTTGCATAACAAACATCGATGCAATGGTCAATAAAATTTCAAGAGGATATAATGAATAATATAGTAATTAAGACTTGACTTTCCAATGATAAAGAGATTAACTCAAATTACTACGAACGAAGAAAAGGTAAATATAGGCAGGTAGAAAAGAATCGAGACGGTTAAATAAAAAAAAACTCTAGTTATTAAGAGAATCGCATACGCAACATATGTACACCATAGCGGAATTATTACTGGGCATTTCATGCAGTTATTTGACCTCATCTGACTCCATTTTCAGGCGTGATTGCGTATCCAAACTGAACAGAATCTTTGATCGTAATTCGAGCATGGCAATTTATCATGTTGAAGATCGCTCAAATTTTGATCCTCGGCCAAAAACGACCTTAAAGAAAGGCGGGTGTGTTCGTAAGTTTCACCGATCGGCGGTTAAAACGGCCATGTACGCAGTCGTGGTATGCGGTTGCTATAGCAATTGTTAAGCCTCCTTCATTCTTCATCGGGAAAGCTCGGGAGACGTTGCTCATGAATGGCAAACAAGCGATTGTATCAAATTGACTAATCTAACAGCACTGGTCGATTGGTATATAAGATACCAGTTTAATTGCCACGGCCCTTCAAAAAATCCTCGCGCGCAAACAATTCGCAATATGATTCATACACGACTCCATAACCTTTAACAAATGTTAGTTTCTTGGAATTAAAAGTCCCTTATATCGAATTAGAAAAGATTATGAGCCCCTTCTCGTTAGAGAAGTAAATATATGAGTGAAGGCGGTGGGGGGAGGGGGAGGCTTGAAACCGGACAGGAAACTTTACATGGCAGTTGCTAGGAACATGAGTTACAACAGCCACAAATGCATAGACTCAAGAAACAGACATTTACTGGTGGTATCAATTCTTTTAACAGACTCAAAAATATTCTGAGTACCTAAAATTTTATTTGGGTTTCAAAATCAACAAAGGAATTACTTTTTGTTGCTGAGTTCGGAGTCTCCTCCCTTCCTGAAAATTAGGAATTGTAATCCTGAGCTTCAGAAAATAAACTTGAATATCTTTTTCTCGAACATTATCTTACTGCAATCTCTGAAGTGGGGAAACAAGTGAAAATAATTTAAAAAGTCCAACTCAAATTTGTTTGCTCCATAGAAAGTGGTTTTAGTGTCTACCATACTTACTAGTGGATGCATTAAGACGTGTGGACTAATGATTAAAATGCGAAAGTTATTTGGCCAAAACATATTAATGTTACACGAGTCAGTAATTGAAACATAATTTGGCTCTAACACAACATGCTTCTGAAAAGCCACCAGAATTGACTAGTAAGATAAAAAATGAAAGACATTGCATTCATTCATATGATTTATCGTCCCACGCTCCTACAATCAGTGTCCCTTTATTTTATCACAAGGATAAGTCATCCAAACAATCCTTTCTTACTTCATTCTCACAAAACACCGACGTTAATGGCTAATTTAATACTTGGAAATCCTCTCATGAATGAATCGAGCTAAACTCGTCTTTCCAGTATCGAACTTCTCTCTCTAAATAATCCAAATTACTATATAATAAAGTATAATTTTATCCTTTTATCATTCTATTCTAAACACTTTGTATTTTTTTTATCATTCTTAGTAAATTCGAAAGGGTGTGATGATCAAAATGACCATCGTGGTTACATCAGCCTAGTATAACGAGGGTTTTACTTTCTGGACCTGACTGTTGCGCAATCCTTTTTTAACTTATTTCGTCATGGTTATCTTTCTTTATCTGTTATTTTTTCAATAAATCCACACTTAATATATCCCAGTTGTACATTATTTCTTTATTTGGGTCGTTTAAAAGAACCAAGTTCCATTATTTTTGATCTAATAAAATTCTTTATGGCAATTGAAATGGACACGAAGGGACTTCGGACGGAATAACTGATAACCCTTCCACGTCTCTATCCGTCTTCTTGATGATCACACGGATATTATTCATTCGTATATTTAATAAATGACCCATAAATAAGATTTGTTTTTAGTCATTACTTAAAACTAAAAAGCGAAAATCAACGAGCGCATCTCAGCCAGAAAGACGTGACGAAGAGGAAAGGAAAATGTGTGAAAGATATGTATCTGGATAGGTCAGGGAGGGTACGTAAACTTACAGATTTCAGCAGCAGCATGGTTTCACATACTACAACTGACACCCCCTTGCGCCACTCCCCCACTAAGAACTACCTTCTCTTATAATATTTAAAAATAGTGGAAAGAGAAGATTCTATACGAATCATAGCATCTAATAAGTCTGCATTCATCTTGCAATGTTGTAATGTTAAGGATCAGCAGACGATGAATAAAAGTTAAGGATATACAGGCAAGGACTAAAAATTAAGGATCCACAGACGAGGACTAAAAGTTAAGGATCCACAGGCGAGAACTAAAAGTTAAGGATCCACATGCAAGGACTAAAGGTTAAGGATCCACAGGGGAGGACTGAAGGTTAAGGATCCACAAGTGAGGCCTAAAGGTTAAGGATCTACAGGTAAGGCCTTAAGGTTAAGATTACACAGGCGAGGACTAAAGGTTAAGAATCCACAGGTGAGGACTGAAAGTTAAGGATCCACAGGTGAGGACTAAAAGTTAAGGATCCACAGGCGAGGACGGAAGGTTAAGGATCCACAGGTGAGAACTAAAACTTAAGGATCCACAGGTGAGGACTAAAGGTTAAGGATCCACAGCCGAGGACTAAAGGTTAAGGATACACAGGTGAGAACTAAAGGTTAAGGATCTCCAGACGATGACGAAAGCTTAGTTATGCGCATACGAAGACTTAAGGTTAAGGATCCACAGGGGAGGACTAAAGGTTAAGGATCCAAAGGCGATGACTAACGTTTAAGGATCCACAGGCGAGGAATACAAGTTAAGGATCCAAAGGCGAGGAAAAACATTT
The DNA here is from genome assembly GCA_963969495.1 of Ceratothoa steindachneri. Classification (NCBI taxonomy): domain Eukaryota; kingdom Metazoa; phylum Arthropoda; class Malacostraca; order Isopoda; family Cymothoidae; genus Ceratothoa; species Ceratothoa steindachneri. The sequence goes on along the minus strand of OZ018326.1, from coordinate 81,517,386 downwards.
AAGGATCCACAGGCGAGGACTGAAGGTTAAGGATCCACAGGCGAGGACTGAAGGTTAAGGATCTACAGTCGAGGACTAAAGGTTAATGATTTCCAAACGATGACGAAAGCTTAATAATGCGCAAACGAAGACTAAAGGTTAAAGATCTACAGGTGAGGACTAAAGTTTAAGGATCTACAGGCGAGGACTAAAGGTTAAGGATCCACAGACGAGGACTAAAGGTTAAGGATCTCCAGACGATGATGAAAGCTTAATGATGCGCAGACGAAGACTTAAGGTTTAGAATCCACAGGTGAGGACTAAAGGTTAAGGATCTCTAGGCGATGATGAAAGCTTAATGATACGCAGACGAAGACTAAAGGTTAAGGATCCACAGGTGAGGACTAAAGGTTAAGGATGCACAGCCACGGACTAAAGGTTAAAGATCCACAGGCGAGAACTAAAGGTTAAGGATCTACAGGTGAGGACTAAAGTTTAAGGATCTACAGGCGAGGACTAAAGGTTAAGGATCCACAAGCGAGGACTGAAGGTTAAGGATCCACAGGCGAGGACTAAAGGTTAAGGATCTCCAGACGATGATGAAAGCTTAATGATGCGCAGACAAAGACTTAAGGTTTAGGATCCACAGGTGAGGACTAAAGGTTAAGGATCCACAGTCGAGGACTAAAGGTTAAGGATCTACAGGTGAGGACTAAAGTTTAAGGATCTACAGGCGAGGACTAAAGGTTAAGGATCCACAGGCGGGACTAAAGGTTAAGGATCTCTAGGCGATGATGAAAGCTTAATGATACGCAGACAAAGACTAAAGGTTTAGGATCCACAGGTGAGGACTAAAGGTTAAGGATCCACAGTCGAGGACTAAAGGTTAAGGATCTACAGGTGAGGACTAAAGTTTAAGGATCTACAGGCGAGGACTAAAGGTTAAGGATCCACAGGCGAGGACTAAAGGTTAAGGATCTACAGGTGAGGACTAAAGTTTAAGGATCTACAGGCGAGGACTAAAGGTTAAGGATCCACAGGCGAGGACTAAAGGTTAAGGATCTCTAGGCGATGATGAAAGCTTAATGATACGCATACAAAGACTAAAGGTTAAGGATCCACAGGTGAGGACTAAAGGTTAAGGATACACAGCCGAGGACTAAAGGTTGAAGATCCACAGGCGAGAACTAAAGGTTAAGGATCTACAGGTGAGGACTAAAGTTTAAGGATCTACAGGCGAGGACTTAAGGTAAAGGATCCACAAGCGAGGACTGAAGGTTAAGGATCCACAGGCGAGGACTAAAGGTTAAGGGTCTCCAGACGATGACGAAAGCTTAGTGATGCGCAGACGAAGATTAAGGTTAAAGATCTACAGGTGAGGCCTAAAGGTTAAGGATTCACAGGCGAGGACTAAAGATTAAGGATCTCCAGATGATGACAAAAGCTTAATGATGCGTAGACGAAGACTTAAGGTTGATGGTCCACAGGCGAGGACTAAAGGTTAAGGATCCACAGCCTAGGACTAAAGGTTAAGGATTCACAGGCGAGGACTAAAGATTAAGGATCTCCAGATGATGACGAAAGCTTAATGATGCGCAGACGAAAACCTAAGGTTAATGATCCATAGGTGAGGACTAAAGGTTAAGGATCCACAGGCGAGGACTAAAGGTTAAGGATTCGCATGCGAGGACTAAAGGTTAAGGATCTCCAGACGATGACGAAAGCTTAATGATGCGCAGACGAAGACTAAAGGTTAAGGATCCACAGGTGAGGACTAAATGTTAAGGATCCACAGGCGAGGACTAAAGGTTAAGGATCTCCAGACGATGATGAAAGCTTAATGATGCGCAGACGAAGATTAAAGGTTAAGGATCCGTAGACGATGACGAAAGGTTAAGAATCTGCTGTGGATGACTAAAGACCTCGGCAAATTCTGTTGTATAATAACAAAGTCATTTTCATTCATTTAGATAGAAGGATGAAAGGGTGGGATAGATTCAAGATGAAAATGGATAGGATGCGGATATTAATGAAGGTTAAGGTCAATAAAACTGTAACAGCGAACATATTTAGCCTTAAATACTAAGGGTGTAAAAGCGTATTACAACCCTCTAAGAAAAAGTTAGTACAAATTCACAGGACATTGCGAAGTACAAATCTAACCTAACTTAAAATCCCTTACGAAATTTCTTAATATAAAATAAATAAAAGCAGAACAATGACGGTATAATACAATTTTATTTAAACAGAATTTCACTGCAATGAGAGCAAAAAACTACGCCACTATTTTAATTCTATTTCTTTTCGTCCTATATTAGGTTAGTGCAAACCTCCCCAATCTAAACTCAATATAACTTATGCTTGTAATTTACTTAGATCCCTAAAATTAAAGTATCCGTGTCAAGAATAACGAAGCTTTCATTTTTGATATAAGAAATAATTAACTCAGAATATGCTCGCTTTTCTTCTCATGATCCATGAGTGTTAAAGGTCGTGTAAGTATGGAAGTGATCACGTCGCTTTACACCTCTTTTCATCCTAAAAGAGTTGGCGGGAAAATATTACATACGCGGGGTTATGATCCCGGACTGAAATCGTGTGTATATAGGTGCGGTCCTATATGAGTCTCCACTTTGTGTACACTATTTGAGTTTCCGTTGTATTCTCAATGATCTCTCTCGCTCACCATAGTAGAGATAGATATTCGAACATAAACAGTATAAGTGAAGGTGCAATGATAAAAAAAATGAATGTAAAAAAAACAAAAAAAAACACCCACCCTTAGTTGACAAATGAATCGTTGCTGATGCCAAATGCCTTGAAGCAGACGCGGTGCCAACAATGTGCGTGCGGCACTTTCTCTCTCGTAATGCCATTATCACCTCTCCGATGCTGCATCACAGGTATGCAGTCGAAAAGGTGATAAGATGACTGAGTAAGACCCGTCTTACGAATTGCTGTGACTTTAAGCTCCATTAAAGGTCGCCAAAAAAAAACACCACTTTTAATGGTAGAAGAGACATGATAGTGTGGATTATTATTATTATTTATTTCAGTGAGAAGCTCCGCGCTCCTATCTCTTCTCCTCTTTGTAATCAATACAAGAGTTAAATTTCAAATGAGGGGTAATTCGCTATTAAAGCCATCCAATCCAATTCTTTATACTTCAAGTACTTAATACTGTCTCTGTTCAGCTCTGTACCTTCTACACATGTTTAATCTCTCAACTTCATCGCTTTCTTTACGAAAGTATTTTCTAAAAAAACACTATCTGGCAGAGATGCTTTCGCATGTTGGTTTTACTTTCATAAATACAATACAACTCAAGGCTTATTTAAGTGGTTTTCCTCGCTGTATTTTGTGCCTCGACACAAGCGATTCAACTCAAGAATATAAAAGAGAAAAAATCGCAAGAATGTATAATAAATACGATGGAAGGAAAGGAATGTATAATAAATACGCTGAAAAGAAAGGATGTATAATAAATACGCTGGAAGGAAAGAGGGAATAGAATATACTTCTTCGTGAAGGAAGGGTCATGTATGGCTACAGATTCTAAAGTTCCTAAAACGCAGATATCAAATAATAATTGTAACCATTTACGATCCACAAACCAGATTCAGAAGCATAAATTCGACAAATCACGATTGTTTTTGTTAATTAATATTTATTAATTAATTATTGATTAATATTTTAATTAAATAAAATGTAGTTCAAACTTTTAGGGGAAAATATGCATTTTCCTTATGTCTATACCTTAGGGACACCCTGTAGATTATTCACTCTTCGATGAAAGAGTAAACACGCCAAAATGACAACCACGATGGTTCATTATGAAAGATCGGTAGGTTTATAGACGACAGTTGTTGCGACTAAATAAACAAATCCAAAGTGGTGAAATTAGAGTAAATGCGACAAAAATTTCACTACGTCAATAAATCGTGTGAATTATCCAAAGGAAAAATAATATCAAAGAAAAGTACGATCTTAGTTAATAGATAGGCAAAAATGAGATAGAGTAAGTTACACAAAGGGCAAGGGATGCCAGGGAAAGGGCTTTTTATTCTCCTGGCTATCAACTAAACTTTTTAATTGTTCCCCAGGTGCAGATGACCTCTGTTAAACATACGGACTTGCAAATATATCGGTTAATATGTGTCTATTACCACAGAACTACTCAAAAGAAAATATAAATAATAAATGCACGATAGAAAAGACACTCAGTTCAGGACTGGCTAGATTACTTCTTCTGGAGGATAACAAATACATGAGGGAAAGCCATTCTCCGGTCTCGTTTTGCACTGATTCTTATCATATGGGGAATTAGCTATTATTCTAAATCTACATATTCTATCGTTTGTAAACAGTTGTCATTCACCCAAACGTGCTGTTGTCCATAAAAAGTGAAATTTAGCTACTCCATTCATATATAGCAGACTTGAAGATTTGTCAAGCAAGTATCAAGAATCATCAAAAGTCTTAACATTTTAGTTTGAATTTGAACTTCAACTTTTCGTTCTCGTTTCAAAGTAATTAAGTGGATGAAAATTTACGCCATGCTGATCCCTAAGGCACTATTTAGGTGGAAAAAAAATCAGATTATTATTATACAAAGGTCTTTACCCTTGGGAATATTCAAAGATTAATCATAGAACATAAAGTTTACAAACATATATACAGGTCCGTATAAATTCCACCATTCATCTTAGGAAACCAAAGAGCGAACTATCTACGATCCTGTATAATAGTTTAACCAATCGTCTAAAGGATACTACTGTTAATTCAGTATTCATATATAGATTCAAGCATACATATCTTGAATCTATATATTTAAAAAGTATAATTAGTGTAGTGTATTTTGGAACTGTTCATATTAAAGTAACTTTTTTTTCAACAAAATGTTAGTCATACTGAACGATCCTTTTGCCTTCTTTTTTACCCAAGAAAATTTGGAAGATATTCTAATTGTCGAGCCTAGGATGGCATTTGAGTAAAGTGCAGTACTAACTTGGTTCAAACATTGATAAACTTAAACCTATAAAAATATCTAGAAAATCTATGATTTGTCCTCGCCACCTTAAAAAATCAAAAGAAGTCATTGTTAGATCTCAGACCAAAATATTTAACAATCACTAGAACAAACGGTCGTTCTGTAAATACTCACAATAGCTAACTGTCGTAGGATAGCAAGGACCCAGTGGTGGTGCACGTACGTATAGGTTTGTTACTTACTTCAAAACTCCTTGATTAAGTTTTCTCTAAGAGTGCTATATTTGATTACTATTATTACGTTATTTTTAATCTTTGAGAGTTTCTAGTGCAATGATCAGCGTTTCGAGGATTGAATTAAATGCTTCTAAGAAAAATAGACCTTTAATTGCAACATGAACAAAAATTGAACTCTAACAAACAAACTACACAGTTTTGAATTAAACAAGGTTAAGTGAGGCTTACTAAATTACACAATTGAATATACAGTAATGGTTGACCAAAATATCACTTTAATATTGAAAGCTAATTGACCTTCCACAAAAAAGAGAGGATGGATTTCATTTACCTTTAAAAAAACACACGGAAATCGGGTTTGAGACTGACCTTGGCCTCAATATTTATGTTGTCTCAAGAATGTTGTTTTCAGGCAGGCGTGTGGACTGCCGTTCCAGATGTTGTCTGGTGGGAGATAGCTTTAAAGCCACGGAGGAATTCGGTGCGTGCGACGGATGGCGTTAAGCCTGTTGTCCTGGTAAGGTGATTTTACCAACGGGACAGGGAAAGAATGCTTCTTCCACTCTTCGGGTTAATCTGGGAATAATTCGCACTGACGAGCGATGAGCAAACGAGTAAATCCTTTGACGAAGGGGAGTACTTGAGGGAGTTCACTTTGGGGTATTCCTCAATGGCGAGGACTATCTCTGGGTTTTGTTGTACACAAGGATAGGGGGTTTCTCTGACGAGAACTAGTTAAATTTGTTTCTCAATACGGTGTGACCACCAGGAACTGGCTCAGCATGAGCTTCTTCTGTATTCCTTTCGTAGGGTTGCCGGGCACTCGCCGGACTTCGTTGTCTCGATCACAAACTCGGCCTTTCTGTGACAAGATGCTTAATTTTCGGTGTGACCACCAGGAAATGGCTCAGGATGAGCTTCTTCTGTGTCCCTTTCGTTGGTTGCCGGGCCTCTAGCCTGACTTCGTTGTATTGATGACTAACTCGAACTTCCTTGTTCTTCGGCAGTAATCGGCATATATAGTTCGCCACCCCACTGAGGGTAGGGAAAAGAGAGAGGGTGAAGACGGTGGAAATAAGTCTCCTCCTCTAACGGTTTTTCTCAGGGCATCTTTCACCTAGCCACAACGGCACCTTCTGGCATTTGGTTGTCACTCCTCTAATTTCGCATATGAGGTGAAATTAAATATCAACTCTTAGGGGAAATATTGCCGGTTTAACCAATGTTAGGCCCGCCTGACCCGAAATGTGATGATTAGTGCATTATGTCGCTAGACGAAGGCATTTCTGGTGATATTCGAGGCGAGGGGAGAGAGGGGGGCGAAAGTAATAGGGTTACGCCACCAAAAAATGCCAGGACGTTGTGGTTATCGAAAAGGGCCTCAGTTTTGAGGGTGGGATATCGATTTCCCTATACTAACCTAAGTCCCATGCACCTAAAGGGCCGCTCGCTGCTACCCTGCCAAACTAGAGGTCAAGTACTCTAATATCTTTGATTATTAATTCGAAAAAAATAGTTAAACATTTTTAGACGCATAACACGGCTTGTGAAAAAACAAATTGTGCCTTGCTAACTCAGTTTTTCCATAATATTTGTAGTTCAAAAATATGACGTGAAGCAAGCAGTAGGCATGATAAATTTGGATTCAAAAAGCCTATGATACAGTTCCATATCGGCGATGATTAAAAAGCTCAAACCTCACGGAATTCATGGAAACCTGCTCATGCAGGTAAAAAACTGGATTACAGGAAGAAAAGAGAACTGTAATTAACAGAATTAAATCGGTGGTAGAGTTTCACATGGATTTGTACTGGGACCACTTTATAATTCATATTAATGATATAGGCAATGACTTTGCGTACAATCCCGAAATTCGCTGGTCATGTAAATCTGGAAAGAAAATTTCTTATACTTCATGACCGAGATCAAATTCAAACAGCACGCAACAAAATCGTGGAGTTGGTTAATTAGATGCCAGATCATAGGAGGACAGGTTGAAAGTGCTCAATGTGTATTCACATGATACATGTAGGATAAGGGGCAAACTGATGCAGCTTTTAAGATATTAAATTGCTTTGACAATATTAAATCTCATTCATTCCTTTAGCTCAATAATTCACGTAGGGTAAGAAACAATGGATTTAACAAGAAGGAAAGCCTAGTGAAATTAAAATAGCTAAAACGATTTTCACTTACAAGGTAATTAATTATTGGAAGCGCTTACTTGAAAACATAGTATACACTGATACTGTTAACATGTTTAAACAACACTCGGATAAGTATTTCAGAAGGACTGTTAAGTTCTAATTTACGAGTCTGCTTGTAAATGGACCACACAATCTTTGCTGACCTTTATAAACTTCAGTACTATGTAAATACAAACAATAGATTCTAAACAAAGTTTCGAATTTCATTGATGACACGAAAATTTTAGTCAATCTAATGACCAGGTCACAAAGAGTTACGAAACAATCTGAATAGAATTGGTAGTATTTTCTGAAACAATAACAGCAATTCTGAAAATAACAACAACTATTAAATAAAATTAAATCTGAATAAATGTATAAAATATTGCAGTAACACAATCTCAGTACAGCCTCTGAAGAGAGGCAACTAATGGTAATAATATCAAATGTCTTTGAAGTATCAAACATTGTGTCAGGGCGTCAAAGAAAACCAATAAAACTATGTGGTATGTAGCGCAACATTTTTATATTGTAATCAAGATACTCATATATTACAGCGTCATTTTTCAAGCGGTCTTTGGCCTAAACATACGAGGAATAGTTAAAAAAGTTAAGGGCAAAATGAAAAAAAGTTTTATTAAGTAAAATTTATTTAAAGATATCATTGCTTCTCAATATATCTTCTTTCTTAGTCCACACTTCTGAAGACAGTGTTTGCATCTTCCTCGTCCGTTCTGAAGACAGTGTTTACACCTTCCACGTCCGTTCTGAAGAGAGTGTTTACATCTTCCTCGTCCGTTCTGAGGACGGTGTTTACATCTTCCTCGTCCGGTCTGAAGACAATGTTTACATATTCTTCGTCCGTTTTGAAGACGGTGTTTACATCTTCCTCGTCCGTTCTGCAGAGGGTGTTTGCATCTTCAAAGTCCTTTCTGAAGACGGTGTTTATATCTTCATAGTCCGTTCTGAAGACGGTTTTTACATCTTCATAGTCCTTTCTGAAGACGGTGTTTATATCTTCATAGGTCATTCCTGGAAAATTCTTCGGTCTTCGAATTGCATCATGTCCTATCTTCGTTTTTGTCTTCATCTTTCGAATGAAATATTTTTCCTCTCAAGTTTTCTTTAATTTGGGAGAAGAAAAAGAAGTATAGGGTGGCAATAAAAAGATTGTAAAGGGAATGGAGGGTAGCATTTGCCACCATTATTATTACCTAAAATTATAAGGAAAAACCAAGGAGAAAACCTCAATAAAGTTTCTAAAGAGATGAAAATGGGGAAAGTGAAAATGTATAGAATATAAATAGTCACAGATCCAAATCCACGCATTGGGATTCGGAAGGCACGTAATCCGAAAGATTTTAGATGTGGCATGGTTGCTCATGTTGCACCCGACACTCTTGAAGGGATTTGCTACCGAAATTCCCGCTATGCTTCCTTGCTACCCTAGAAGAACCAACCGAAGTATTGCCATGGTAACAAAAATGTAATCATGCAACTTTCCTTGTCTTTTCTTCGCCAAAGAGGCCTTCAATTTACTCATTAGCCCGCCATAATAAGTCGCAGAGGTCTTCTTTGCGCTCCATTAAAGACAATCAAGATTGCCCCCCCCCCCTCCTCAATTATCGTCATCGCCTTCTTTCCTGAGTTCTCTGCCTTGAATTTGACTAGCCAGAAAGAAGCCTTTGGATTGCTCAGATTAGATTTTGCTCTCTGGATTGAGTTGACGAATCAAAGTTTCGCCCCAGTAACAATCTCCTGTATGAAATCATCGTCGGTTTCAATTTTGGTCTAAAACTCGATGAAAGAAAAATAGTTTTCGCGCAACACTCTTTGCCACTCATTGATCTGATCGTTTCCTGATGCAAAGATGGCAAGTGGAAATCGAATTGACTGAATCGTGTAAATTCCCGCTTTATTCTCTTGTTATAATATCAATATTAATTGTGGTGTGTGTGTATATTTTCAACAGTTCCTGGACGGCAGCTACATTTTCTTCATTGGTCGACGTGGATGTTCTTCCTTCCTTGTCGTTTTACTTAGTTTCTATACTTTCCTTGAGAGGGAAAGAGAGAAAGTGATATATATATATATATATATATATATATATATATATATATATATATATATATATATATATATATATTCACGTGTTACCTCTCGTGAATATAAAGGGTCTTTCAATAAAGTCGCTCAATTTTTAAACGTAAATAAAATAAGTTATGTGTGATATATGCAATCAATTTATTTTAAATTTGAAAGTACATTTTATGGTATTAAGTGAGAAATAGGATGTCGTTCAAATGTCCGCCATGGCTTCGCTTGGTGGAACGTATTCGGGAGGCCCAATTTTCGATGACTTTGTCGCATAAATCTGGCTGAATTTGCTGGATGGTGTTCGTTATGTTGACTTTGAGGATATCAACTGTTTGCGGATTATTCGCATAGACCTGCGATTTAAGTTAGCCCCAAAGAAAGTAGTCTAATGGCGTTAAATCGCATGATCTCGGTGGCCAGTTGACGTCGCCACCGCGCGAGATGACCCTGCCCTGAAATCGCTGGTGCAAAATGTCTATCGTGGTGTGCGCAGTGTGGCACATAGCGCCGTCCTGTTGGGACCACATGTCGTTAGTATCCATATTAGGCATATAATCCAGTTGAGGCCACAAGAAGTAGCTTATCATCGATCTGTAGGTCTCGCCGTTGACGGTTATGGCAATCCCATCTTCGTTCTCAAAATATACGGACCGATGATTCCGTTAGACGAAAATCCGCACCAAACAGTGACTTTGTGGGGATGCAATTGGTGCTGGTGTATCTCATGTGGATTGTTTTGGTCCCAAATCTGACAATTTTGCTTGTTCACAAATCCATTCATCAAAAAATGGGCCTCGTCACTGGCGAGGATATAAATAACGTAATGCGCGGAACGTTTGTCGAACGGAGCACTGATTTTGATAATAACATTTGATGATTTGCACACGCTGTTGAACGCTATAACCCCTTATCGTGACTTGCCAAGTACTACTGAACAGTTTACAGTGAGGTTGCCAGATGTTGCTTTAATAACATAGCCACTATCGCCTGACAAAGCTCGAGCGTCCTTGCTGAAAGACCATATATATATATATATATATATATATATATATATATATATATATATATATATATATATATATATATATATATATATATATATATATATATATATATATATATATATATATATACATATATATATATATATATACATATATATATTAAAAAAAATCATTGCAGTTACGCAATTAATTATGCGGTTGAAAGGCTATTTTTGGCAAACACAGTCTTCTTCAAACCCCTCGGAAGGAGTCTTCTCACATACACGAGAGGTTACACTTAAAATAAGTGTTCTCTCAGATAGCTGGAACTATCTTCCAATAGCTTTTTCAATGTCACCCCTCCTTTTCGAATAGAATGGCAAATTTATTATTATCCATTTTCGCCACGCCTTATAAATTAAAAAAATCACTGCAGCAATGCAATTAATTATGCGGTTCAACGGCTATTTCTAGCAAACACAGTCTTCCTCAAAGCCCTCGAAAGGAGATCTTCTCACATACACGAGAAGGTAACACTTTAAATAAGCGTCCTCTCAGATAGCTGGAACTATCTTTCGATTGGCTTTTTCAAGTGTCCCCCTTGCTATTCGAAGATAATGGAAAATTTATTATCATCCATTTTCGCCACGCCTTATAAATTAAGAAAACCATTGCAGTAACGCGCAATTAATAAATAAATAAAAACATATTTTTAGTTTGTATTTTTTTTAATTTTTAAGGAAAAATATTTTAAAAGTGGGGGGCTTCCTTTTTATTTTGGCTTAGGACAGACAGTGTACATCAGTGGCAAAGATACCCCACCCTCTCTTCCAAGTTATGAAGATTTTATTGTATTGATTAAGTTTGTTATGCACTCAAAGTTTAAAGAAACTTTGCTGTAAGCTTCCCGTTTTTCTTTTGTGACACACCAAAGTTTGTTTTTGTAAAGATCAGCAATAATCCTCCATCACATTTGGGTTAAATTTTCCTTGGTACCTCGTCTCCATAACCAAAATTTGTTGATGAAAACGTTCACCATGTTCATCACTAACCGTTCCCAGATTTTCAGGAAAAGAATCGAGATGAGAATGCCGAAAAATGCATTTTAAGTGACATTCTAATCTCATCTTTGCATAGGCTTCCAGCATATTGTTTACTACTTCTCGGTAATTTGGAGATTTAAAATTGCCAAGAAAGTTTTCAATGACTTCCACAAAGGATGTCCATGTTTTGCGTTCCTTTTCATTGGCACATAAAGTGAAGGAATCATCAAAAACAACTCTGCGAATTTGTGGTCCCGTGAAAGCTCCAGCTTCTATTTTTGCATCAGGTAATGATCCTTTGAATTATTTTTTTATCCATATCCTTTACAAAATTTTCATTAACCTTAATTTAATGTGAAGAGGTGGAAGATAAACATTTTGTGGATCTACTAGAGCATCATGCTTAACATTATGTTTGCCAACAATGTGTTCTTGTCTGGCTAGCCATTCTCGCTTTTCATAGTGATTTTATCATCTCTGCTATCCCATAGAGATAAAAACACATGTACTTTGTGTATCCCAACTGTAACCCAAGAAGCAGTGATACAACTTTCAAATCACAACAGATGCTTCAGTTATGCTCTTTGTCCTCAATAAGTTTCAGCAATAGTTGTATTGATGAATATGTTTCTTAAAGACCTGTAGCGTAGGCTATAGGAATTGCAGCTTTCACATTTCCATTGTGCAGCAGAACAGCCTTAAGACTTACCTTACTAGAGTCAATGAAAAGTCTCCACTCATTAGGATCATAGTCACAGCCGATTTCCTGCATCAAGCCATTAATATTGTTGCAGCAACATACAGTATTTTCTTGTGAATAAAATTTTGATAACTTCTGGTGACGATCTCGAAAGAAAGATACCTTGACATCAGGAAGGAGAAGATTTCTTTCTTATAATCTGAAGGCAAGCAATTCAGCCTTTTTTTTTACTCAGATCTAAATCTCGTACCAAGTCGTTTAAACTTTGTTGGCAAAATAAATTTGGTTCTGTATCTTGGTCATTTGGAACATATGTTTGGTCTTCTTCAATTTCTCCAGAAATCAATGTAGAATCATCATCTGAATTTTAATATTAACTTCTTTTGTAGGTGGCTTCGGTACTGGAGTAGATTCATCATGTGGTGCCGGGTTCAACGCTAATGGGCAATTTGGATAAACAATTTTAGATTTGTTTTTCTTTCAAAATCCAGCCACATTTGTTAGACAGAAATAACAATCATCAAAGTGAATTGAGAGTTCACACCATATCATGGGAACAGCAAATGGCATTGCCTTCTTTTGTAGGTGGCTTCGGTACTGGAGTAGATTCATCATGTGGTGCCGGGTTCAACGCTAATGGGCAATTTGGATAAACAATTTTAGATTTGTTTTTCTTTCAAAATCCAGCCACATTTGTTAGACAGAAATAACAATCATCAAAGTGAATTGAGAGTTCACACCATATCATGGGAACAGCAAATGGCATTGCCTTCCTCTTCCCATTTAACCAAGCTGTCAAGATTGTGTTGTTACACTGTGTGCAACAAATATGAGGGGCCCAATCTTTATCCTGGTCCCCTACTTTGCATCCAAAATAGTATATGTAGGCTTGCTTCATTGTTAGTGATGTTTCTATTTTTCTCCGTTGTGCCACTGGTGTGAATTGCCCACAAACATAACAAAATATGTTGGGGCTGTTTATACATCCACGTCTAGAACTTGAAGACATGACAAGATTTCAAATACTAACTTGAACAAGCAAACGATACACAATGTGATATCCTTATCATAAGATTCTTATCAGAGCAAAATTTTGATAAACGTGTTAGTTTCTTTACCAGTTACCATTTATCAGTAGCAGGAAAAAATCCCTAGTAATTAGAATTCAATGATATTTAAGCTTCAATATAGTCTACTTTATATATATATTAAAAATCTTAATATATATATTATATATATATATATATATATATATATATATATATATATATATATATATATATATATATTATATATATATATTATATATATATATATATATATATATATATATATATATATATATATATATATATATATATATATATATATTAATTATATATATTAAGAATTGCATATTGGTACAAAATTGAGCAAAAGTGTGAAATGGCTTGAAAAGGAAAATTACACAAAAACTAGACGTGATATGCAAATTCTAAAGACATATATGTAATCAGCACCTAAAAATAATCTAGAATCACCTATTTTCTGCTCTGTAACAAAATTTCTGTTCTCTAGTGTAATCGATATTTTAGAGGAATAGACAGGATTTTAATGCGATTAGGAAAGGCACCGTTTCCTTTGTTTTGTACTAGTTATATGGACTGGGAGTCATAGTCGGACATTTTCAAATCCGTGGGGTTTGAGCTGGAGTCGGAATCGAATATTCTCCAATGAGTGGAGAAGATGAATTCGGAGTCGTAAAATTTTGAAATGACTCCCGACCGTGAACTGTCCACGGGTTGGTTATATGCGAGACTATAAATAGATGAATTATCCGTAAATTTAACTCAAAGCTAATCAGATTTTCAATCTCTTTAGAATCATAAGTCTTCTTTCCTTAGACGATATGCTGAGTGGGATTCATTAGAGGGAGCATAATGTGTCATTTTAGGAAATGCGAAGGGAAAAACCGTAGAGAATATGAATAAGTAAGGATAGGGGTAGATTGAATGGTTTCCGAATTGGAAAACGTGTGATACAGTAATTGCAAAACAAATGTAAAGTTAGGTAGGGATAATTTCGTGCCAATGAACAAAGGATTCAAAAGTGCGAACGCAAATCCTCTTTTTCACTTGTGAATTAGATCATTTAGAGAAGGTGGATGACGAAGAGGGGTGATGTTCAGTACCTCTTTTATTCAACTCAATATGTGGAGATTAAAAATAGAGAAAACCTCCCAATTGCGTCTTTTACCTCAACCTAGGGAAAAATGGCAATGGAACATGGCCGTTTAGACTTGTGACCTATAATTTCCCTTCGTGGTCCTGAACGTCCTGTTCTTAGATTTTACTTTTATCAACCACGATATCTTTACTACCTACTCGCTGTGTCGATCTATTGCTTTTGTATGTATTCTTTATTTCCATCTGTCTATCGATTTATCAGGGGTATTTTTTTGGGGGGAAGCCTTTAGTTTTGGTTGTGTTTTTTGTTTGTTTCTTATTTAACCTACCATTAGGCTATACGATAATTACGGTGACTTATTCCTTTCTATACAGTCGCCCTATGAGCGCTAAAATAAAAATAATAAAATATTGATTTATCTTACAATCCATTCTTGAGATTTGACCCAAAAAGACATTCTCCCTCACCCATTCTTCTCGCATGTGCCTCACATTATTGCCTCCCCTAAGATTAGCCAGTTTTCATAAACTCAACATAAAATAAACACTCAGACATCTCTAAATTTTCCTGTTTATATTTGCATCACGATAAAAAAAACTAAAATTTCCATTCCGTAGACTCTAAAGCTCCTTAGGCGATTTCACAACATCCATCCTCGAACAGCACTCCGAATAATTAAAAATAAATTACTCTCCTACAATAATCAATATACTAAATGCAAGAAAACTTTCCCTTCGTTTTCAAATTCCCCATCCATAATTTTGGCATTATGTCCACCCTTGCCAAATTTAGGTAGTCGCAATGACCGTTACCTCTTCCTTAATTTTGATTGTGAGGGGATAATTTCAACATCACGGGGAAATAAAGTTATTCACTCGTATCAAAAGCTATTATTGATATCAAATATCTAATAAAGACTTTTATATGATAAGGATAATGACAAAAGTGATTACATTTTGCTTATCTTCCAGCGTCCCCTTACTTCGAAATCTCTTTTTCCTCCCCTTTTGGGAGATGTGGCAACGTTGCGATTTTTGGTACGGCATTATGAAACTTGGGTAATTAATGGAAACTTAATGAACCTTTAAACTGACTTTCCTGGCGGCAATTACTGTTTTGAGGTTCCTCTTAATGAGATTTCCAGTCGAATCTTTCCATTTCGGTGACCTGGAAAGGCTCAAAAAGAAGAAGGAAATCTTCTTGAATGTTCAAATTAAAAAAAAAAGAAAGAAAGAAAGACGCACAACTTAAAAGTTAATCTCAGCATCAGAATGTTCGAACATTTTCATTATACATTTCTTTCATTTGTTTTATTTACAGTAGTCCATGTGAGTTCTCAGTAGTACACTGCACACGAGCCTAATATTTTCCCTGGCGTGTATAGCTACGATTTAGTAATAAATTAATAAAATAAAATTTTATATTCATAGGAGAGGCAATGTAACTCGACCAAGCGCACCATGATTAATTTATTGGGAAGCCATTTCACAATGTTGCAGATTTCCGCCATGGAAATGATTAAAAGCTAAATTTTAATCTTGATAATTGCACAATTTTTTCATTCATTATTTCACATAAATTTTCCTTTTTTATTGAACCCAAAATATAAATTAAAATGATGAGTTGAGCGAATCGAATGAGAGAAGGGGGAAAGGGGATTTTTTTTAGTATATATGAATGCGTGCAGCAACGCGCACGCATAGACAAACACAAGTGCGCGCGCGCACACACACACACACGCATATATATATATATATATATATATATATATATATATATATATATATATATATATATATATATATATATATATATATATATAATCGTCCGAAAAGATCATATGGCCTGTATTTCTATCCCATTAACTTCGATAGCTTTTACCAGTAGAAATCCAAGGTGTGCAAAATAATTGGTGTAAGATAACTTACATAAAGGTATAAACTACGTATGAATGAAGCTTATTTCCAGTTTAAATGAATTAAACTAAAGAATATCGTCAAAATAGCAATTTAGCAGCAAATTTGAACTGTCCTAAATGATCCGAACGACAACGGAAACGAAATTTTATTGGACTATTACGATTAAATTATCAGGGGCAAACACTTGTACAGGTTATAAGTAACTAGTATTTAGTGTAGATTACTTTATTCTTGATGATGCTTTGACATCTCTTGCACAGGAACAAACTAACTCCTCATATTCTTGCACAGTAATTTTATACCATTCATCTTGAAGAATTTCCTTAAGTTTTTGAACTGCTTAAAATTTCTCGCTTTCGATTTCTCTCCAAGTATCTTCCAAACATTTTGAATGGGATTCAGGTCTGGACTCTTTGCCGACAAATTCATAACAGTGATATGCTTCTCGACCAAGAAAAGCTACACTAAATGCGTTGTTACAAATGTCGCAACAACTCCTTGTACATTTGTGTTTTCACAAGCGCATAAGTGACCCTGTGCCTTCTACCGAAATCATGCCCAGACCATGAAACTTCCTCAATTAAACTTTAAACTCTTTTTGGTGCGATTGATGGACAATATTTCTCTCGTTCTGCTACGAAAGAACATCATTTCGTCGGATCCCCCGAAAAGTAGATTCGTCAGTGGAGTTCATTTGGATCCATCGGTCATCCGTCCATGTAACGCGCTCAGTAGTGAATATAAGTCGAACCTTTTCGTACTTCGAACTAACCAATGGTTTGACCGTGTATGCTCGAGCGTGAAGATATACCTCCACCCAACGTGACACAGTCTTCCCGGAAACAGTGATGCATGGAACTCTCAATAAGCTTTCGACAAACTACTGCAACCGTTTCTCTTTTAAGAGAAATGGATGGTTGCTTGTCGTATTTGTAACCCTCCTGAAGAGGGTTGAGGAACTCCAGGAAACTTCTCTAGCCGATTAAGAAATTCTTATTATTATCCTTACCTAACTGCATTGACTAGAACGTTATTTTTCATTTATCCAATATATATATATATATATATATATATATATATATATATAGACAGGGGTTGGACAAAATAATGGAAACATTAATTAAATTACTGAGTTTGAGTCCCCTCCTCCTTATCAGTATAAATAGATTCAATACGCCGACCAATCGATTCATACAGTTTTGGGCTGTATCTATACGAATTTGACTGTTTTCGAGTGAAACCTGCTCTAGATCCTTCGTAGACGCTTTTTAGAGGGAATATATCCCTTAGTTTTTGCTCCAATTTACACAAAAAAAAACTTGATTATGGCAAGATCTGTAAATTTTGGAGACCAATATGTGTTCAACGTCATTTTCAGGCATTTTAAAGAAGTTTTAAAATTTTGGGGGGGTGTGAATGGGTGCATTAGTTAATGTTTCCATTATTTTGTCCAACCCCTGTATATATATATATATATATATATATATATATATATATATATATATATATATATATATAATCAATGGGGTTGCTGCTAGCGAGTCGAATCTTTAATTTCACCAGGAATGAGAGTACCTAGATTGCGGAGAAATTCATCTTCATTTATTGTGTATAAACAACGTTTCGAGCTGTTCGCTCATCTTCGGGTTCTATGATATAAAATTATAAAGGAATACATAATTTACAATGAATTATAAAATTTAAAAAAATTGTCTAGAAATTATAATATTAAAAGTGTTGATAAATATCTACAAATACAAAACCTAAGAAAATACATAATTTATAATGAGTTAGAATATTAAAAATCCTAGAGGAATACAAGGGAGAACCATCAAAACACTCACCTATGTTGGTCTGACTCCAGAGAGAAGTGGAGAGGGGATATTGAAGTGGACATAGGTAAGATTGTATTGGTAGTAGAGTTATATCATAAGTAGGGGAGCAGCGGACGAGTCACAATTAAGACTAGGGGCACGGGATTTATATAAAGGGATTCTAGTATTCTTAAGCTTTGCTCATTGTTATCTTGATCAATTATTGTAAAATTATCTCTAAAGTTATATCCACGTTGCATTTTATTGCATGTGTTCTGATAAGGGATGGTTCTTTACGATTAAGTGGTTTTCCAGTACGGGCGCTGATGCCAATGTGTGAGGAGAACCTTGCTCTCAGGGAGCGAATCGTGCTGCCTATATATCTTTCTTGGAGACACCGAGAACAAGTAAATTCGTAAACAACACGACTGCGCATCCCTAGAGGAGGTTTGTCCTTCTAACTGAACCAACTGCCAATATTGAGTTTGTTAACAAATATTAATTTGAAATTTGTATGGTAAAAATAGCGTTTAAATAATTTAGAAAACTTTCTGAATCCTCCATTAAGGGGACCCATTTCGGGAAGAATAAGATATTTTGAGTCTTTAGGAACATCGAAGGAAGGATTGGGAGGTAAATATTGGTGATTTAAAAATTTGCAAATGAGGGTATTTACTACTGAGAGGGGAGGGCAATAATTCTTGAAATAGGATCTTAGGAATTCAAATTTTTCATGCATTATAGAGAAATTTTCCCATCGAACGAAAATATACCTTCTTTAAACACGATTTGTAAAAACTGTTTGAATTTGTCTCTTATAAAGTTGTGAAAAATGTTGCAATTCTGAAATGCAGATTCTAAAATATTATCTATGGTTTGGTTAACTGGTATGTTTGTGAATAACGAGGACACATCGTAGCTAACAAGAAATTTGGATGCGTCAAACTTTTGTCGGGGAATTTCTTGAGCAAAGGAATAACTATTTTTTATGGTATACTCTTTCCTAATGGGCCGTTTAGCTGGGGTTAGGGGCCAAGAGGTTAAGGCTGAGGCTCTCTCCTACACAATTATCAGACCCCTTAATGTACCAAAGTTTAAACTGGTATTCCTGAAGGAGTAGGCTCCAACGCATAAGGCGCCCGTTATTATTTTTGACATTACGAAGGTATGCAAGAGGGCGGTGGTCCGTCTCATTTATGAACTCCTTTCCTATCAGATACATTCTAAACTTCTAGACACTCGATAATATAACCAAGGCTTCCCGTTCTATGACGGCATAATTCTTTACACGCGGTAATAACTTGCGACTTGCGTAAGTCACAGGGTACCTTTTGTCGTTGTCACCATACTGCACGAGCACACAACCAATGACCTCGTTACTCGCGTTCGTCCTTATTCCGAACGGTTTATTAGGGTTCGGCAGTCTCGAGATGGGGGAGGACGCTAATTTGCCCTTTAACTGATGGAAGTTGGAAGTAGCCATCGAATTCTACGCGATGCGATCGATTCGGAATCTTTTGCCGGAGGAGCGCCCATAAGGAGGCGGCAAGGGTCGCGAAATTAAGGACGATTCGCCTGTAAAACAAGGCGGATCCCATGAATGATCTGAGTTGTTTTTTAGTACACGGGAGGGGCATCTCGACTATGACTCTGACCTCATCCCCTTGGGGCCCAATCTGTTTTTTTCCGAGGTTAAAACCCAGGTACTTAATCGTGTTATAGGCAGAGTAGCACTTGTTGGGGCCTATCGTGAGGCCATGATCGCGTATCCTACTCAACAGTGCTTGGAGGAGAGAGACTAAATGCTGGTCTCAATTGCTGGTGGTAACGTATATGTTGTCGAAATAAAAGATGACGTTTGACAACCCGCCTACGATCCTACGCATCATCCTATTATAGTTACTGCAGGCCGTTACTAATCCGAAGGGGAGTTGACGGAACTGCATAAGGCCTTTATCGGTCGGGAATACCGTATATTTTCGTTCGCTCTTCTGAAAGGAAATCTGGTAATAGGCCTTGCAAAGGTCTAGCTCGGAAATAAATTTTTATTCTTCAAAGAGATGGAGGTTTTGGTCGATTGGGGGAATGGATTCAACATCAAAGACAGTCACGGAATTTAGCTTACGAAAATCGACGCACATACAGTACGTACTATCAGGCTTCCGTACCATCACAATAGGGAAGCAGTAACTGGTATCGCATGGTCTGATAGTATTAAGCTTCAGCAAGTTTTTAACCTCTGAATAGGATACGGATTCGAACTGATGGGTTATTGGGTGGTAACAGAACTGCCATGCTCAAATTGGGTAGCACAACCGGGGACTTCAGGGAGTACGTCTCTAAAACTTTTTAAAAGGTGCTGCTGCTGGCTATTTTTTTCAGGAGTCAACTGTGTGTCAATGTTTAATCCATTGGGAGGTACGGAGAGAATAATCCTTATCCTTCTCTACGCAGACGACTTGTATTACGTTAAAGGAGTCCGCGGGTTAACCAGCCTCCAAAGCAGATTCTTCATCGAGGGTCACGATGTTATTTATACACGCACCGCGGTGGTACTGTTTTAACATATTGACGTGGAATTGTTTCTCTCCTGTGGGCGTTCCGATGAGGTAGTCCACGGGTCCTCGAGCCTCGAGAACGGCGAGGGTTCTGAGATGATCGGTCCCTTCTGAAGAGGGGCCGGCTTAATACGCCTTTTTGCCGTGGTTTTCTGGCAAATGTCACAAGACTGGCAGTATTCCAATATGTCCTTGGCAGCACCCGGCCAAAAGAAATACCTGTATATCCTCTGCGCAGTCTTCTTATAACTAAAGTGACCCGAAAACACACTATCGTGTGCGATCTTAAGAACGAGCAAGACGTGTGAGCGTTGGGCGCACAGCGAATGAGCCTCAGAGTTATTGCCATCCGAGCAGGCGTGGTACAAAAGGCCTTCTTTTACGAGGTAAGAGACCATTTTGTGGCCACGGCAGAATCTTGCTCGTGGCTATCAGTTTTCTCCCCAGGGGAAGGAGGGTTTTGCATACCTTCTGCGCCCGAGCGAATTCTTAGCTCCTGACGCTGCTAAACTCAGCGTCGCAGGGGGCTTCAAAGGGAACTTGTGTCTGTGATTCTCTCTTTGTCTGGGCCCGCGTAACAACGGGCTGAGCCACAGGGTTGGGGGGCACTTGGGAACATGTCCGATCAAGACTGAGCAAAACTTAATAGGGGCTGAAACGACTTCAACCCAGCTGGTGAAGTATTGGGACTCAAGGTAGCACTTAACAATAGGGAATCGGTTAGTGCGTCTAGGTAGTCGTGAACTACTACAAACATTTTGTGGTCAGAGACCACTGGGGAAATTAATTAATTCGACACTACAATACATGTGCACCCTGTATCGTGAACGAGAGTGGATACTCGGCATCCATTTACAACTCCGTTTTCGAATTTTAAGCCTGCAAGTGAGCTTTTGTCAAAGAGAAAAGTTATCTAATGTCCGAGGAGGCTGCATGGCGAGAGAGGAGTGGGGGTTTCAGGGCGAGATGATAGGGGAGCAGGAGTGGCGCTCACTTGGTGGACTTGATAAGCGGAGTTATTCCGGAGCTGGGAATTCTGGGGGCAGTTTGGGCGCAAGTGCACTTCTAATCCGCACGTAAATCAACCTTTCGGTCTCCTGGGAAATGATGACGCAGGAGAATTGGGAATAAAAGGTTTGATATCTCTGGGTTTCGATGGGGGAAAACTTCGGGGTTTAGAGGGGCTCAATACCTTAACCAACTTAGGGGCGTTACGCGGAAGGAAATGTGAGTTATTAATCTTGTATTTGAGATATGAAGGGGCCGTTTTCTTATTGTCCTTTGGATTGAGGTTATGGCTTGCCGCGTAGACATCCGCCTCTTCAATGTATTCCTTAAAGGTGTAGCACCTACGGTCCTTCACAAATGCGCAGATTTCTATGGGCAGCGCAGCCAATAACTGATCCTCACGGGCAAAGTCAACTAAGGACTCATAATCGTGAACGATTTTAGAAGAGTCTAACCAAAAATTAAATTCGTTGGAGGTTATAACCAAAGTGACGGGTGGTCTGACCTGGTTGGATTCGGATGTCGAAATTTTGAACGGTAAAAGTGGGAGGTCATGTTATAAGCCGCCAACAGCTTAGACTTGAAGGTGGAATAGTCGATGGTGGCTTTCGGGGGAAGGGAAATGAAAATATACCAGCCTCGATGGCTTAATGATTGACTACGAATATTTAATAAAAGTGGGTGAGATAAGATCCAAAGTCCTCAACTTCTTTGAACGTGGGAAGCTTGACTGACGCGGACTGAGGGACTTCCTTACGCGAGTTAATGGAGAGGGTCTCAGACTGGGGCGATCTATCTCCAGTTCATGCTGTCGGACTCTCTCTCTCTCTCTCGA
Source organism: Ceratothoa steindachneri (assembly GCA_963969495.1). Lineage (NCBI taxonomy): Eukaryota > Metazoa > Arthropoda > Malacostraca > Isopoda > Cymothoidae > Ceratothoa > Ceratothoa steindachneri. Next base: position 81,494,872 of record OZ018326.1, on the reverse strand, counting down.
ATTTCTCTCCTCTCCGCTCTCTCTTGCTCTTGTCTTTCTCTTGTTCTCTATTCTTCTTCTTTATCTCTTCTTTCCGCTCTTCCTTGCTCTTGTCTTTCTCTTGTTCTCTATTCTTCTTCTTTATCTCTTCTTTCCGCTCTTTCTTGCTCTTGTCTTTCTCTTGTTCTCTATTCTTCTTCTTTATCTCTTCTTTCCGCTCTTTCTTGCTCTTGTCTTTCTCTTGTTCTCTATTCTTCTTCTTTATCTCTTCTTTCCGCTCTTTCTTGCTCTAATAAGCGCGGGAGCCTTGCTTTACTAAATAAAATCTACACTACCCAAAAATACACACAAATAAGATATTTGAGCCTTCACGGGTTAAGAAGGGCTAAGGGTGCTAATAACCTTCTTGGGGATTAAAAAACCATAGGAGAAGCTAAGTCTCCAGTAATTTGAGTTAAAAAAAAGTAGATACATACGACAATTGAATATGGAAGGGTTGTTGCACGAATCTAAAAACAACTTGAACGCTACTCAGCCTTAAGTAAATACAAAGAAATAGAAGGAACTTTTAAAAGACCTCATTAAAGACCTTTTAAACCCCCACACCTGGCACCATATTTTATAATATATATATATATATATATATATATATATATATATATATATATATATATATATATGAGGACAATTACATGCTAATGGCTTGGTCCGACCAGTTGGGGAGGGAAATAATGAGAATGGGGGAGAAATTCATCTCCTAGTGCATGGGGTAATAATTATTAAAATAAGAGAGTGCAGATTGGTCTAAAGGTTGAATGATGACCAAGAGTCGTTCAGAATTATTTAAAGAATGCTACAACAATAAAGTTTAATAACAAAAAAGAAATATTAAATATATACAAAAGAGGTTTAAGTGAGATACGTGATCAAATAAATAACGGACACGCTCGGTGTCAGCAAAGGGGCAAATCTAAGGGATTAAAGCGGTTAATTACCTAACTGGGATTGGAGTCTTAAAAATGGGCTACACTAAGACAAAATACAAATAATAACAATTGATTTTGGAAGACCGGATTATAATGAGTTCCGTAGCGTCGACGTCTTGCACGGGGTAAGCGTCCAAGGGAAGGTAACTCAGGGACGCGATGATGCAACAAGAGAATATGTTTTACCTTAGAGTTCCCGATGGGGTGGGGGGGAGGTACTGGTTTTACCTCAGGATGCTGAAGAAGGAGGACTGGTTTTATCTCAGGGTTCTCGATGGGGGAGTACTTGCGCGAATTCACTGAAGAACGGCCGTTGTAAGGAGCTACCAATTGACTGGGGCGACGTCCACGGCCGAGAGATTCTAGCCGTCGGTAGCCGAATAAGCAACGGAGGATCCGACTCGAGAACGTAATGTGTCTTCGTGCGCGGGCGAGCCGTACTGCTTATCCAGCAGAAAACCTCCGGTTGTTGGTGGTCAGCGAGCGGCGAAATTATCTCGGGCCACGGCGTGCTCTCCTGGGATTTGAAGTCACCGGTTTTCGGCTAGGGGCGCGGGGTCTGAAATAAGGAGCCGGTCGAATAGCACTTCGGGTTCTTTCTCGCAACATGAGTATGGGCGGCGAGCTTAAATCGCCCTAGGCGTGGGAAATAGGCCTCGTAAGATAAACACAGATGGTCTGATTAAGCTATGTTCACCCGATTCCATCCTTGCTTCTCACGCTCTTTGTTCCAGGGTTAAGGCCACGTGGCTCTTCTAAGGGTTAAAGATGGACCTCGCAATCCTATCAGACTCTATTCCTCCACAAACAAATATATATATATATATATATATATATATATATATATATATATATATATATATATATATATATATATATATATATATATATATATATTATATATATTAATATTATATATATATATATATATATATATATATATATATATATATATATATATATATATATATATATATATGAGGAATTAAACCACATTCTCCGAAGACAATTTAATTCAGAACAGTTTTGGTGTATCTCACACCCCTTTTCAACTGACACTGGGCAGAAAATATAAGAGAAATGCATATAAGCATAACACAAGACCCCCTCTCTTTTTTCCCCCAATCCCCTACTTGTGGCTAATCTGGGGGAGGGGTTAGGCCTAAACATATTGAAGGGCTGACATTTAACTATTTTGTTTATATGCTTTCTTATTACAAGATTAAAAGAAAATTGACCCTCAGATAGATTTAAATTAGGAACTGACGATATCAAGCTCGATTCTACGATTCTTCTCTTAACATAGTTAGCCGATTTAAATAACATTTTACTTCCATTGAAATCGATCGTATGATTCTTGTCTCTAACATGGCAAAATATTCCACTGCTTTCGCTGCCCACTCTAATATCTCTTGTATGTTCGTACAATCTCTTGTCTAGATTTCTCCCCGTTTCCCCTATATAAACTTTATGGCAATCGTTGCATGGTATTGCATATACTCCTATGTTATGTTCTTTGGGTTTCCTGGCTATCATCAATTGGTTTAAGGAATTATTATATTTAAAGGCTAGATTAATACATGCTTTTCCAAATATGTCCTTTAAACTATTTAATTTATTATTAAATGGCAATGTTATACATTTGATGAAGTCGTTAGTGCGGGAAGGCTTATTACCATGTTTTCCTAGCTGCAAAATGGGCACGCGATATGAACCAATCGGGGTAATACAAATTAGAAAAAATGGTCCTGATAATGACAATTTCTTCATCTAAATAGGAAGAATGACATATTTTGTATGCTCTAAGGAAAAGGTTAGAAATTACCTATTTTTTAACAGTATTATCGTGAAACGAAAAATAATGTATATAGGCATTCGAGTGGGTTGGTTTCCTATACACGTCAAGTTTTAATTCATGGTGATCTTTATTAATGAGGACATCTAAAAAGGGTAATCAATGATCATATTTCCATTCATATTTAAATTTGATGGAGACATGCAAATTATTCAAATTATTAAAAAAGGTTTCAAAATCATGGCCATTAGGCCATACACAAAAATACATCGTCAATGTACCTTAACCATATAAAGTTAGGGGGAGAAATTGTGGGAAAGAGTTCAGTCTCAAAATATTCCATGAAGAGCCATGCCAATATCGGAGATAAACTATTTCCCATGCTAAGGCCAAATATTTGTCTATAAAACTCATTATTTACTCGAAACACATTGTCAGAGTGAATTGGACGCGAATGAGCAAATGAGACAAGAAACCGGAGTGTTCTGTCTTCAAATTTTATTTGAAAGACAGAAAATAAAAATGGCATAGCCCTGTGATGGTTGTATTATCACTCGCAGATCCTGTAGTTGCTTTCTTTGTATATATATATATATATATATATATATATATATATATATATATATATATATATATATATATATATATATATATATATATATATATATACAGGGTGGTCCCCACAAAAGTTGGACCGCTTTTCAGAACAATATCTCAATAGCTAAGGCAGCAAGAGATATGAAATAAAAACAAATGAGAGATGAATCATTTATCTATGAATATTTATTCCTTGTAAAAATCGTCTCAAATTCATTTAATGAGTCAATTAAAAAAATATGTAAAAGACGTGTTTTTTTATTTTGAAAATTGCAACTTTAAAAAAAAAAATTCAAAATTTTAAACTAAATTTAAATTTTAATGAATGTTTCTAGATTACAAGCTGTGGTTGAACATAAAAAGAAAGGCATATTGAACCATTCATTAAAATTTAAATTTAGTTTAAAAAATTTTGAACTTTTTTTTAAAAGTTGCAATTTTGAAAACAAACAAACATGCCTTTTACATAATTTTTCAAAATTCTAATTAACTCATTAAATGACTTTGAGACGATTTTTACATAGAATAAATATTCATAGATAAAGGATTCATCGCTCATTTGTTTTTATTTTATGTCCCTTGCTGCCTTGGCGATTGAGATATTGTTCTGAAAAACGGTCCAATTTCGGGGGCTACCCTGTGTATATATATATATATATATATATATATATATATATATATATATATATATATATATATATATATATATATATATATATATATATATATATATATATATATATATATATATATATATATATATATATATATATATATATATATATATATATATATATATATATATATATAGAGAGAGAGAGAGAGAGAGAGAGAGAGAGAGAGAGGTTGGACAAAATAATTGGAAGAAGTGTTGAATTCAATAAATATTTATTTATTATTTACTAGATTTGGTCCTTTTGCTTTCTGAACAGCATGGATGAGTCTTGGAATTGACTAATACAGCTTCCTGACTTCATTGAGAGGAATCTTGAGTCATTCTTCTTGTAATACCTGCTCAAGCTGTTTCAGACACGACGGTGGAAGGTAACGACTTCTAACTTGTCTCTCCACGACGAACCACAAGTGCTCAATAATATTAAGATCTGGAGATTGTGGGGGCCATTCCATGTGTTGTAGCCTACTCCTATGCTCTTCATACCAATTATTAACCACATGAATGCTGTGTATTGGGTCATAGTCTTCTTGAAAAAAACACTTACCATTAGGGAATAATGTCTGGACCACGGGATGGACTTGATCTTCCAAAATATTCAGATATTCGTTGCTCTTGATCCTAACCATGCAGGGCAACGATTGGACCAAGAGAATTCAAAGATATGGCTTCCCAAACCATCACTGACCCTCCTCTATGTTTTACTGTAAGAAAATGGCTATCAGAAATAAAAGCTTTCCCGGGCTGCCTCCACACATAAGCTCGCCCTGCAGTGGAGAAAAGAGAAAAACTGGACTCGTCGGAGAATATTACTTGCTTCCATTAGTCTGTCGACCAGCCCTTGTGATCTCTACACCAGTTCAGCCTTTTCTGAATGTTGTGATGAGAAAGCACAGCTTTCTTGATGGAGGCTCTTCCATGATATCCAGTTTTATTGAGCTCACGGCGAACAGTTTTGGTCGAAACTGAGCTAGTGAGATGTTGATTCAACTCTACAGTCACTTTAGTGGCAGTTGTCCGGGGATTTTTCATCACGATGCCGGACTTCAGCGAGCTTCGAAGTCCGGCCGGAATTACTCCTCCTGCTGAAGGTTTTCCATGCTTTTGAATCCTGTCATGGTCCTTGATATGGTAACTCTAAACAAAGGAGTTTAGCTGTTCTAGTGACGGAAGCTCCTGTAATTCGAGGTCCAACAATTTGCACTTTTTCGAACTCAGTGAGGTCACACATCTTTGGATCTATACCACGACCTGTAAAGGAAATACAAATAATCATTATGTTGATAAATAAAAATATGTATTTACAATAAAAACAAAACACTCACAATGAAATTTTGATGGATATTCGTAATATACTGACTCATTGAAATGTTGGTGTTAAATTTCTACTGGTCCACTTATTTTTTACAACCCATGTATATATATATATATATATATATATATATATATATATATATATATATATATATATATATATATATATATATATATATATATATATATATATATATATATATATATATATATATATATATATATATATATATATATATATATATATATATATATATATATATATATATATATATATATATATATATATACATATAGCTTAAATTTGAGACGAATTAAATAAGAATGTGAACTTACTTAATAGATTAACATTGTTCATTGCATAAATATGGCAAAACGCAATTAATCATGATTTCGCTGATTATCCAGAAGAAAAAATATACATATGAAAAGAAAGAGAACTTTCGTGTTTTTTTTTAATATTTCTATGTAAAAAGAGAAACTGTTCTAATTTATGGAGGCCATTACCCAAAGGAGATTAATATCATCCTTTGGACGGTATTGCATTCATCCCACTGAATTCAATTTTAAGAACGATTACATTTCTGGCCAAAGGTTTTGACACTAATATACTTTTCCAAGGAGAATTAATAGAACTAATCAAACCTTACATTTTGTTTTTGTATGTTTGTATCATAATTTCAAGTTGAAATATACAAATCTGGCGAATTCCCGTGGCGAGGTCCCAAAAGTTCAATGTTATTTTGAGGCAAAAACTTCATTATTGCTTTTGCTTTATGACAAGGTGTGCCATCATGCTGAAAAAAAATACAGTTATCTTCCCAAAATTGGTCCTGAACTGTTGTGAAACTATTACTTGAAGCATATTTTGATACCATTTTAAGTTCATGGCAGTGTTCTTGGGCAAAAATGTTAATGTTTCAATTCCCTTAGATGAGAAGCAGCCCTAGAAATGGAGAGTATCTAGAGACTGTCTAGAAAGCACTACCCTTTTCTCCTCCTAACGATTGATCTTCCAGAAGCTTCAAACAAGCGGAAGAGAGCTTCATCAGAGAATATCACTTTTCCCCAATCTTTAACAGTCCATTTTTTATATTTCTTATAAAAGTGGACCCTATCAGTAAGGTGAGACTTCTTCGCAGCCCTTGTCAACTTGAGACCTTTGTCGAGCAGTCTCCGCTTCATTGTGGGCGCTGGAGCGTTCGCATCTGCTTCCTTACAATTGTGATCAAGGTTAGCACAGGAAGCAACCCGATCATTGAGCTGGGACATTACCAGGAGGCGATCTTAGCGTTTATTTAGAGTTCTTAGTGGTAAAGGGCGTCTTTGTAAATTCAATAATGATCCTAACGATGGTACTCTTTTCATTTCAGGCCAATTTGGTGCAGAGCAACAATGGCTGCACGTCTGTAAGAACCATTTCTGAAATTAAAAGAGATTTAAACATTTTTTATAAAAAAAAATATATTAAAAAATAGATTATAACTGTACAAAATCATTTTTTAATCTATATGTATCATCATTTTACCCTTTTAATGGAGTAAAAATGCTCCAAAGATTAAAATCGCCTCTAGCAGGAACAGGACCAGAGCGCGATTTTGGTTTCAGCGAAGGATTGCACTGTTTTTCCTAATATTTTTTTAAATGCTGACTTTTTAATAAACTTGCAATAATTAAAATATCAGAATAGTTATTGTTATCGCCTAATTTAAATATATATATATATATATATATATATATATATATATATATATATATATATATGTCTCAAAACTTTTGACCATGAAATATTACAAGAAATTGGTTTATAAATTACTTATATATTACAATATATAATTACAGACTTACTAAGGTACAAAAACATGGAACTGTGTAAGCGAACTAAAGCTCATCAGGGCAGAGAGGGACAGGAGAAAGGTGTAAACTTCCGGCCGACGGGTAGGTGACAGAGGTTATGCTCCTTTTCCATGGTGATTAGGAACTAGGGGTGAATAGGTTAAGCCCACACCGTTGCCCGATTCCGTCCTCTTGCACTTGGAAGTATCTCGGGGAAATTGAATTGTATGTTTAATTTTGTTCTTTTCTTGAATAAATAGAACTTGAAAGAGAAGTAATTGGCGTCGATTTGATGCAGACTCTAAAATGTTTGTATTTTCCTCCATGATTTTTCGAAGGCAAACTTGCTGTCTTTCTAGTGTCTGTGCTTTCGGAGCTCAGTTGTTTAGGTGGTATGTCATCCAGTTTGGAAGTGCTGTTTGATAAGAGCTCACAGTCTCCTAATTTACATGTATGCTCATATATTAGGTGAGTCCTTTGTTTGGGTCCAGGTGCAAGTCTTGGATTATTCTTCATAATAAAGTTGGAGGTCCGTCTAGTTTGGTAATACTCGTATATAGTTAAAATAAGCATTTGCTCATCTCTTGTTGGCTGTCATCCTCGGTTAATTATTTTCTTCATGATTCTCTCATCAGTTAGATATTCTGTATTCATAGTGTTCTTGTAGAGGAGTTTTGTGGTGTTTTCTTTGTCTATATTTCGGTTGTTCAGGGGCTCTGTAAGATACTATCGGTTCATTTTATTCCTAATGACTATCTGTATTTGGTGGTTACTAAATCCATTAGTAACGACTACCTATGTTGCTCTTTCAAGCTTATAATGCGTTTCCTTCCATGTGGTGCAGTTGGTGAAAGCACGAATTCCAGTCTCATCATCCATGAGACCTTAATAAAATACCATTAGCAAAAGTCACAAAAATTCAATTCAGTCGGAGATGTAAATTAAAAAGAGGAGCAATAATAACAAATAAATTCTACCAACAAAAAAAAAGAATAGCGGAGGCATTATCCTTAATATCTTTTTTAATAAATTAATGATATTTCCACTACCTGTTTGCTAGTTCAAGATAGTTATTATTATTATTATCATTTTACAGCCCAGTTATCCGAGTAGCCCAACAGCACCTAGGTCTGATAAAGCTGTCCTTCTCTACTGTCGCTCCTCTTCTTTCTCCTATCTCTGAGCATTAAATTGTCCGACTGAATAGGACGCACTAGCGAGTGTTGGTGACCACAATACTTTTCCATTCCCATTCAAAACTATATCTGGTTTCCACAAAAAAAGAAAATAAGCGTTATTTTTATATTTCATTTTTCGCGTGACAGACATTCATTTTCAAAGAAGGGCGTAGTATATCATCTCTCTCTGATTGCTGCCTGCACCAAATCAGGACTCATTCGCTCCACTCAGGCAGTGTTTGGCTTCATTCTTGGATGTCACGCGAAGGAGATGTACGTAGTAGCAACGGGTCTCATGGCCCAGTTTCTACGTCAGGTGATTAGGCCTATTAGGGAAATCACGAGAGGCAGAGGTAGACGAAGACAGATCAACCCTGTCAATTCATTTACGACCTCATTATCACCCTAACCCTCACATAAAAATGGAGAGCGCGCGACTGAACGCTAGGATTGACTGACTGGGTCTATGACACCATCTCCTTTCCGAAGTACCTTAATGTGATCGGGTAAATAACACACTCCTGTTGCTCCTTGTCCACTTTTTTCTGTTTTCAAATTTAGAGATCTACATAACTTGGAGCACATGATGGCGACCAAAAAACGGCCTGGTACGTCAAAGGGGTGTGTCTACATTGATCAGAAAAACTTCAATGTTTTTCAGCCCTTCACTGCCCTCAATAGTAATAAGATATATCCAACAACTGGGGTTATTTTCAAGTATGACTTCAAATTGAGAAATACTACTGTTGAAGTTGCTGATAATATCAACGAGGAATTTGGGGTGAACGCGACCTACAATGAGAACTGCTCAGCGTTGTTCAATAAAGTTGAGGTCTAGAAACCTGACACCAATATTGAACCTCGAGGGATGTTCAAACCTGCTCTTAATAAGAAAAGTTATCGATAGCAGTGACCAAATAATCCATGAACAAAAAAGAGTATCAGCACTTACTAAAGGCCTTAGATCTTAGGACTTTAGGAGCCACCATGTCACGCCATTCAATCAATAGGAAAGTCAAAAGGTTGGAAAAGTGTGTTCCACATGAAGAGAATTGTGACCTGTGATAAAAATGGATCCTATTCGTAGTATACTTATAACAAGAAGTTAGAGAAGTAGCTAAGCAAGGATGATAAAAGCATAGCAAACACATGCCAAAGCCATTTGTTGCAACCTAAAATGTTATGGTAATATTTTAGTGGAAATAATGAAGGAATCAATCATCCATTTTTTTTAAATCAGATGAAACAATAACATATGCTGAAATGTATTCAAAATGGGTCATAAAATAGCTAAATTGATTAATATAAATGGGAACATGATACTTCATAACAATGGCAGACCCCACACCTCTACTGGCTGCTCAAAGCTTTAGATAGTTTTTCCTAATATCTTTTCTACTCGTCTTCTAATGTCTCTTCCGTCCTTTCACTTCCGATCTTCAGTGAATGAGTCTTTGTGGACGTGCGACAATCTGCATTTGAGTCAGTTCCAAGAAAAGAACTGACTAACTGTTAACTCGATTCATTTGAATTCATATAACATGGGTCGTCAGCTTTTTCGTTGTAGTAGTAGTAGCAGTAGTAGTATAGTAGTAGTATTAGTAGGAGGAGGTGGAGGAGGAGGAGGAGGAGGAGAGAAGGAAGAGAGAGGAGGAGGAGGAGGAGAAAAGAAGAGAGTGGTGTTGTGACGATGAGAGTTTTCGTGAGTGAATTCAGCGTTCGATCTAACGTTAGGAGGATCTGGTCCAGGACATATTTTCATAACTTTCCAACAACTCATCGTTTCAAAGTTTTGTGTTCTCAAATAGATTCAAGAGCCAAATAAGCGTTCTTCAAAGACTTCCTGAAATTTCTTTTTCAATATTAAAAAAAATAATGAGTGAGTTTGAGTTTTCGTGATCGTGGCGCCGGTCTGGATATCGACGTGCACATTCGCCTGACGTCTGTTCCTCATATCGGCGGCAGCGCGAGTTGGAACGGAAACGGCGAGCGATGGTCAGGTCGTCCACTTCATCTGCATACCGACTGACCTTTGGGAGTGGGGCTCAAATCCAATTCAACAACCACACAACTCGACACGGTCGGTCGGAGATTCATCAGGCGCCACCTGTGCCCACCTATTCTCGAAAGCGGGCGCCACCTGGTGCTCGCTCCATCTCACATTCACCCTCCCCCCACTCGACTATTCAGATCATATCCTTTTACTCTCATTTTAGCTTTCGTGATACATTGTTGCATGAATTTCGTACGCAAATTCATTTGATTCCTTTTATTTGGGTGATGATATTAAATCGAAACCGGAAATAGATACAGATGAAGATAGCTAAAAGAGCGAGTCACAGCCAATCCATTAGACTACACTCACACACACACACACACATATATATATATATATATATATATATATATATATATATATATATATATATATATATATATATATATATATATATATATATATATGTATATATATATATATATATATATATATATATATATATATATATATATATATATATATATAAATATATATATATATATATATATATATATATATATATATATATATGTATAACTGAATCACGAAAATAAGGAACGTGAGGAATTTATGAATAACGTTACAGCCACGAGGAAAATGAAACAACGGAGAACTGCGAGGCCTTTCGACTAATGGTCCTTTACTGAGCAGTTTGCTCAGTAAAGGACCATTAGTCGAAAGGCCTCGCAGTTCTCCGTTGTTTCATTTTCCTCGTGGCTGTAACGTTATTCATATATATATATATATATATATATATATATATATATATATATATATATATATATATATATATTCATCGTAACAAGTTTTGTTAAAAGCGACAGCTAATTTTGCGTTTGTGATTCTTTTTACACATCTTTCAATTTGTCTTATATTTGCCTTTATGACTGGATTGAGTCCATGTATAAGTTCTCCAAAGTTCATAATAGCACGATTTCGAAATTATAGCGAGGGAATAGAAGATTCCTCAGGTAAAAAACACTTTATTTATCTGACGCGTTTCGTTACAACTCGTAACATCTTCAGAGATACAAGAAAAAAAAATATATATATATATCTGTGTGTGTGTGTGTGTCTAGGGAGTAGGGGTGTATCTGATGATAAAGCCGTTATCCTTGACTGTAATATTTGACTTGATGCGAAAAACACCAAAGTGTCAGCAAATCTAGGGTGGAATACTAGTAGACCTAAGAGTAGGGAGCGATTATAAAGTTGTTACATATAAGAACAAAGTGAAATCTCAAACGATCAGGTAGGAGGTGTCATTCGTCCCTCGTATCGTGAATAAGATTTCCCCACCGAATAGCGAAGTTCACACAAAGATCATTATGATAATCACTAGTGAACCCGAAGCCACCTTGGGCCGGTCCTCACTGGGGAGGGGGAAGATTTCTGGGTTTTATGTTTTTTTGGTTGTTTTTTTTTATACCAACCTGCGCGAGAGTAACCATTCGTGACTCTAGGTAGCGTCCGGAATTTCTGTCCTAAAAAAACTTTGTGATCTTTAATGGCGGAATGAATCCGGATTTTTACTCCGGATCAGAGATAGGCCAAATTAACTAACACCATATAATTCTTTCACCCTAGAAACCAAACCATCGCATTAGGAATCGAGTGTCCATTTTCAGGATTTTGTAAATTATATTAAAAAAAATTAGTCTCCTTAATGGCAGATCCGGATCTCGCATTCTTCCAGATACAACCTTTTACCTTTAACAGCTAGACAAAATCTGTTTCAATTACACTAAATTTACAATATCTCAGCTACACATTGGTGGCAATCCTGTATTTACACCACTTTCCATTACGGTACTGTGACTCGGTAATAATTTCTCCTCAAAATATTTATTTTTATTTCACAGATTCGGATCCGAGTCTTGATCCAGATCAAATTGTGCATGTTGTTATAACGTCATAAGTTTTCGATCCCTGGGTATTTTCAATTTGACTATACAATTATTTTTTTATGATATTTTGAAAAAATGTCACAAATTTCGCAATTTAAAGAAATAAAATATGTATTCCTGAATCCGTATCCAGATCTGGCTCCACCTTTAAACCCTATTTAACTGTTGCTTGGCCAATGGTCCACCGCCCCACTAAATTTCATCGTACTCCGTCAATAACGTTTTGAGATATCTTGTACACAGACAGACAGACAGACAGGTGGAAAACTAGAAAGACACAAACAAACTAGTGATCACATAACCTCCGCCAAACTTTTGGGGCCGTCGTAAAAACGCGGTGCAATCGAGTAATTTAAATGGATGGTAAAGAGCGAAATATATTTGGGAGAATTTGGAGAGAAGTTGATAAAGAGGGTAGCAGCAAACCCCTTTCAACAGAAATGGCAACAAGATGCATTCAAAGCCTCATAAATAATATACTTACGCAAAACGCAAAAACTTAAAGTAGGAAGTTATATAATTTTTGCAAGATTTCAGAAAAGTTATCAGATACATCAAAAGATTCTCCAACTCTTATTTTATACGAAATTGCGAATAACTCAGATTAAGAGGTACAATAAAGCACGAATTAATCCCCATATCTGTTATGTAGGACCATAAAACTTGAAGTCTCGGTCTCATAGGTTATCTTAGACGGTGTTTGCGCCCAGTCTTTAATCGAGCTATAACACGACTTTGGCGTCCGGCCGAATTTCATCGTCTCTCTTGAATAACCAAGACATCAAATCGATGTGAATTTTGTTCATTTTTGTGGATACCCCAAAAGGGTATTTGGACATGTACTTTTGAGACCTGTTCTTACATACGTGCTAACTTCAGTATCTGACACTCATCTTTTTATATTGGTATTCCATTGCCGTGACGTATAAATTTATTTTCCCTACCTTGAGGGAGGGGACAAAGAAGCTTTTAAACACCGCCCCCCTCCCCCATTCCTTTGCTTTGCCTACAAAAGATTTCAAATCTCCATAATAGATATAACCATTAATTATGGATTTATATATTGCTTGATCATGACTCGTTTCTGTATTAATCTGTTTTCATTCTACTGAGGCTAACACCCAAATTTACCCAGCATTTTTGCATATGACTGTTATCTACTTTCATTCAGCTTTTTCCTCATATCAATACTAAGTGTGTAAGTTCTGGTCTCTACCATAAGAGGCAGGAATCATTATTAAGAATGATTTTTGGTTTCATTTCTCAGCTGGGTTCTACCCAGTGATAACGCTACGAACCTGGATTTTTAGTCGCGTGCGACTCTATATCTCACTATGTCGGTCGGTTCCCGTTTTGCTTTTGTTGTTTTAGTAATAACATTATAACTATTTGGCCGATTCTAACGAAATTTAGAAGTATTATGTTATTTTACATTTTCTTTCGAATGATATAATTACCAAGGTCCTCTCAAGGATAGCCCTGGGATTATTCTGTTTTTAGCAATAACATCATAGCTATTTGGCCAATTTTTACGAAATTTGAAACCCTTATGTTTTTTTTCCATTTTATTTTGAATGACATAATTGAGGAAGTCCTCTCAAGGTTAGCCGGGTTTTTATTTGGCAATAACATCATAACTATCGGCCGATTCTAACGAAATTTGAAAGCCTTATTTTGTTTTACATTCTCTTTCAAATGATATAATTGTCAAGGTCCCCCCCAAAGTTAGTAAGGGGATTATTGAAAGTTTTGAAGATCGTAAGGTCATAAATCAGAATAAGTGAGAGCACGCGACTTTGGTCAGCAGACCTTGTTATTCCTTCTCTTCGGTTTACTGAAGTGAGTTTGTAATAAGTGACTTTAATCCCTCTTTCGCCTGCGATATTACAGGGCTATTCCGGGATGGAAAAGGGGCGAGAAGAGGTGGAAAGGAATAAAGAACAAATTCTTTCCTCTTCACTCTCACTAATCTCTCTCCTGATCAACAACACGACCACAATGAAGTGATGCGGTCGTGGGAGAAGTTTCGAGTAGGCGGCTTCTCGGAACAGCTTTCCTTATCCAGGATTAGTCATATTTTTCAACACGCGCGGACGAAGACATGGGCATTTTAGGGCTAATCATACATGCCAAAGAGCAAATGCACAAAAACAGTCAGTAATAGCGTTGGAGATTATGGATGAGCAAAGCTACTATAACAAAGTTCATTAACTCTAAATGCTGGTGTTTGTATTAGCTACTGGAAACCTACAAGAGGATAAAAATACCGAACATTTTTGCATGGCACTCTCCAATGCCACAGGTCTTCATACAGCACCTGTAGAGCACCCCGGAGAAGGCTTAGCAGAAGAGATTATTCTTCAAAGCCAAGCTTGAAGTCATCTAGGGAGGATATAACAACAGGCAGATCATCCTACAGTAGATTCTAGGAGCCAATATCTAGAAAGCACCAATAATACCTATGATGCAGAGACGACTAAGGAGACAGAGCTTGAACGTTGGGTCCAGTTGGGCTATGGTAGACTCAGTGAAGTAGACAGGTTGGAGTGTGCTGTTGTATTTAAGATCTTATTCGTAAGAAGGAGGGGCTTTGAAGATGATTCTCTATCGATTAGTCAACCAGCGGACATCATGAAACAGTGGGATCGTGCGATATAAATGTCTACATGGGAGTAAAACACGGGCTGCCATGTTGTAAAGAAGTTGGATGGGTCAAAGAAGGGTAGCAAGTGATTTATCCTGAAGAAGTTATAGTAATCAAGGTAAGAGGTAACGAAAGCATGAATGGCAAACTCGAAACTATTGTAGAAAAAAGTGAGTCGGATGTGGCTAAGATTACGGAGAAAGCAGATAGAGGATTTACAGACCTTAACAATATGGACTTTGGGGGGCTATTTTATGGTAGGGAGATTGTCTACCGATTGATGCGCCCCACTTAGCGAAACCATTCAATATCAAAAGGTGATCAAGATAGTGAGGAGAAAGCAGAAAAGAGAGAGGAACAATTATATTAGAAATAAAATACGAGTAACCGAGAGGAGAAACGATTATTTATTCGAGAACCAGGGGCCCTCGACCAGGATTATACGCAAGTTTTCTGTGTCAAAGTAAGGGAAATGAAAAGGCCAGAAGAAGCCATAGGGGATGGAATACCACAGTGATGTCTACGACCACAGGGTGCACAGACACGATGTGTCTGTAGATTAGCAAGATGTGACCCCGGCGGATGCGGGCCAGCATTACTTTTTATTGCAAACCCAGTAAAAGAATGAGGCTCAGTAGTTCATGAGGAGCTTAACGTGGTACAATAAAATGAATGTCCAAGTTTGCCAAGCAGCAAGCCATTGGACACTAAGGTACTCATTCACGCGTGAAAAGAAATAAGAGAATGGTAGGACGACTTTAAGTGCTAGGACGGAGGCTGGCCAAGCAGCTTGGTCAGCTGCTTTATTGTAAGGCATACCAACATAAGAGAGAACCACTCAAAATTGGCAAAATTATTAGACAAGACCGAAATCCCTTGCAAGAGCAGTCGGATAATGCGGATCAAAGGCCTGGGGTGCAAGTTAGAGAACAGTACAAAAATCGCGCTTCGAGAATCTGTAAACAACATGAATTCGGTGAAAGAGAGTAGGCAAACAGATAGGAGTGCTTCTCGGATAGACTTTAGTTCTGATGTGTACAATAAATACCCACAGGCCGCGGCAGCTGAAGGTACCGAAGCAAGGCAGCTTTCGGTACTGGATTTTATGGGAATTGGCCTAAAAAGTGGCTGGGGCGAGACGCAATAGGAGCAGAGAAAATTGATGAGTGCGTGGGATTTAGCTTGGCAGAATTGGACTGAGCATTGGTATAGGTCGGCAGGCATAAAAGTCAACAGTAGCATTGGGAAGGCACTTTTCTCTTTTCCTGTGTAACTTATGGATATTCGTGTCACTCTAGGATGAAAGATCTAGGATGTACTCAAGCGGGACGTCTCGAAGGCCCATTGCAAACATGATGCCTTGGCAGCAGTCACCTTTTGCTATAAAGTATATAACAATAAACTATATCAAAACGATAAAACCAACAACTAAGAAAAACATCAAGAGGCACGTCCAGGCATCACAGCGGAGGTCCGCTTCGCTTAGAGCCTCCCAAAATTTAAAAAAAATAATTAGTAAAGAATATGACTACATCATTAAAAATATCGAACACACTGCAATCTGGTGTAAACAAGAGAACCTCCAGCACCAGGAACACGCGGTAGCAACTCCACTCTTCATTATAACGAGACAATTTTCATGCAGGAAGCACCTCCAGAAATGGGCAATCAACAAAAGTGTCGATTACAATCTAGGGGATCGCAGTCTTCACATAAATATTCAGGCGGGCACTCCATCATATGCCACTGCAGTCCCTTTATGTTTAATTTGGAGACCACAGAAAATGGCTTAATACCATCGAGACATTAGGACATAGTATGGTGTACGAGAAGTGCATGCAAGCAGCTTAAAAGCTTCGTTTGAATGAGTCTTTTTTTGAGACTCAAGATGGCCAAGTGGAGTCGTCGCTGGCTAACAGTGGTACAGGGGCGGGGAAAGCTGTTCGCAACTCGCCTAGGCTATTATTTTTTTTATTTTCCCCCTTTTCCTACTCCTCTCCACCTATAATAAGACAAAAGAAAAGGTCTCGACGCAATGGCATGCAGCATTAAATTCCAGAGCGACGTATCCCATATTCTTTGCTATGCAACCCTAAGGGTTGCCCTGATCTAGACCATACAGTCAGTGTGTAGGAGAGCTAAACGCTGGTCAAATTGCGGTTTGTGCATCTGGTCTGGGCCACTCATCACGGCTCTCACTATAAGAAACCCATGCAAGTGAGGAAACCCAGCCAAAGACAATCTCGACGTCCTTCCGACTCACAGAAGCTATGACAGATTTTGTAAGCTACTTGATGTGGAAATTCAATGCTTGAATTACATTTAGCCGTCTATTTGAGTCGCTATGGATTACAGGAAAAGGTCTCTGAACCATGTGAACTAGGCACGATGCGTAATCGCCCATATCGAGTGGTATGTTTCAACCAGTTTGGCCATGAAAACAAAGGAAGTGACCGGAAGACTGCCACCAGTTTTAACTAAGTGTGAGGTAGAAGGAAAGCTAAAACTTCATTCGAACTGGTAGCCATCTGTGTATGCCAACAGTGCTCCAGTGTAACAAAATAAATGCCTTAAACTCAAGAAATACAACCAGAATATTGTCATTGTTGTGAAAGCTATGAGAGCAGAAGCGTGCGACAAACATTCAAAGTGGTATCCTCTTAGGAAAAACCATCAGTACCACCGGTGTGAGAGCTACATCAAACAACTGAGGGAGTTTTATTGCTCTAAACTCAAAAGCTAGACTTGATTGGTATCTATTGGAGAGAGAGGCACCGTCGGATTTAGTTGCTGACTAAATGAGAGCAGTTTGCGACCGCAAGACGCTTAACCAGCGCACATAAGCACATCATACACTCATTACTACGTAAAGTGAGTGGCACCTCTCCTGCGACCGCAAGAAGTCTCTATGTAGGGTACGTGCAGAAGTCACCGGTTGCCAGCTAGAAGGATCAAATCCCCCTTCTCACTAGACTCGTGGATGCAGAGGACCAATCCCGCATGTGTATTCAAGCTTTGACCAAACAAAGGAGTGGTGAAGTAAAAGTAGGTTAGACATATCGTCACCGCAAGTGCTGAACGCCACAAAGTGTAAAATATCCATGACGCATGTACAAATGATCTTAAGCCTGCGGATATGTGCCTCCGTAATGAAGCCTAGGTTGACTACAATACCATGGAATCTCTGCGATCAGACCCTAGATCAGGATCCCCCTAAAAATCTAATCAACCTTTTCACAATCTAAAGACCCCCAATCCAAAGAATTCCATCGAAATCCTTAAATAACCTTTTGAGATATCTTGTGCATAAATAGAAAGAGATTAAGTTATCCAGAATTTGCAGCCCGATCTAAATCATCCCCAAAATCAAACGACTTTTTTATAGTCCCTTTACCCACCTCTCCAGAAAATTCCATCGAAATACATTAATAACATTTTTAGATATTTCTACACAATCTGACAGGCAGAAAATATAAATGGGTGATCACATCCGCCCAATCTTTCGGCGGAGATAAAAAAGGGGAGGCGCTTTCTTACCCATAGAATGGAAGATTTCCTTAATACCATATCGTCACGCGGTATTATGGGCACTCTAGAAATAAAAAAAACTATCGTCACGAAATGTTGCATGCAAAGAAAAGACACGCAGATAGTATTACTATCCAAACGGAGTAGAGTATCAAAGGCGGAGTGAGTTTTACGTAAGACGCACTTTGCCGAAGACAAGTGACCTTTTATGTCTAGGAAAAAAAGCTAACTTAACATTAACCAATTTATCCATCAACTTACCCATCCATGAGCTTAGGGAAATTGAGCGGAAACCAGGTGGGGTGGAGTAATTTGTCCCTGCCTTGTGAAAAGCAAGCACCGTATCCATTCGTCAGAAATCTGGTAAAATACCCTACGTCCAGATCATTTGGGGGAAAAAGGAAAACAGAAACACCAAGTATCATTCACTTAAGTAGCGAAGTATGGCTTATGGGATATCATCTAAATGAGGGGCAATATGAGCCGAGAAATCAAGAGCGGAACGCATTTTACTCAAGGTAAACACAATATTAAATAGTCCCTCACACCAACAGGTGAAGTCCAGTTGGCTTTCTTCATCGACAGAACGACGTGCACGGAATGGGTATCAGAGCGGCATGCCAATTTGAGTATGTAAAAAACACAGTCGCGAAAGATTGATCTACAAACGCAGGGTCCGAGATACCCGTTGCCAAGCCCTTGATCAACCCGAAGAACAAAGAGGCTCGTCTTGCATTCGTCACCGAGCACGTTACATGGACGGGTGACCAATGGAGTCAAGTCCAATTCAGTGACGAATTTAAGTTTGATTTTTTCCGATATGATGGCAGGAGGTTCGTTCGTTGCAGAACAGACGAACATTTTTGTTTCAATTACACCAAAAGGGGAGGACGGAGTTTGGCGGAAGAGGTGTCATGGGTTTGCCAATCTTCGTTTATCCAGGTGGATTACGACTGGATAATGAAATATACATAAAGGTAAGCATGACAATCACTAGTGAGCCCGAGGGCACCAGGGGCCGGTCCTCTTTGAGAAAAGGTGCCAGGAAGTATTGTTTTGGGGCACAAAACAGCATTCAGGTGTAACCTTCGTCGCCCCGGGTCAGAGGGACCTGTTACGTGTCACCGTTATGTGGATATAGATACCCATCGGCAGGATTCCGTGGAACAGTGTGTATGCGTGTGTGTTGCGCTGAAAATATGAGAGAGGAAAGAAAGCAGTGATATATGTGGCTATGTGTCCGATGAGAAGTGTAAGATCTACCCACCCATGTACACGGCTGGGCACAGCGCAGCCACCAATTAGTAGCCAGATCTCTCCGTGCAGCCTATTTAAAATTCTGTTTAAACTTCTCTACATGTCCGCAAGAGGAGTCTTCTCATTGAGTAAAGGCACGTATGGGTTTCATCCGGTGAACTTCCTCGGATAAGAAGTGCAGACAACATTACTTTCTAATGAGCGTCCTTGTTTCCCAGAAACATCAAGTTCAGAAACTTAGTAGAAGACATTATCGACATCCCCCAAAATCGCAGTACAAGTAGATTCACGGATTCTGCGAACAAGGTAATGTGGTGATCCCAATGCCTCAAGAGACTCAGCGCTCTCTCTGAGTGGCTATGGATTACAAAACGATTTCCGAACTTGGTAGGGTGACTAATCTCCTGTACCATGTCGTATATACAACTATCTCGACGGAGATGGAGGTTCCGCCTTCCTAGCGAACGTTTTTGGGGTTGAGAGAGTGGTGAACAAACCTATTTCAATCCCTTTTGAAACTTCTCTACATTTCCACAAGAGGAGTCTTCTCATTGAGTTAAGATTCATATGGCTTTCGTCCGGTGAAGTTCACTCAGGGTGAAGTTGTACGGACGGCGCTTATTGAGATATGGCTTTCCTCTGAGGGCCGGCTCACACTCGGCAGGAATGTATTCCAAGCATGCTGAGATATAAATGGGAGAGAAGAACTAAACGGCTTCATCTATCGATCTTATATCCTCGAGTGAGATAAAATAATCAGTCATTGTCTCGAATGGGGACCACCGCCCTTGATTCAGACACTATTAAACCGAGACTCATGCGGCGGTGCTTCTGCAAAAGAAAGTTAAGTAAGAAAGTAATCGGTTTCATGAAGGTAATCAAACTCCACTGGAGAATCGATAGATCACAAGGCTAAATCAATGCAGGAAACGGAAGAGGTACGTGTACAGATGAGTGTGAACTCTTCTACGTTAGAGAACCCTAACTCAAGCTTCTCAACCAGACTCGCATAGAGCCAGCCTTTGATATTGACTGTAAGTTAGCCAAGAGAAGTTGTCAACTTTCAGAAACGCCAAAGGAAAGTGTACTTGATATCAAGGTGAATTTGGACGGCCACAACATGAAAGGGGTTATTAAGAAAAGGAGGACGCTTGGAGAAATCACACCGGACGAAAATTTGCTCTCTCACTAGCTCTACCCCAAGGACTGCAAAATATAGGTGGAGGGGCAATCGGGACACAGGAGCTACAAGGAGCTACACGAATAAAAAGTACCCTAGAAGAGCTTACGGTCCATTCAGAGAGGGTACCTTTGGACTAGCTATCGAGCAGGCACAGTTCTGCTCAACGGCTTACGTGCCCAAACGGCCACTTTTCAAGACTTTGTCCAGTCTTGACTTGAACTGATCAACAGAATCGCTGTTGAAAACTTCCACTGGAAGTACGTTCCAGCTACCACAGATGTTGTATGTGAAATATTTCCCACTCAGATCGCGGTGGTAACGCTTCAGCTGAAGTTTGTAGCCGTGATTTCTAGTTCTACCTTCACTAAGTTGGAAGGCATCAGTGTAGTCTACATTGTCGAAGCCTCGAAGTATTTTAAACACTTCGATAGGCTGACCATGCAGTCTCTGGGTCTCCAACGAGAACAGATCTAGTTTCCTTAATCTATCATCGTAACTTTTGTTCCTGATAGAGGGAATCCGTTTGGTTGCCCTGGCTTGCACACGTTCCAATCTCGCGATATCCTTTCGGAAGGAAGGACTCCAAAATTGCACAGCATACTCCAGGTGCGGTCGGACAAGTGAATTGTACAAACAGAGTACTATTTCCTTGTTTCGATATCCAAACTGTCGCTTTTATATCCTAACATCCTTTGGGCCTTTAACTCCGCCTCTATGCATTGTTTTGAGAACTTAAGGTCACTAATGATTGTTACACCCAAGTCCTCAGTATCAGTGCGTTCGAGAGCAGTGCCCTTAAGGATATACCGTGATTGGTGGTTTCGGTGGCTGATATGCATTACTTTGCATTTGTTCACGTTAAAAGGCATTTACCACTGTCCGACCACTCTCCAATCTTCCGGAGATCTTCTTGTAGGCGGGCAGTGTTTGCTTCCTTTGCAACGTTCATACCAAGCTTGGTATCGTCGGTAAATTTAGAAATCTTCGCAACCATGTCACCATCTATGTCGTCAATATAGATGATAAAAGGTAGTGGTCTCAGGACAGAACCTTGGGGTACACCGTTGGTGGCGGGCATCCACTTACAAGCCTGTCCATTCAGCACCACCCATTGCTGTCTGCCGCTTAGCTAGTTCTCTTTCTAACCTGTTACATTTCCGTCTATGCCCAGCGCACGCACTTTCTGGAGGAGGCGGCAGT
This sequence comes from Ceratothoa steindachneri, assembly GCA_963969495.1. NCBI lineage: Eukaryota > Metazoa > Arthropoda > Malacostraca > Isopoda > Cymothoidae > Ceratothoa > Ceratothoa steindachneri. The sequence continues at coordinate 81,472,757 of OZ018326.1, read as the reverse complement.
GTGGTACCTTATCGAAGGCTTTTTGAAAGTCTAACTAGATAACATCCACCGCCTTATCCCGATCATGCTCACTGAAAACGAAGTGGAAGAATTCCACAAGGTTCGTTAGGCATGACTGTTGCCTTCGGAAACCGTGCTGGGAACTCTTCAGTAGCCGGTTCGACTCTAAATATGACGCCATTTTGTCCACCATGATGGTTTCCAGGAGTTTACCGACTATCGAAGTCAGACTGATAGGTCGGTAGTTCGACGTCTAGCTAGGGTCTCCTTTCTTGAAGATAGGAGTCACCTCCGCTTCACGCCAGTCTCTAGGAACGCATCCGGTCCGGATTGACATGTTCAAGATTGTGCTCAGATGTCGTGACACTTCATCGCGCACTTCTTTCAGCTCTTTAGGTAGAAACCTATCTGGGCCAGGGGACTTATTCGTCTTTAGATTAGTGATCTTTTTTTCTATTTCTCCTTGGGTGAAGTCCATTTCCTCCAGCTTTATCCCCAAGTAAGAATCCGTGAGATGGGGGATGTTATCACACTATTCAGTAAACACTGAGGAGAAGTAGTCGTTGAGGAGGTTAGCATTTTCTGCATCTGATTGCTTTAATACCCCCTCCTCATTCACTAAAGGGCCAATCGTGAGATGGATTGTTTTACGGCTATTTACATAACCAAAGAACTCCTTGGGATTTTCCTTGCATAGTCTCGCAACTCGGAGCTCCTCGGCACGCCTCAAAGTCTCCAGAAATCTTTGCCTGTCAGTACACCCTTCTTTTCTCCCTCAGCAGTTGACCGATTTCTCAATTAAACCACTTTGGTTGAATGGAAGACCGATGAAGGCTTTTCAAAGGGATGAATCACGATTAAGGACTCATGAACGTAGTTTTTAATCTATTCTACGAATCTTCAACATCCTCACGCACTTCTAGCCTTGCATCAATCAATTCAGCACGAAGACCTGCAAAGTCTGCTCTTCTCAAATCAAGTTTCCTCGATTTACTAGATGCAGACTCTACCTTGGATACCTTGACTATAAATCTGACTAGTCGGTGGTCACTGCCACCAAGCTCTTCACCTACAGAGAGATCCTCAACGATGTCATCCTCAGAGGTGAAAACTAAGTCGAGGGTATTATTGCCTCACGTCGTCTCTCTCACCCATTGAGTCAGGAACTCGTTGTTCGCGAACTCCAGAAGTAGTGCGTTCTGGCCACAGGGTTCTCTGGTTTCCCAGTCAACTTGGGTATTGAAATCACCCATGACGATACACACACTGTCTTGAAACAGTCCTCCCAGTAGCCGGTACAGATCCCTGTCCTTTTCAACGAGTTGGCAGGGGGTCTGTAAAGCCCTAGGGTCCTGTATCTGGCAGGATCTATATCTAGGTCAACTTCCAGTAGCTCGTGGTTGGATACAATGTTGCATTTCGTCGATATGAGTGTATCCTTGATATACAACATCACACCGCCACCCTCTCTGTCTGGCCTATCTTTTTGGAAGAGTTGGTAACCGTGAATCGTGAATTCACCTTCAAAATCTCGGTTTAGGTTTTTTACCCACGACTCTGTTATGGCTACCATTTAAGGTTCTTCGGTCGCTACGAGGGCACGAAGTTCAAGAAACTTGTTCCTAATCGACCTCGCATTAAACAGAAGAACTTTCAGGGAGTCCCCGAATGTAGGACTCCCTATCCTCTTCCGTTTTCCAGCTTATTTGTTGGTGAGGAGGCACCCATATTTGCGACCTCTGAGAAGGTCGTTCCAGGAGTGACACGGGCGTACTGGCATACGTCCGCCTTCACTCTGGGCCGGACACTCCTTTGGGTCCTATATACGACATCCTGGATCATGTTCGACAGAAAGGTGTTTCCTTTAAAGGAAAGATGTACCCCCATCCCTTTGGTAAAGATCATTTCTACCATAAAAGGTGCGCTAGGGGTCCACAAAAAAACCCCTCTGCCGTACACAAATCTGGCCAGGCGCTGGTTCAAAGAGACGTTCATCGAGTGAGCGTTATGTGTTGGACCTCTCCTCGGGAGTATCCCGATCACAACACGCATGCAGGTTTTCAGCCCATAGTCGTCTACGGCGCCCATGACTGTGTGAAGGATTTTATACGTAGGGCCAATCCTACCTCCTCTCAGGTAGAGGTCGTTACCACTGACCATCAGAGCAACGACTGAGCTCTCAGAAATCTGAGATTTCTCCGCCTCTACTCTGATGTGGAGGTTACCCCGTCCTGGCAGGCAGCTTACCTTAACACTAGTGCGAAGGCGAATCGCTAACAGAGGCGGCAGACCCCGTGCTTGAGAATCACCAATAGGGTGACCCTTGTACATTTGTCTGCAGACGACCGAGTCTTTCCTTTCGGAAGCGACTTGCCGGTTTACTCTTCTTTTTTACATTTTTTTTCTTCTTCTTCTTCTTTTTCTCGTTTCTCTTCTTCGGCTTCTACTTTCTCGTCCTCTTTTTCCACTTTCTTTTCTTCTCTTTCTTCTTTCTCTTCTTCTCGTTCTAATTTCTCTTATTTCTTCTTTCTCTTCTTTCTCTTCTTCCTCTTTCTTTTCTTCTTTTTGGCTCGTTGAGGCAGTCCTGTAGCAGAAGACTCCTGCTCTTGGATGTCAGAAGCCTTCTCGCCTGAGCATCTGAACCTCTCTGTTTTTAAGAGTTAAACCTCCCTTTTGAGGATGGAGTTCTCCTCTCTCAGTTAGGCGATGCTCTCTCCCAGGCGTTTCTCTAGTTTGCAGAAGTCCCAGACACTAAAGGCATCTGTGAGCTCCTTGCAACTCCTGCCCCTGAATTCTGCACTCCATCTATAAACTTTGTAGATTTTTCAGGTTAACTTGCGGAACGGAGGACCTTTCTTCTTCGCTATCTTAAAAACTCTGGGACCATACGCATTAAAAAAGTTTTTTTGGGTATGATTTTCTCTCGCACTAATCACAGCCACCTATTTCCGGGAGGTTTTCGGTCGTTCGGCCAACAGAAACCCTTTGACCAAGCACACCAACCCTAAGGTCTCTCTGGGCCGGACGTCCCCAATCGTGCCGCAGCTCCCAACTGAGCAGCACGAGAGCCCCAGTGAACTGGTTCTCTGATTTTTCGACAGGGGTGCTTGAGGTATAACTGTCTTCCTACTAAGCCCTATTAATCAACTAAAAACGGCCAGACTTAAGGCAAATAGTAAAGCAAAGTGCCCACGACTTCATCCGAGATATTTAGCTGATCTGCCAACCAGCAAGGCACAAAAAGCTTTCTCACCAAAGAGCAGTTGAGCTCTTGTTCACTAAGTAGTGGTCACAGGGGGCTGGTCAGGCCATTACACGTTAGGAGAAAGCTTCTAAGGGGTACCTAGCATTTCTTAATTGATTGTACCCCAAAGGCCTGAGATCCCTTCAATCTCAGTCTCTTGCAGCCTATGAGTGAGTGCTCCAAGGCGTTATTTAAAGAGGTTCCAAAGCCTCTCTTCTCACGCGGCATAAGGTATCTGGTGAGGCCCTTATTACTAAACAACTTATGTCTAATATAGTTGAATGTTTGTTTTTTGTTGTTGTTTTTTACAGTTGAAGAGAGTTGGTGAAATTTACTACTAACAAAATCGAAGAGGTTAGTAGGGGAATGCAAGGAGATGCACCAAAGAAGTGGTAGAGAAGTTTGACAACCCTTAGTCTGGATCCTACTAAAGCTACCTTACTGGCATGGGTGACCCTACCGGACTAAAGGTCCCCCAGCTTAGCTAGCTTAACTCAAGCAACCTCTTCTAATTAGCTGGAGTCACCGGCAATTCCACTGAAGGAACATCATCAGAGCAATAATAAATGAAAATTGTGAGATTTAAGTAGTTTAAAAAATTACATCTTCCAAGGTAACGGATACTCAGAAATTCGAGGTAAGTGCTAACATGAACTTTTGGTTTAAACTCGGTTGATAAGTTAAAGGATATTCACAAAAGTGTAACCGAGGTTTATGGAGATACTGCAACCAAGAAAACTACACTTTTTAAATTGATTGAAAGAGGTCCATGTGGCCTCGTCAAATAAAATCCAGAAAGGCATAAGGCAAAAGTGATAGAGGCTATTTGTGGGATAAAGAAGGTGTAAGTTCCGTGAAAGTGAGAGAAAAATTAATGCAAAATATTAAGAAGGATTTTAAAGGAAATAAACATATATACGCGGCTGAATCAAACAGATTTTCGTTGATATTGAATTGCAAAGGGCGCATTAAAAAGCTATAAAAATGAAAGGGAAAAAACTGAAACCAGAGTAAAAAAAGGAGTTAGAGCAGGGCACTTAGATATAAAACAAGGTCTGCTGACCAAAGTCGCGTGGTCTCACTTATTCTGATTTATGACCTTACAACCTTCAACGCGTTCAATAATTCCAGGACTAACTTTTGGAGGACCTTGGCATGTATATCATTCGAAAGAGAATGTAAAACAACATACATAAAGGGTTTCAAAATTCGTTAGAATCGGCTGAATAGTTACGGTGTTATTGCCAAATAATTCCCCGGTTAACCTTGAGAGGACTTTGGCAATTATATCATTCGAGAGAAAATGTAAAGCAACATTAAGAGTTTAAAATTTCGTTAGAATCGGCCGAATAGTTACAATGTAATTATCAAAACAAAAAAACACAAAACGGGAACCGACCGACATAGTGAGATATAGAGTCGCACGCGACTAAAAAGCAAAGTTAGAGCACAAAAAAGCAACGATTCCTTAACATGAATATAAACGAACAAATATTATAAGCAACCAAATTACAAATCGTATAATACATTAACACAGGCAGGCACATACATGATCACGCTCAAAATACGTAAACTCAAAAGAAGCCGCAAACGGAACAATAACCACTGACTGACACGGTCCGACCGCGTAAACAAAAACCTGTAGGGACCAGTTTAACGTTATAAAAAAAATCCTATAAAAGGGGAAGCTGATCAGACCGAGCAACAGGGTATAATAGTGACGCCTTATAAAAAGAGACTTCAGCTAAAATAAAATGTAGACGGAGAAGACGTGGCACAGAAGAAAGGTTACAGAAGTACGATGAGCGATGATTCGGAAAGGCGGAGGGGTGGGGGTAGTCAAGAATCAGTTGTGAGATAGAAATCCCGACACCACAGAAGGGAGATTCATGGTTCACAGCCTATATTATTTGTCCGTGGGTCAGCCGAAAAGGATGGAATCGAAGGAGGTAAAGAGTCCCCTCGAAGGGTCGGGACTTCTGAAATCTCGATTATCAGGGGAGGAAGGAACCGATTGCTTTACTGTTCACAGCTTAAAGCTCCTGCAGCCATCCTGCTGCCTTTGATAAAGACCCTACATATATTTGCAAAGAACTGAGAAGAAATCCCTGTATGACAAATCTGCAGAAGTAATTGGAAGCTGTATCGGCTCCCATATCCACATATTCATTTGCACAGGCACTCACATGATCAGGAGCCCACCAAATGTAACCTTATATCTCGACTCATTGCATACTAACTACGACCGAATCTCCTGCATCAAAGGGTGAAATTAGTTAAAAAACTGAAGTTATTTAACGTTTTTAGCATCAGCATACATAATAAAAATAGTAAAGGGCAATGTAAAAATAAATCGAAATGCTAAGAGGATAGCTGAAAGCTCAGCGGTAAAAAATAGAAGCTACCTTATCCAATCTCAGCCTCAAAGATTCATGCAGTACACTGCAGCCGCACCTACACCACGATTCGGTATGAACCATCAGTATAAATTTGGTATACAGAAGCATGGGAGGAGGCATGCTACAAAAATAAAGAACTCAGGAGGATGTATTCAAGGGACCCCTTTTGGAGATGCCACATGTCTGAACATATATTAAAATGAAAAGAGGACCAAGAAGTTGTTCGACTGAAAAATTAGGAAGTACAGCATGAACATTCTAGAAAGCAGATGTGATCAAACATTCTGTGTCATAGAAGATAGGGCATATTTTTAAAATACGATGCAGAAGAGGCCACAAATAGGCACCTATGTACTTCGGTAATTGTCATATGTTGTGCAAGGAAGATATAATGCGAGCACATCTCCGGTCTATGGTAGTAAAGCGGTAGAACGCTACTCTCTAAAAATAGACTACATATTGACAGGTGATATGTGAAAAGCACCGCTGGGCAGCTAGGCATCAAATTTTAAAAGGTGTCAAATGTGTATGTACAGTGTTCACGTCACTATCCTAAGACAATTAAAGAGAATTATCAAAAGATCAGGAGCTTTTGAGCATTTGACTTTAAAGAGGAACAAATTGGAGAAACCATCCCAATGGGTACATCAAAGAATTTGATCGCTGCAACAAATTCAATATTAGAGCTATTAGAGAGATGAGGAGGGCTAATTGTTCTTTTATTTTATGGCCCTTACCGTTGGCCACCTGGAAAAGGTTGAACACATATCAATCTGCACAAGTACATAGTCCTAGATTTAGTGACAGAGAAATGGTATATCCTAAAGTGAGCTCCGTTAACACCGTGTCAACAGCTAATTGGAAGCACAGGGCAGCCGGTGGAAGCACCCGGGACGCATAGAAGATGAGTGCCAGATCGTCTACAACGATAGTGACCTAAAATACCTCCAGGAGAGAAGAAGCCAGACCATTGATGGCAATATCGAAACAAGTAACGCTTAAGAAGTTACATTAGAGAACACCTTCCTTCTGCATCTTCATGACAGAGTAGTCATTATAGATGCGAACTTTAAAAATACGAAAAAATAAAAACCGGAGAAAATTAAGTAAATGACCCCCATACCCATTATTCAACTGTTGCAAGATACCAAGCTGCTAGGTGGTATCATAGTCTTTCTCTATATTAAAGAAGATGACCTAAAAGATCTGTCTTTTGACAAAGGTCTCGCGTAGAAATTCTCGAAACGGATAGGCATGCCCATAACTTTATGTTACTTAGGAACACACAATGAAAGAGAGACAGCAGACCATTAGAATCCCAAAACTAATTAAACGCTGGATGACCAGCATACCCAGTACCCACCCTTGAAACCTATTAACTTTCTCCCACATATTACGACATGGGGTTTTTATGCTCTCTGGAGTAAATGAACTTGTGGGTTTAACTGCAAATGCTGCACAATCTCGGTTCCACCACGGCACAGAAGACCTCCGGATTCCTGGGTATTAGCTCTGAAAGGATCGCTCAGTGGCGGCACAAACAAGTGAAGTTGAGCAATCAACTGCAGTGTCAGCGCCATCAAAAGCTCACAAATTTCATTCAGAGCGGACCATTACAATAGAAGACTGGGTAGCACAATGACAAATCGACGCAATCAAAAGTATGCGATTGAACAGAATAGAAGAAAAACCACTCGAATTAAAAATACATAAAAGATCTGAGACTATAGAATATTCAATAATGCGACATTTATCATTATAAATGACATCACCACAAAAATGACTTGATGCATTAAAATCTAATAATAAATATAGAAAAGAGAGCTGGTAGCTGATCCATTAAATTATACCTGGCCAAAGCCAATTCTGAGGCAAGCTAGAACCAGCAAACATTTAAAACCTTAGACAAAAAGACGCACATCTACTGTGTAAAGGCTATCGCGGAACCCGGTTCACACGGCCCAAATAAAATACACACAAGAAATTTATAGAAGACCAGGGATCTAAAGGCCTACCAGAAATTCACCAGAATTTATCAGGACGGTGCTAAATTACGAGGTATCTGCAAGGGGTTAAATGAATACACACATAAAAGTATTTACAGTATTATTTACATCAACATCAAAGTGAAATAAATTGACTGCTAACAAATTATACGGGGGTACATCAAATAATAAGAAAAGTCACAAATGCTTATCACCATCTAACGACCACAAGTCGTTCTAACCAAATAGATATTCGCGCATACAAAATTAGGCGCTATGAATAGATTGCTTAAAGCCGAAACGACACGCACCGTTGAAGATGAAATAGGCTTCGCTACTCTCGTGATAGGTGTTCCCAGAATAACCTTCCTGTCTTACGTCCCATATCGGAAGGTCCAAAGTTACACGAATAAAAATTAATTAATTTAAAAGGGACGTAAGAATAAAGAAATACTCCAAAATACCTGATACCAGAGCAGTGAAGCAATAACCCACGTCGGAAACCCAGGCGAAAGAGGATCGGCGACAATGAGTGAAATCAACCCAAGTCCACAGGGGTGAATGCGATGGTGGTCTTTGGCGAGGAGAAACCAACAGACGGCGATATCGGGACGAAAGGCGTCAAGACTACAGGAAACGACGGATCGAAGGCCCAACGATCCGAGAGAAGGAATTCGAGATGACAGAATTCCCCAAAGAGGAGATGGTGAGGTGACTGAGGGAGAGCTTTCATGTAACCATTGTGAACGGCTTCCCAAAGGAGAACACTTTCAAACGTAACTGGAAAAGCACAATTCTATGCAGCTGACAGAGGGGCAGCGACAACGCTGGCAGGAATCAAAGGCAGAAAATCGTCGCTGAACGAAGGAATCCAGTACGGGTCTCCCAAAAATGAACAACGTCAAAGGCAAGTTGACGGAAAACGATTCAGCAGAGAAACCTCGCAACAGAATAAGTTAAAAGGCCTCACGGCCCCATTTATATCCTTCACTCCGAAAGGGTGAAAAGGGAAGTGGGGCACAATGGGGGTGATGAGTCGCTTCCCCTACGCAAATTAGGCTGGTAAGTTACAGAAGTTTAGGCCAAAAATGGTAGCCTCGATTCGAGTCGACCTGCGATAAACACCGTAAACTATGATGAGCAAGGGAAGGCATGGGAATACGAGGGCCTACCCTTTACATACTGCCTGTAGAACTGTACACCAAGGCAGATAGATAAAATAGAAATGCGCTACTACTAAGATATACAGTCCATCTCTTGATGCAGCCTAAACAGGCGCGGGAGTGTTAAAAACTTTGTATGATAAGTAATCTTGTTCTTCCCAGAAGAAACAGAAAAGGTTGTTTTAGATAACCGAATCAGAGGTGGAAATCGACGTTGGTGGATGACCATCCCCTAAACCGTTGTTAGTTGGTTCTTCCGTCTGTGAAAGGGGTAGTGGAGTCGGAGGTATATGACCAGATACCACATGCACCAAGGTCACAGTGAGCTTATTAGAAAAGCTCTCGTTCTGCGAGTTACGGGTATCAGACGTGGGCGAATCATTCATATAGTTATTTGGCGCAAACAGAGGTAAATAATCGTCTACGGACTTATTATCATACACTGCACTCTCGTTCACAACCAAGGACTAGTAAAAACGAATTCCTCGTATTCCGCTAGGGCCTATGTTATTTGTCATCGCCCTGTTCAAATGGCACAGCCAATAATTCACGTCCCCAGGGAGGAGGTTAGCCACAAAACATTATAACTCGCTCTTGCCAGCCTGTTCGCTACCTCGACTGAACCTTTATATATAAATTTGTCCATATATTTTTTATGTAATTGTATTTATAGCATTTTTAAGGCACACAACTCATCTCTACCGGGAGTATTTGTAGTGGATTACATTCCTCTTTTAATACATCATGTAATCTCGACAAAAAGAATCACATCTTGGGATCAAAATTCCTCTAAAATTCTCTAGACTATTTTCCCTGACCTTTAATCTGGCAACACTCTTCATCGCTTGCATTTTGTTTAAAAACGCATCGCTATTCCGAGCTCTGCTATTTCCTTAACAACATATCACTTTAGCTGTTAGTACACAATACATAGTACCTCCATCACTGCCATTAATGCCAACTATTACTACATTAGCCTAATTCCAATTACCACCAAAAATTTTCATAACTGTTTTAAAATCTTCATAATCCAACTCTTACTTAAATCACCCTTGTTAAAATTATATCAATCTTTGTCCAAAGTGAACTTTAACCAATTAAGCAACTTTATTCAAATTAAGTTAACATCAGCTTCAACAATCAAAATATTGTCCTCTCTTAAAGATATGTTTGTACCTGAGCCCACTCGAAAGTGCGTATATTGAAAATATTTATATTTCATTCTCGTGTTAACTAAATCCTCCTCCAATTTCTCATTAATATATCAAATTAAATCATATAATATATTTATCATCTAAACTTATTTATTACTTCTTTATTCAATTCGTTAAATAACATTTTTCCAATTTTTACCTTATCCTCTCTTTTACTTTGAGTTTCCTAACGCCGCGATTTTATAAAACCCTTAATAAGAATAATAATGGATATCTAACTTATTTTTTCACATAAACATATAAATATTTATATTAATTTATCATTCGATTTCTATAAACAACCTCTCAAAATCATTGCTAACCAATTTTCAAATTCCTTTGTTGTTTTTGTCCTCTGCTATATTCTATTAACATAAAAGATTCGATTCTTTTTCTCAATTCCTATTTTTATTGAGGTGTTATAAAGATTGAACCGCCAAATATTAACACTTACGCAATACTCCCATCGGAAAATAACCACCCAAATGGAGAGAGTTGTTCACTCCCTGGCGGTGTGCCTCTCTAATGTCCAAGCATAAGGAATCACGAATCGAAAGGAATTCCTTCTCGAATAAAAAGAGCGAACATGTCCTGGTCGCAACACTGTTGGGTCCACTACAATTAACACAACTCGGAAACTTACTCACATAGGATCATGTTAATCCAATGCAAACTTGACACAAGTACGTGCATCCCAACATATACCATACCACATACATGTTCACTCCGATGACTGTTAAAACAGCGCCTCTTTAGTTTAAAATAACTGCTTACTGAGATCCAATGATACCTAACACTGATAAATGAAAAAGTTCATGACACGCAAACGTTAAAATTAACGTAGAAGTATTGATGCAAGTCGAGTAAGCAAGCTTAGGTATAATCCTTCAATTCCTATTACCCATTGACAAAATTAAGATTAGGATGAATGAGACTTAATAGAAACTGGAACGTCTGCAACCGAAGGCACTTTTTATTGGTAGCCTGGAGAGGGTACACTGAAGGCTAAAATATTCTTCAAGAAGAGATCAGGGAGAGTATTAAGAGGAAAGGGGTGGAAGCAGGGGTTGGGCTTAATGGATATTCAAGGTGTTAAAAGGAGGGTCAATAAGTGTTTAAAGGGGGGATCAATAGGTGTTCATGGGGCGTTCATGAGTTTTCAAGGATGGCCAACACGGCATGGAGTGCTGATCGCCAAACGTTCTCAAGCTAAAACAGTACATTGTTTCAGGGAAGGCTTGAAGGGTGTCATGGGAGGGCCAAATGAGCGTTCAGGGAGGACCCATACCTACATGGAATCCCGGCTGCCGCACGTTCTTCGCCAAACAGTGCCATGGTCGAGGGAGGATTTATTTTCCTTCAAATTTAAACGAGACGAAAGGGGCGAACTACTCTCCGGATACTAAGCGTAACCTTATACACGGAGCAGCCTCTTGCGGGGACCGAAGACCCACAATATCTCCATTACTAAAGGCAGACATCTTTTCCTTGCTAAATTTCCTCTTCTTCCTTCCTTCTATCGGGGTGACCTGTTTTGTTCTTTGGTGAAGGATTTGTGAAGTCCATTATCATTAGTCTGAGGGACACAATAGGTAGACCGTTTCTGGTTCTGTTTTAACCCTTGTGGGCAAAATTGGACAGCCATTGCGGGTTGTCCTCCTAGCTGATTAAAAAGGGGACGTGTTGGAACCATATATGTTCTCCGAGAAGACATTATAGGGAGGTTAAGGCGGTTAGGATGGACTCTTTATTAAGCTGGTACTTAGTCTGAGTCCAAGTGGGGATGATTATCCTCTTTTTGATTTTAGCGATGTAGGCTGGGTAAGAGGAATGGTTGATTACCCGTAGGAGAAGAAAATTCCGTAAGGCAATTCAAGGACTTTTTATTGGACTGAGACTCGGTAGGCTTTAACGCAATGAATTCGTTTATGTGTATGCCGCGTATTTTTGAGGCTGGCCTACAAATGTTTGGGACTACTTTTGGCCTTACGCTTCCTCAAAACTGCTGTGTGCCTGCTGACTGTTCCTTCTGTCTTTATTCTCACTGTCTGTTTGGGGGGTCTATTTCAGATGTTATTTAATGTGTAGAAAAATGTGGGCGTGTCCCACTGTTAACCAATGAGGCGGTTTGGATGGAGCTTACTCGACTGGAAGTTTATTCGTGTGTACACGAGGATAGAGAAAGTGAGCAGGTAGTTTTGATTCAGGCCTCTGCTAGATATTTTTGGGGTAGGTACAGAGATAATTTTCGAGAATAAGATTTCGTGTTTTGCGGCTCTGTGGGAATAAATAAAATCAGCGTTTTCCCTGTTTCTCAGCTTGTGTGATTTGATAAACATGTTTGCACAGCTGTTTTGGTGTCTCCGAGAATTTTGGCGCACCCCAAAAAGGTCAAGAAAGATATTATTATTATTATTTGAGATAATGAACACAAAATTCTTGTGGGAAAAGCCTAGCGGCCATAAACTCGAAAACAAGCTCTCACAGAACACAGTGTCTATATGTCAAGTAAGAAAGAATGAATAAAGAAGAAAGAAATTGAAATGTGTAAATAAATAAATAAGTTTAAAATGATTAAAATAAAATCAATATTAAAATTATGAGGCAGTAGCACTCACCCTTAATCTAGCATTGCAACCTCGTTTAAAGATATTAAGATCTTCCTACATAACTTCTGCAAGAAGATCATTCCACTGCTTTACCGTACTTGGCAAAAAGCAACGCTGAAACTGAGAAGTGCGGCAGCGGGGAATGCATTGTGCATGTGGATGTTGTCCATCCGCAAACCTTGTTGCTCTAGCAAGAGGCAGGGGCTCAGGAATTAAAAATGATAGTGGCAATTCCCTACTGAAGTAGTGTTTATGGAATATCGACAAACATGAAATCATCCGTCGATGATCCAAGTCATAGCTAGCCCCATCAGGAAAAAGGAACCTGCCTCCAGGAGCAACCTTATCTAAGATAGACAGATCTCTAGCAGATGCGGATAGCGTGAGAAGTGCCTTTTCTGCGTGTGTACGCGTGTAATTGTATATGCGTGCGAAAACGTCTCGAATTCATTTTTGCCTATAGCCCTTACAGTAACAGTATATATTATTATTTACATGACTAAATGCTATAAATTATTATTATTTAAATGACAAAATGTTATACACTTTTAGTAGATTAATTGCAGGCGCATAATTATGTGCATGTCCATTGAAAGACTTCATAAGATTCCCGTGACACTCATTTGTGAGGCTTCATTGTTGATCCTAATCTACCTTGCAATGGGACACTACAACATAACGGTCGCCATCGATTCGGGAGTTACAGTAGTACCGTGCTCTTGTAGTCTTCCATGGTGGAGAGTCAGGAAAAGCATGAACTAAATCTGGTGCAATAATATACAAATCCTCCTCTAAGGCTTCTTACTTTGTGGTAGCCTCTCCTTCCAACAAAGTTCTCGTGATGAACTTTCTAAGACGGTTCAGTCTAATTACCCACTCGCTGGATCCCTATGCAAATGAAGTGGAACCTGAGTTTGATTATTCGCGTTTCATATACTGAAATCTGATTCTTAGTGTCCATTTTGTATGGTTGATGCTTTTGATTTGAACGACGCTTTTGAATCTCGTTGTGGTGAACCATGTCGTATATGAGGTCGTGGTGTTTGAGACATTGTAATGGAGGTCGATTTTGGCATATAGCAAGATCCTGTCTGCAATGTCTTTGGTTGCAGACGTTCCAGCCTTTGTTACAACTCAATCTCACCCCATGGTTATTTTTAAATGATTATGGTTCGTTTCAGCTCTAAAGAAAATTCACTAGACAACGCATTATAAAAGTATATGGGTTAACTAAGCCTATCGCCATACTCACGTCAATACTTCTTCTTTAGCTTTAACGTTTGAGTGTCAAGAACTTCCTCTATTAGCAGGAATGGATATCTTCTGATCCCAGAAAGCCGAAATTTTTAACTAAAGTGACGCTGTTTTAACAGTCATCAGAGTGGGCATAGGGACGGTATGTGTTGGCATACACGCACATATGTCAATTTTGCTTTGGATTACCATGACTCCATGTTCAGAAGGCCCCTGATTCGTGCCAATTGTGCCTGTTGACACACACTCGCAGCCAAAATAAGTCTAGTTTTCATATTCAAGAAGTCCTTTCGAGGCACTCCATCGAGTAAGGAAAATAAATAGTCTCCGTATGGGCGGGTCATTTAGGATATTGTCTGCAACGATAGGAGGAACCTTAATATTCGAGAATTGTTTCTACCAATAAGTCATAATCTCATAATTATACCCGTCGTCCCCTTCCTCAGGATTTTGGGCATTTCGCCGCAACTCTCTTTACCAGGGAAGCATAAATGAGATCGTTGACGTCACTTTATGTCTGTAAAAAGAATAAATTGGGCATAGAGAGAAACTTGCACAAAAGTTGCTTATAGTGGGGAGGTGGATGCATTCCTCAGCCCACTACCTTGACACTTTATAGTTGGGCTGGTGGCAAAGTGGTCCAAGACGACCATCGATTGTGGAATGTTGCAGGAGACTGCCTGGTCGTCGGTCGAATAACGCTTGCTTAATGCGGATCGCCACAGCAGATTTTGCATTACGGGTTGACTCCCATAGTCTTCGTCCATTCAAGGAGATCCGCAAGACAGTGGGTTGGGAGATGGCGAGGGACCAGGCGTGTCCCTACGTTGAAGAGACAAGGCCCAACACCTCTGTGGCCTCATGGTGCTCCGAGATCCTCCTGATTCGTTGTTTTATTCTTGAAGGTGATTTACATTCATTTTATTATTTTTTAGGAGGAGCGCGCGCATCGCACGCCGACCTTCGATGACTAAAGTCTGGTAGGTGTTGCTATGAGTGAAAAATAATCTAAGCACCGGAGGAATTGTTTTCCGAATCGTTGTATGCGAGCAAGTGTGAAGCTCATAATATTGAGTCCATGGATGATGATTCACCTTTGTCTGTGGCAAATAACAATACAAATGATTTGCCCACGTATGAGAAGAACTCCTTTGAAAATATCCATACGCCATAGGACGATGGCCTTATCGGTCAGATCATTAGCGAGTGCGTGCGATCCCTGATGATTTACCTCAGACTCCGATACCCTCTCCTCAGGCAAATGACTCAGCACAGTACGACATAGAGGATGGTAATGGCTTGGAATCCACCTCTGGTTCGGTTAGCGAGTTCAACCTGTCTGTTTCGTCTGGTAAAAGCAAGATCCATGAACAGATACCACAACGGAAGGTTTTTCCAAATCCCACAGAGAAGTGCAGACAACCGGGGAAGGGGAGACCAACCTAGGCAGATCTAAAAGTACTTAAAAGAGCGACGAGGTAGGATAGATTCATTTACGCGCGTGGTGAGCCATTCTAATAGCTAGAGGCTTAAGCATGTTTGGAGAAGTATCAAAATCGGTTTCGTAATTAGGAAGCTGTATGCTGTGAACGGACTAAAGACGAATCTGAAGGCGATGAAAAGGGAGGTGAAGTAAATCCAGAGGTGGGACCACCAAAAGAGCGGGTAATCCAATTTGCGGCACAATAATATTTTCTTTTCAAAATACGCTTATCTGTGAATTGCAACAAAGTGCATAATTCGCCGTATTTAAAAAAAAATTCAGCTTACTACTAGGCTACTTTAAAATTCACACAAAACAAATAAAAGCATACCAAAACCAAACAAAATACAAGCATAAAACTAAGAAAATCGAGATAAAACAAGAACAAGAATAAAAAAAAGCACATGTCCTAGAGAAAATCGTACAATGAATAAGCGGTAGCGACCCCACAAAGATCTGCCAGACTGGGGCATTCAACGAGGATGTGCCGAAAAGTCGGGGGGGAAATACAATCGTCGCATAGGAGCGGTCCATTAAATCGCGAAGCGTCCCGCGAGCATGCATAATTCCAAGAGAACTGAAAGTGACCTGAAGCCACTAAGGCATTAGTGGAAAGAGCCAATGAAACAATCGCGGTGCAATAACACGCAAATTTAACTTCACATCGGCTATTTCCCATCTTCTTTGCCAGACTGGGTGGCTCACGTGATTCCTGCCATGCCATGTAGTCAGTGTGAGGAAGAGCGAAATGATGATCTGGTCGCCCAGTCCTAAAAGACTGGCGACTTCATCGGCGCGCTTATTCCAGGATATCTCTACATGTCCAGGAACCCAACAGAAAATAATCTTAACATCCACCCGGCTCGAACCTGGGAGGTGCGGAGATTTCAATACCCCGAGACCACTCTAGGAGTTTCGTGAGTTGCTATAGGTCTCATTTCTGTCTCCGAATTGGGAACAACGAGCTCGACCGTGAATACATGCAGCATTTGACTTTAAACAAAGGGAATACGGCATGGAAGCCGACCACTCTCTACAAACTTGGAATCACTGGTTTACTCGTCTACAAATCCAACATAACACAAAGTGTAGTACAAAAAAAGTCAAGCCCTCCAGGGTGGGGTCGTGGGCAGAACTAGAGGGGGCAACGGCCCGTGAGCGACACTGAGAGGCACTCTCGAGATCGGCAGCGGGTGCAGTGAGAGCCAGTGACGAGTGAAGGAGACGGTGGACCTGCGCGTGCAAGCGATAATGCACTTTGTAGGGCGCAGAGCAAGTGACATCTCCACGGTATCGACAAGTAGATCGATTCAATTTGCCTCAATACACACTGGCTGCGGATACGTAAAACTCCGATACGTACTCAGGGTTCAACGTAGGCTGAATCGACGATCTTGCAGAAATTCAGAAATAAAGATTGGGAGGGGTTACCTCGCTCCCACCGTGAGGAATGTCTACATGATTACATATCTCTATGCAGTATCATAGGCTTTCTCCAGATCGAAAAACACTGTAGAGTAGTGTTGTCTGCGAAGGAAGGCATCGGTGATAGCATTTTACACTAAGAATCCGACGTTAAGTGAAACTTGCGGAGGCCGCATTGTGCAGAAAACGTGTAGCATCCACTGACTATGAAGTAGGCATTTCTAACATTTACGAATTTATCCAACAAATGGAACACGCAGGAGGTTAGAGAAATTGGACAGAAATCGTCCGGTGGAGAGTGACCTATCCCTGGTTTGCGAAAAGTGAGCACACTAGCTAATGGCCAGGAGTCTGGAAGGGTACCCTCTGACAAGATCCTGTTGAAAAATTAGTAAAATGGCATGCTCCGCTCACCAAGGTGTCGAAATATAGGATAAACGACATCGCCCGTACTAGGGGCAGTATTCGCACATTAGCTGGGAGCGGAACGCAATTCAATTAATGTAAGCTTTTTGTTGAAGGGTTGACCGCTTCTGGAGTTAAAGTCCAGTCGGCGGCCTTCAGCTACATCACGACGTGTAACGAATCTTGGCGGAGCAGCATCTCAGATAGAGAATGTGGAGAAAGCGGTCGTGAAAGACTTCGCTACGGAGGTAGGATCCAAGATTGTCCCATTTTCCGAACGGGAGAGGGCCTTACGAGAACTTGACTCGAATCGTTTTGACGTTAAGTCGAATCTTAACGTTAAGTGAATGCAGGCATGCCTGCCTCTAAGAGTGATGGGCTTGCGTCAAAACATACCGGAACTTCGCCCTAGTCCGACGAAATTCACCGACGGTAAAATGGTTCGGGAGGCGCTTATATCGCATCTGTTTGAGGTCTCATACTCGGTAAAGCACCAAGGAAGCGGACGGCGTGGAAAACAGCCAGACGATCTAGAAATAGTAGCTAGAACCACGGCGATGAGTTTGTCAAAGAACTCACAATCAAAATGACGAAGAATGTAATGATGGATCTCAAGGTGAAATCTCGCATTTTTCATCAGAAATTTGACCTTGACGACTCTTCCGTCATATCTCATAAAGAGTAGTCCAAGAGTTCCCTAGCAATAAACCACCCTTTCATAAAATTCATATTAAAGTACGGTGTCACTTGTACAGACGAGCATTCGTGTATGCCGCATTGATCAGGTCACGTCCGAGATTCAGAGAACTGCGGTTATCTGTCTAAAACACTACCTAAAGCATGACGCTGATGGAGCATGTGAACTTTGGTCAACATGCTACCATGAGTAGAGCGAATAATGAAGAAACACTGGAGGCTGTGAGGCTCGAAGACGACGGGCAACCTCTCGATGAGGGGCCCTACCGTCAAGGCTACAATCACCTTATCGACAACTTTCATCAGAACTAGACTGAGGGCGTCTCGGAGCGGGACGTGCCAGCTGTGGCCTAGTCATCTGCAGAAACAGCAGGAGACCCATTCATCCACGCCCCCTCCCTCCTGAGAGGAACCCCTATTTTTCTTAACTTTTTACGAGAGAAAGGCGGAGAGTGGGTCCCTTTCTTCACCCCCGGAAAAGATCCTAGGCGGGACAGACCAGCTTCAACCATGTACTTCTCTGAAATGGGAAAGGCCCTGGCCAGCAAGGGGGTAAAAACACAGTGATGAGGCCCCTCTTCTCTTAGTGAGCCCTCGGGCGACTGTTGTGCCTCAGGATCATCTTACATCGTGGCAGACTTTGACATGGGGGTGGCTCCCATTGACTCTTTGTTCGCCTCATTGGAAGACGCTGCCTTATTGGGCAGGGGCACCTCTGAGACCATTTCCGCCGCAGGAGCTTCCAATTGGCCATCTCACCCACCCTCAAAGTTCACAGATCCCTAACAGCGACTGTCCAAGCCTCTTGCCTGTAATCGTCATTGAGACGGGCGAGCCGACCTACGTCGGGAAAGATAGGGAATAGGCACGCCGGCAACCAGCAGCATTTGTATTCATGTATGCAGGAATTTAGGGTGTACGGAGCTACGGCCTC
Organism: Ceratothoa steindachneri; assembly: GCA_963969495.1. Lineage (NCBI taxonomy): Eukaryota > Metazoa > Arthropoda > Malacostraca > Isopoda > Cymothoidae > Ceratothoa > Ceratothoa steindachneri. The sequence continues at coordinate 81,453,967 of OZ018326.1, read as the reverse complement.
ACCAACCGTTGCTCCTATTAGGGGGTTGATCCTGTCGAGACGCTGCCACCTGGAGGGGTCGATCCTGAGCCGTATGCTTCCTTGGCGGCCACTGTGAAAGAACAGAAGGCGCCACCGCTGGTACAGAGCTGAAGTCGTCTAAGCGAGACTACAAAGAAAGAGGTGAGGGGAAAGCTACCTACCCTTAGACATAGTAGAAGTGAATCCCCTCTCTGCGCTAAAAGGTTGTAGGGACCCCTGAAAAAGCACAGGAGGGGGCGGCATCTCCTCTTCAGAGGTGGAGAAGCCCCGGGGCGGTTCCAAAGATGGCAAATGGGAAGCACCTTGCCACACAAACATGGTATGAGGGAAGCCCCTTCACCGGTCAGCGGTGTTGTCTAATTCCTCAGCCACCTCAACACCAAGGTTGGACGAGGTTTCGCTGAGAAGAATGTAATCTAAAATTTTGGGAACTTACTAGCCTCCCGGCTAGTATCGTAGTTAGCGTGCTTGCCCGGCAATCGCTGGGTCGGCAGTTCGAATCTCCGTCCGGATTCTTATTAAACTGACAGTATTTATTAAGGAGGTTACCAACGTGACTGGGCATCACGGTGGGGAGTTGTTGCTTGCCCTGGCTGACGTCCGCCTGATAAGCAGCAACATATGTAGCTTGATAGGAGGACTGAAGCTAGCAGACTTAGAAAAAAAGGATTGTTGAGGGAACGCGGAGGAAGCACAACTACTTCCTACCTCTCAGTCAGTGTTCATTTCAATCGTTACGGGCCCTCTCTAATTTGCCCTCAGGCCGGAAAGACGCACGGTTCCTCCAGGTACCAAGCCAACCTCGAGATAAGAAGGGGATGGTCAGTAGGATAGATGGATACTAGATTGAATGTGGCGCTCATCGATGTCTTCCGGGGAAAGGGAAAGCCAAGTTTAAATGGATAACGGACCTAGGTTGCGAAAGGTTCGGTTCCTTCGTCTGTGGGCGAAGAACACGTACTGAAGGCGAGTCAGGAAGAGGAAAAGTGTTTTTCTAGCATCGCAACCCTCACTCCACACGCAGTCCGGAGAGGACGTGGCATCAGTGAGAAGAGCAGCAAGCTCAGGAGGCAAAGGAATGAACAATGAGAATAGCCGCGAGTCAGGAGGGAATGAAAATTGAGCAGGGAATGCGTCAGGCGGGAGTGGGTGGACTTCTACAGATATTTTGATATCAAGCATTGAAGACCCCATATTCTTACCAAGCGGTGAATCAGAAGTATCAGTGAAAATTTACGTAGCAAAGAATAGGAGAGAAGCGAAACTTTGCATTTGACTGACCATAGTTCCTTGAGAGTGGCATTAGTGGAGGTTTCTGATCTGTGGGGGGAGGGCTTTGAAGACAATTCCAAATATGGTCGGATGCGCTCAATGGTTTCCGGGTTAATATGAAGATGCAGCAGACAAATGGTCGGCGTTAGTCCATTGGAGAGGTAGATGACTCACGAACAGCGATCAGCTTAATCAACGAGGACTCAGAGGGATCAATAGGGAGGGGGCGGCTGTCAAAGGAGCGAAGTGACCCCTCTGAGGACGTCCGAAAAGCGGACGTTTGACACAAATGCCTGAGAGAGCCTCTACCGGCTTCAAGAATGAAAACTTTATGCATATCGTGGACTGACAGTACATCTTTTTCAAAGAAATACGGTACAAGATGACCAGGCAATTTGTGTTTCTCCAATGTTGGTGCACATTATCGGGCGGTCGCAAGATTCGTCATAAGGGAGATCATAATCGACACAAACACGTTCACAATTCTGACACGCATGACAGTTGAAGCAACGTCGGGGATTAATTATTGACATATCGACTTCGGGGGATGCGCAGGTATCCTGCCTTCACGTGATTAGGCAACTGGTGCCAGTCAAAAGTTAGATTACCGTACCTGTATTAATTCGGGTCAGTGAAGTTTTGTTGCCTCTTTTAGACATCGATAAAACGCTGACGTGCAGGCTTCGTTAGCAGCCTCTTGAGGTTGATAACGAAGCCTGCACGTCAGCTGATTAAAATATATCGCAACCCTTACTGACTTAAGGTATAGTGGAGAGTTGTTAGTGACGGGGATCAGGCGAGCCTTAGCATATCATGCCGGGTGAGGGAGTACACCTCCACAACAAAGTTACCAGTATTACGCAACCTTATCGAAATTTTGAAAACATCCACTTTCGAAAGGAGAAAAATCATGTGAGCGGACTAGGAATGGGCGGTAATCCAGATCTGGATCCACACTTGATAATGATTCTACGTATGCTGAGATAAAGAGTGGAGCGAGATCCAGAAACTAAGTTTCTGAGAATGTGTTGTTCTTATCTAAACTAGACATACCTCACCATGCAGACTCACAACCCTTCACGGGAAGGCATTATGCTGGCGAAATGACTCATCTCCCAGTGGACCCAATGATAGCACGCCTGGTATACTCCAGTAACCACAGGTGGCCCAGACAGCAGCACCGAACCAATGGCGTGCCAGGACTCCAGGTGCTGATTGATCCCTTAAATCTAAATGGGACAAGTGTCCCGATGGACCCTGCCTTCCCTTTGCCCCCCCCCACCAATGTGTGCTGCAACCTCAATGTCACAACTCAGCTTCAAGACGGGGGAGGGGGAGAGGGATACAGCGTTTCCACACTACGGGTGAAATAGTGGAAAGGAACACGTGGGTAAGACAGTACGAGGACATAAATGACATGCGCGTAATAAATACACAATTATTAAAGGTAGGGAGAAAGATTGGGATAGATAAAAGTCCAGTTCGTAGCTATCACAAGAGTAAGGTGCGACTCCCCTCTCCAACGAAAAGGTAGGAGCCAGTCCGGAAGGGTGTGATTTCAGTCTCCCACCTGCCTTTCGATTGTCCACCTTTCTGGGTATCTCATTCCTCTAATCTTTCTTCTGTGTCACCTTCTGTTGGCAAAAGATTCCATCCGTGCTTTCTCACTTTGAACTTTTTATGTCTGGTGTGATTGCCCTTTCATATTTGTTTTACAGCTTTATTTTTAGTAGTTATGCTCCTTTTATAGACTTCCATTTTTTACGGTATTTGCCTTTCATTACCGGGGCCTCATTTGTTTATTGCCCCGGGTGCCTCGCAGAGATATGTCATGTCACCCGTAGGTTTGTGCACCCTCCGGGAGCCAATCAATACAGGATCATGTGTACATAAATCTTCCACACATTTTCACTTTTTCGTCTCATTGCTATTATGCTTTAAAATCGTTAAAAAAATAGTCCGGCTACCTTTGTTTTAGTGACTACAATTCTTTATTTTGTATTGTTTTAACTTCTTTTGAATGGTGTAAATTTTCCATTTTTAGATCCTTGTTATTACACCTTCTAAAGTTTGTCGCCAGCGAAAATCCGTTGGCTCGGGTGAGCGTCAAGACTTATGAGGTAAAAATTGCAAGACTTTTGAAGTTAAGATGTCATATACACCTTACAGCCCTGAATTCGCATCCGCTGACCTTTTCTTGTTATCCGATTTGAAGAAAAGTTTCAAAGGAATTCATTTTTTCATCAATTGAGGAGGTGAAACTTTGGTTCAATTCAAGACGAGACAAATTTCTACCTGGGTTATTCTGAAAGTTGGAAATGTTTTGAGTCTGATGGAGCTTATGCAGAAAAATAAACTTTATAGTGTTTATATTTTTCGTTTATTACATACGAGTTATATCGTTTGGAATCAAATTATTAGTTTTAGCTGTTATTAAAATCAGGCTCTAAACTTTGAAGCCACATGACTTGATCCACTTAACAACAGTCCAATTCACAAATAGACTGACATGGATTCACCGAGAAATGGTTCGAAAGTTTGGGTCGCAAAGAATATTTGGATACAACTCGTTCAGCATTTAACAGTTTGTGGATGGTAGGATCTTTGTGCACGATGTTACTTTTACTACTAGCTACATCCTTAGAGCCATAGATTTTGTGAGCATCAGAGTAGGATAAAAAATACAAGGGTTAAGACAAAAATCTTCAATTTCATATGATTACTTCAAGGAAATAGGAAAATACCCCGAATTCATAAAATATCTTTCATACACAGATTTATATACATATTATAATGCTATCTAGTCTGGATGACAAAAACCGATTGATGTAGTATAGAAAATATAAATACATAACTAGCTCTAGTGAGGGAAGAAAAAACAAAAGTATGCCAAAACTATCATTATTAACGCCCCCAGATTTTATAACAAAGAATAATAATTTGCCAAGCCCAGTGACTTGTAACTTAGGAATTGCAGTTTGGCCGAATTAAAGCAAATCTTGAAAACGCCGCTTTAACGACCTGTTAATTCAACCTCACAAGCATCCGACCACTTCTCAATCATAGGAAGACTACACAGGAGGTAAAAAAAATAACTACAACAAATACAGATCAGTAGTGTAAGTAAGACCGCAAAAGAATGTAATTTTGAATGATTATTTTGCATCGGTGCTTAAAACCCCAAACATTCCCAAAACTGCTGACGGCGCATTAGATGAAGAAAGTTGAGAAAGTTGTTACAGAAAAGTATAATCAAGCATATACAAATAAATGAAGCATAATAAATCCACAAGACTGATACGGGACCAACGTAACTACATTAAATTGGACAAAGAAGCAATCGTTCAGACTAATTACATAGTGTGAAATGTTTTGATAGAATTAAAAAAGGGAATGGATCTTGAAGTGAACCTTAGGAAGGGATAAAGATTTGGAACTTTAAACGAAGAGTTTTAGGAATGAGGTTAAAATTTGTCACACATATAGAACATAATTCAGGAATATTATACATAGATACAATCTATCAAGATTAAAAAAAATAAAAATACTGTAACAATGAGGGGGGGGGGGGAAGCGACTTGAAGCTTGGGTATCGGAGTGAAAATAAGGAAACTTAGTAAATTGGTTATTTCTCTACTGGAAGATGCTTTTGAACCGATTCCCACTGTTCAATACGTATCTCAGAGGGGATCTATAATAATTTAAGGTGTGATCGGAACCACGAGTCTCTGCAGCCTATGGCAGCTGTCAAGAAGTCGACCCGAATCAGGACTACCATCCGGTGAATAACCATACCTAATGTGCTTAACTTAGTTCCATTTGAGGGGGCAGTTTAGTCTGGAGGAATAAGAACACTACTGTAATGTCAGTTGCGCGTCGCATGTGGCAATTCAACCGCATATGTGGTGGAAATTGGTAAAATCGCTGGTCAGGAAGCTATTCGTTGGATAACTTCATGAATGACTTTGGATCCACTCCGAGGCCAGGGCAAATACGCTGTCATACTGCGCCCTAGAGGTATGGATGCATCATCTAGGTGTGAGGAAAATAAGGAGGAGGGGGGGAGGGGACAAGAATGAAGTTACTAGCAATAAAGATAAATTAGTTCATTGCGAAAGGATGGAAATGTTAAGAATTAAATGTGCGCAGGTTTTTGCTGTGACTGATAGAAAAAAATCGTTAACGGCGCCAATCTGGCGACTGCCACCAAGGGCATAAGTCGCCATATTAAGTGATTTTAGCCTATTACTAGGCTACATTAAAAACAAATAAAACAAAAAAAAAAGTACACAGAAACCAAGAAAAAGAAGGGAGCCCACTCCATCGTCGGGGGGAAATCCGCCACCGAAGTATTTGAACAATACCAGTTAGATAAAATAGAGGATACCAGCCTCCTCCTAAAGGTCAGAGTGCACGAACACATCACAAGTACAATGGACAAGCGCTAGTGAACCTGGTCCTCAGGTGACGTGCGCGAAGATTACTTTCAACACGAATGTGGCGAAGTCTAAGGGAGGACGCAGGGGGGGGGGCGCTCCAACAAATGGCGGTGCGTCCGTCGAGTGTGACGCATTCGAAGATGACAGAAAGCAGCCTGGGCGGGATTGGGTGGGGTGGTGTAGGTCCACGCGAAGTCGCACCGAATTAAAGCCAGGGCTGACTTGATTCCTACCATGTAGTCAGTGCGAGGCATATCTTGTCTCCCAGTCCTCGCGGACTCTGGTACCTTCATTCCCAGCTATCCCTACATGCCCAGGAACCCAACTGAAGATAATCTCGACATCCGCCGGCTCACGGCAACCGTGCGTCACGGATACAACGAACCAGGGGCTGCAGAGATTTCAAACGCCCCGAGACCACGCAATGTCGCTTTGTGAGTCGCTAAAGATCACAATCCTGTCTCCGAACAAGACACGACGGGCTATCATTTCCCGTACCGAGCCGTCTATTGACACCAGCTTGGCCGTAAACACAGACGCAGTGCCTGATAAGAGCCCCTCCTGGGACTTGGGGCGATTCGTGTACACGGGTACGGATCCAGCGAGACACGAAGTGTGTTCCCAAAAGGTCGAACGCAATACTCACGAGGTTGTGAAAGCCTTGGAAGAGGCGTGGCGACAAATAGTCAAAGGTGGTACCGTCCAGGGTGGCGTCCTGGGAAAGAGCAGAGGAGCCACCGGGCCGAGAGAAACACCAAGCTCTCAAACTCGCCTGTCGGCTGCATAAAGACCGTCGAGATCGGCCGCAGATGCAGTGAGTGAGAGCAGTTGGCGACTGAGACGGACGCCGGGTCGGCGCGTACAAGCGCATTAGTCAGTGTAGGGCGCAGAGGTTAAGGAAGAAAGCTTATGATCCTACAACCTTTGCAACAGGCCCGTCAATGTTACCACAAACAAGTGGGGCCGCGCCTTCTTCTGTGAGACTGTCCTAAGGTAATGTTGCCATTTTATCTGAAAATACTTTTCATAAAAAATGTCTGGACGCTCGTTGTAATCAAATTTCAGACAATCTACTATAAACTCTAATACCAGAGATAAATAGTGTTGTATCTACTAAATTGTACTTATTCTTAAACGAATCTGAAACGTACAGCCTTGCAGAGGCCACCTCCAGGATCCAGGACAACAGCAACTCTTCCACACTTGAGGTAGCCCTCCATATTGAGTCTGAGGCACTCCGGAAAGATAAACGGGGAAATACCGGGGCTGCGGTACCCTCGTTATCACACCTTGACTCAGCCAACTCTTTCCTGATCCTCTTCAACGTTCTTAGATTGACACCCATGCACTCGGATATCTCCCCAATGGAGCACCCGGCGTGAATACCAAACAACACAGCTTGTCTTTCCCAAAATTTTGGAGGATTGAACTAAACCATAGCATTTCTTGCCTTCACAGACGATGTACAACTGATTCTACTATGATATGAAGAGAGAACCGACGCCGGGCAACACACATGCGAGGAATTCATAGTTGCCAACGGCAACTATAGATATACGTGGTTTGGATCTCAGGTTATTCAATCGGGCCTAAATGAAAAATAAAGTTGGTGTCGGTTGAATGCGAATAATAAATCTCAGGCAAACCTGAAGTTTACAATAGGAAAAATGCAGAACGCCACTTTCAATATATAGGCTCTTTACAGTGGAGGTCAGAAAGGAGCCACTAGACAGTCGAACGTCCATGTTACGAATGAGGTCTAACAATCTTACTGGTGCGGAAGAGTAAATACACCCAACACCCGTAATACAGTTTCGATGGGAAAAGCGTGGCATATATTTTATTTTTATTTTATAGAGAAGTTGTTTTGGTGTCAGGTTGACGTCCTACTCCGAGGCTTTTCACTGTAAAGAGATCGGGTAAGTAGGGAAAGAACGCATTATATCGCAGAGAGGAAGAAAATATTATTACGGAGGACTAAGGACCAACCATGGGCCATTCAAGAATTAAACAAGGGTGGTGTGTTTAAGTAGGAGGGAAGCCTCTTTCCTCTTACCCAGGGGTTTGAGAAATGCTGGTATTACTCGCGATAGAGTGATCAGCGAGTCTCCTCAAGGTAGGTGTGAATATCGTTGTTTTTTCTTGATTTTCGACATGGGTTGGAAGGAGAGAGAGAACGTATCTCTCTACAATTAAGCTAACAGGCACAGTACAACTTATCTCAGGAAGTCGGGATCATGAAATGTTGTCGTTTGCCATGCCCCAATGCAAACCGAGCGGGATGACGAGAAATAAAATTCAAGGGCAGAGAAAACCTTAGGTGAGATGGTCATTTGTATTGTGTGTGGGGAAAACATTCGAGTAAAGACGGCCAAAAGGCGAGTTTGATTTTGAATCTGAAGGCGGAACTTACCGATGTCCAGTCTGAGTGATTCTCGCAGGGAAGGAACTTCCTTGTCCAAGAAGTACAACTGGCAAGACTTGTCAGCTCCACTGAGAGCCATCGTAATTCCCGCAGTACATGGCTTTTTTTTTTACATGCAGGTAGGGGGAGAAACAATTGGCATATATATGAGCATGCATGCGAACGAGCCACATGCCCCAACAGATGACAGTTAAAAAAGCGTCTCGGCAATTAAAAATAAGAACTTACTGGGATTCAGAGATATCAAACCTTGACAAATTGAGGAAGTTCCTACAGCTCAAACGTCACTCTTGAAGACAGTGACCTGCCAACTTGTTTTGTAATAGACAGGCCATGATCCTTCAACGCAGTTGATCAAATTTTTACAAAATTGGGCCTAGGATATGATGTAAGAGACTGGAACTAACTTCTGGACCAGAAGAGATAATTTGAACAGCATCGTGCGGAGTGCGTGAAAAAACTTCCACCGCAATGTCTCCATAACCACGAGACGATATATGACATGAGTGGCCGAAACAAGATTAGAAAACATTATTCAAATTGTAAAAACGCCCACCTTAGAGAGCGGAGTATCGGAATAAAATTGCAGTGCTAAGAAAAGAGGAGAGTCAAACTCGGGTCTACTTTGTTGGCAAGGAATCCAACGAGTGAGGATAATTAGACTGCACTGGTCTAGAGCACCGGTTGTCACGAAAACCTTTTTGAAGGGGACACTACCCCAGAAGTAAACTGGGAAAAAGGACCTGGGAGACTTGTACGCCATTGCAAGACAATTAAATTCTTGCCTTCCCTCGTGACTCGCACCAACGCGAAGTACAAGGGCCCCGCACTACTGCTACTCCCCACTCGATTGCAATCGTTATGTGCTCTCGGAGAGTAGATACGGTTCCGACACCGAATCCTTTTTAACCTACCAGAAGTAGAATTCTCGGGGTGGGCTGTCCGAATTAATCCAAGTGGCGTAAATAGGGACCAGCGAGGGCAATCCCCTTGGGCACGGCATACAAAGGATCATGGGGGAGCCCGCACTTCACTTTCACCGAAAAACAAAAAAAAGGGTTAATAGGTCTGTCCGACCGAACGGATAAGAAATTTTATGAACATGAAATGAACACACAGAAAAGCAGAGCTGGGCGTTGCGGCAACTTTGCCGCACTATGAATTTCGAAGTCGCAAACGTTTTGAAAACGTCGGACTAAGAAAAGTCGCACCGCCAATTTTCCGCGACTTTGAAGAGGAAATAAGACAACTTTTTTGAAAGAATTACCCTCCCTCCCCAGCTGTGGAGGGGCTATTCAGCACGGCCGGGGACGTCCTCAGGGCCAAGAGGTCCTCCCTGGATGAGGTCAACTTTGATGAGCTTGTGTTCCTCAAAGGGAACATGGACCTCCTGGAGAAGATGGGCTAGGAGACATGGAGGAGGAGGAGGATGACCTGTAGATATTAGTTTAGGCTGTTTTAACTAAAAAAAAATAATAAATGTGTTTTTTTTCTGCCTTATAAAAGCATGTTTCTGTTATCGCGCTAAAGTTTACTTTGTAACTTAGTGGAGTCGCAGTCGCACTGGGGGAGGGGGGCAAAATAGAGTCGCAAAGTCGCACCTGAAAAAATTAAAGTTGCGTCCAGCTATGCAGAAAAGTGGGCGGGCCAAAGCTCCTTGAATGACACAACAACGAGGGAAGGTGGGTAGAGTAAAAGGTCATAAATGAAGGATATAATATAAAGATCCAAATTATATTAATATATTTAAATTAAATTTAGCTAACGAAGGAATTGGACATGATAAAAGTCCACTTCGCCACCTCAATCTCTGCTAAGGTGAGCGCGGGCCCCCCTTCGGCGCGAGAAGGCAGGAGCCCCACCACAGTGAGTCCTGAAATACCTGTGAGTCCTGAGGAGAAGAAAACGTAGGAGGTAAAGGATCAGGAAAGCACTTTTACTACTGCTATACTTACTAGACCACATCGTGGGCCAAAAGATTTTAATTGCAAGGTTCACTGGTCATGGGAACCAAGTTAGGGGCGACTCTTGAGGGTTTCATCCTCCTGAGCCACGAGGTGGCAAGCGCATTTATCATATATGATTCTGCCAACTTGATTATATGGCTACCTCATTCGTGGAATGGGCGGATATGCTGTGTTTATAACAAACTTACTCGTATAATCCATGAATGTATTTAAACTTTGGAAAATGCTAATATATTTTGAGTTATCTTGCAGGATGCAAAAAAGAACCAAAATGGTATAGTTAAATTAACAAATAGCAAATTTTCATTATCGTCAATAGGAAGCACATCAACGCCAGAGAAAGAGAGTCTACTATCTCACCCCTTTATGCTATATTAGACACGTAACTATCCATCCTTTTTACTCCACTATTGGCATTACAAAGCAATGAGGTGCTTGTCCCCGAGGAGAAGGCCCCAACCACACCACTTACAAATCCTTTTCATAATCAATCTTTTACAGAGATTTCAAAACATTGACACAGGAGACTCCCTTTCATTTATTCCCAACCATTCTTCTTACATGCCTGTCAGTAAAAGTTTAGAAAATTCTCAATTACAACCTCACAACATGTTATCCTCTTACCCAATCGTCCCTCACTATATGTACCGTTCTCATTTCCAACATCTCACTCAAGTTGTCCATTTGCAATTTTCATTCTCCTTCTATACCATAGTCTCTCATTACCAGTGGATCCTCACCAGTATACTTTTAGGCAACATTGACAAATTCAACACCGAAACTCTTACCATGCCCTGAAGCTAGGATCGCCCCTGATACCTTACCATTCGTGACTGTTCTGGCAGGCTGCCTTACCCATATCGTTGTAGATACATCTTAGATACTTAAAACATCATAGACACTAGTTCAAGACACACACCAGACCCAAATATCATACACCGTCCTCTAAACACACTCAACTTACAATTTTCTACACTTAGTTTCAGGCCCGTCCTCAAACACAGCTTGCCAAACGGATCTATCATTGTCAAATCACCTCAAATCACACGAAGTATAGAAAGCACCCACGCCTCATCATTTTTCATCAACCTCAAAGCCAGGTTCCTCAACTTGACTAGCACATCTCTCGTCACATGATGCCTAAGGATATTTAAACAGCCACGGCAACATATATCAAACTAATCTCCCGTCCTTTTTCAAACGTGCTCCCTATAACATACAAAGCTTTAACACCATCCAACAGTAGGTTACGTTCAACCAGTGAAAATGCGGCTTTCCAAGCTAATCAGTGTTAAGCCGTCGGATAAGCAGATTTAACTTGGGTCGCCAATGCGGAGGTTTAACTGGATATCTTGCTACCTACTCCATACATTCTTAGAGCTTGCTATAGCACTTCCCTATCGACACGACCATACACTTACTCCATATCTCACCACTTAGCATAGACCTGATACTCACACACGCTTCTTCGGTTAATGTTCTCAACACAAACTCTACCTGATCTGAACCTACAGTGCCCATCCCCTGTTATTCTTCTTAGTTACCCTATCAGAATAGAATTTTTCTATACACAAACACAACAACACTTAAGATTCAATAGCCCGTAACTCTTGTATTCTCTTTCTTCCATATACAGCGTTACTATTACAGCATTCTGCCACTCTTTGAGCCATCAGATTGACATCCAACTTGAGACACTAGGCCTCGAAGATAAACTGAAAGCACTGAGATAATGGCATTTGCTTGAAAGAAATTCAACAATGAGGTGCCAAGATTTGAAACGCATAAGAAATAGAGTAGTTGTGTGCTTCCAAAGGCAGTGGTCTCTATTTCAAACTTGTTCCAAGTCACTTTGAATGATCAAGATTAAAGGATAAGAGGAGCTCAAATATGGTTACAGAAAGACATACGATGGCAAATATGCAATTTAAATTTTTTCTTCATGGGCGACGTTAGATACGTAGTAGAAATGGCAAAGAGGATAGGTGTAAGCAAACCATTAAATGCTAAGAAAAAAGTGTTCAAACTCAGTTCGCAGTAACGACTAAAGCGCCATCATTACCAGAATATCGCCGCAACTAACGAAGGAATGGGTAAAAAAAGAGGTTTCCAATTATCTAGACTAAGAAAAGCCGGCTATGTTTAAGAGCTAGCCATCCATCAAGCATTCTAACACAATTAGGAAATAAACGAGCAAAAATGATTTAGGAAAGGAGTTGTGAAGCGAAGTTGGAGATAAAAAGATTTCTTCATGCCCTGGGGTTTCCGCTCACAATTTTTAAGGGGTGGAAAAAGCTAAAGACTAAACCTAAACCTTCTAAGAAGTAACCGGACAAAAGTTAAAAAAGAAAAATAGCATTTGACATTAACAAACGTCCTTTGTGCACGTTGAACGCCATATAAATACGAAAAAGGAAAAATACTCATCTATTTTACTCCGGTTGCATTACATACAATGTTGACATCATTCGCCTAAACACAGTCTCGCAATTGTTTATTTTTACCAATTGCTGGAGTGTGAAAGGAAATTCTTCCAACAACACTTAAATAACAAACTTCAAACCATTTTGAAGAACAACTATTATATACAAGTGAAAATCCACCCCGGATTTAAGTACAAATCGTAACGTGACAAAAAAAAGGAAGTTTCATTCACATCACGATAGATAGAAAACGCGCGAATCCCAATATATATAAAAGATATCCCCAAATTGGGCGATTTCAGTTGCAACGGTTGGTGCATTGATTGGCCCACGGAAGCGATGGCCTCCCTAAAGACGCGAATACGTATGAATGCGGTTGTATACGAGGCGGACAGTTTGGCCACAGCCCGATCCGAGGTGAACACAATGTTTGGGGCATATGCACAGTCTACCTAGAGAAATCTCCCATCCCATCTGCGAGAGAGCAAAGGGATCATTGGAATAAACCCGAGAAATGAACACAACGCAGAACCCCACGTCTGCTCACCTCCTCACGGGCTATCCCTTCGCGTACTTCGTAGACTCCAGGACCTCGACTGAGCGCGGACGACCTCATTGTGAATTGTGCATCTTATATGTGTGCGCGTGTAGGAGGTCCTTGCGAGAGGCTTTGTAAGGACAGAAGGCGCATTTGAACGGTTTCTCGCCCGTATGGATCCGAATGTGGCGTTTGAGATCGCTCGTCTGCCGGAAAGTGGCACGGTTGCAGTACTGGCATTTGAGCTGGTTTCCTTCACCACGGCCCACCGAGGTGCTGGTCCCGGTACCACCGCTGCTTGTCTGGCTCACGCTTGTGTTTTCAATGACAATGGGAGCCGCACTCGGAGTCACGGTGCCAGTCACCACTGCGTTGACGGCACTGTTGCCAGTGACACCCGTGGTGGTGACGTTCACAGTTGTCGTCTGGCTATTTTCCTGAGGAAGGATCAAAGAATCTAGATTTTTCACATGCATAACTACGCCCATTCTTTGACCATCGCGGTTAAGATGGTGCTAATGAAGCTTAAAAGTGGAGGTGGGGCCATTTTTAACGTCTGTAACTCAGTAATATAAACAAACTTCCTAAGTATAGTCTAACCATGAATCTGCGGAATCCTCAACTTGTTCTGCAATAGAAGCAGAGACCTTTGGTCTTATGAACAATAAGTCCAAATGATCCAACGGTATAAGAGGTTGAAGTGTTCAAGCAAAAGAAAAAAAAACCCAGAAGGGGAAAAGAAAACAAAATACTTCGAGTGGAGTAAATGAAAAAATAGATCCACAAAGATGACTACTCTAAACCTCAAACCCAAAAGGCAGGGAACAGGATAGCACATTTCTAAACTCATGGGGCAAGTTCCTACATAAGGGGAAAGCTCCTTGTTGGGAGTTCAAGGCTGAGCATGAATACTTTAAGAGCGCCACTGAAATAAATTGTGTATGAAGGGACCTTAAGAGTGAGTGGGTTTATTTTTACCATAGGCTGAGATTGGACGACTGTTTGGTTAGTTTGTACTTCAGGAGAATCCGTTGGATATGCTTCAACCGTAGTGAAACTTGCTGGTACCAATTCGCCGGCCGGTCCCAACCACTGAAGAAGAAAAAATTATCTTAATGACTTTTAAAAATTTTTTTAGCTGCCCTATCTGCCAGGAGGGTGGGGGGCTACGAGGGCAAAGCAATTATATTAAATAGATTGAAAAAAATTCAAAATGTAAGAAAAAAACAACTAGAAATAACTCATTAAACATAAAAATGGTTCCTAAAGGAGCCCCCCCCCACCGACTGCCCCAAGGACCGGAGCGGCCATCAACAATTTAAAAATAAAATAAATTGTTGAGGCGTCTTAACCCCCACTAAAACCTCAAGAGGTAGCGACTATGCTCATCACGGTACTGGTATTGGTACCGTTCACGGAGCTTCCGCAGACTAGGACAGTCGACTCAAAAGTGCCTTACTGTCTGAGGATCCAGACAAACTTCACAGTAAGGTTCAGAGAGCGCTCCATCCAATGGGGCAGCGTCGCGCTAGGGTATCTGATTCGAAAGGCGACAAAAAATGGCTTGGTGCCATCGAGGCATTGGGGATGAGGTCCGTGGGAAAAGTTAGGGTGCGATTCCACGCAACTTCCCATTCCCACATTTTAATGGTAAAGAAAATGAGAAGGATCACTATAACAAATCTCGGGACCATCCAAAAGGGAAGCGTTTATAAAGCTCCGAAAATATGTCCATACAGAAACTTGGAGCCACGAGCTTTCAACTCCTTGGTGAGGAAGAACAAACAATAGGTCTCACAATCACAAAAACAAATAAAAAAGATTGCCAAAGCACACAAAGAATCGGCGAACAATCTTAATCTAAACCTCAATGAATGAAAGCATAAATAATCTGGAATCTGGCGGAGACACTCGACGATTTTGACCTGTCTAGAGGTATGAGATATGTAAGAGCTCTAGTGAGTAGCAAAAGATGTGACGACGTTGGCAAGGCGATCAGAAGTAAAGACAAACTAATTCACCTAAACCAAATCTGTAGGTTCGTAAGGAAATGGCGATAATGTGAGGGTTAGGAATGACATTTTCATTTTCTTCCGATTAATGACTCGAAACCCAATGAGATCTAATGTCCGTAGAAAATGTGGTTAAGTTAGACCAAGTTAAAATGTATGGAAAAATCAAATAGACAAATTTGGTCTTTTGGGAATGGGTATCAAGAGGGAAAGCAACTCTGTTGAACATGTCTGCAGTCACGGCAATTGCCATTAGAGGCAAATTGAAGACGTATTTAATAAATAAAAGGTCTCGGCGATGAATTGCGCACTATAGAAGTCAAGTACCAGATTATTATTAGCAGGGAGCGGCAAGTGTCAAAATGGTAGATGGCATCAAGGTGAGAAAAGAGGTGTGGTTGACAATTCTGCTGTACATAGTGATAGAAAAAGAGTGAAAGATTTGTAGAGTCCTTTTACGGAAATGGCAACATATTTTCAGCTCAAAGACAAGTATTTGAATACATGGGAAAGGGCCGAGGAACATCTTCTGGACATAAAGGAGCACGAAAGCAAATATTTTAAGCTGGAAGGAAGTTTAAAGGTTTAGTGGCATTTTTTTTAAACAGAGATTTTCATTATATTTTAATAAAGAAATGAAGACCACATGACCACCAGAAAAAACCCATATCTCCATGATCAAGTTCGCCTCATAACCTAGTTTCAACTCTGCCATAAAATGAAGTAAGTTCTGAGGGATAGTCCGCTTTTCAATCTAGTGTCAGAAGGCGCCGGTAAGAGAGTGAAAAAGAAGCAACCTTTGGGGAGGGCTAAAAACTCCACACCCCATGAGACTCCAACCAAGCTGAGAGAGGTATATGTAACCGTCTCTGTATACGCTGGAAGCACCTTTTATAATAAATAAAACTTTGAAGTGGTGGCACCCAGGGAGATGGTCGTTGATTCTGCCACTAACCATCATCAAGTCTGCGATGAGTCATTCCTGCAGAGGGGTCCACAACCAGGTTCAACCATCATTTTTCATCCTTCATCATCTTGGCAGAACTGAATCATGAAACATGTATCGAACGGGAAGGGAGGGCATATTGATAAAAAAAGTTATCTGAATTTAACACCAACACACCACACATTAGTACTTATAGAAAACTACAGCAGGTTGACAAGAAAGTGATTACAAAGAGTGCGAGGGATACCCATAAGACGAGAAAAGAAAAAAGGAGCATCACTACCTAACCCTCTTAGTAAGAAAGAGAATGGAGGGTACTACGAAAAAGAGTTCCTCTGAGGGCATTACTGGAAAACACGCTCCCCAAGAAGAAAATATGCGAAGTACTACTCTTCACCAAACAAAGTTGCATTAATCAGAACAATCGAAGTACACGAGGAATACCTCGCGTTAGGCATCCAAGATCGAGACATCAACTGAATTTTATTTGAGGATGGAGCAAAAACATTGAAACGAATTGGTTTGGAAACAAAAACTCGGCCACAAGTGCCTGCAAACAGTAGCGTTATCTGACGCCAGGGAAAATTATGAGTTGAAGCGCACACAGCATATGAGCTTGAGAACAAAATAGAATCTCAAAACAAAGATGGGCTAAAATAAAGGAGGTAATTACATTCAACGAAAATACTCAAATTCATAATTACCTTGGAAACTACAAAAATGGCTGCATGATAATAGCATGAGAAAACATAAATAAGAAGAATTCCATAATATAGCGGTGTGATTTATTTGTTATAAGATGGAATATTGCCCAACAAATTGCCCAGAAAAGACAAACTTGTGTGCTCTGAATGTGCACAAGCAGACCACCGGCATAAGAGTGCAAAGATAGAATGAACAAAAGCCTAAACTGCCATGGAACCATCGTATTCTGATACTTAGCTTCCCAATGAGAAGGAATATAATTTCAAAGAAAGAATATGAAAAGAAAAGGAATAAAAACATTTCTTACACAGATGCAACGAAATGTGAGGAAAATAATCAACCAACAAAAGGAAGAATATTGCTCAATGCGGGAGAATCAAACACCAGGATTGACGTGCATAATTCGCGCTCACTTGGCTAACATCGCGACTCTCAGATGTTAAGAAGTGCTCAAGTAGAAGAAAATGTATTCTGCAAGGTAAAGATGCAACCCCCGCCCAAAAACAAACAAACAATCAAAAGTTTTCAAAATATTCCTAGTAATTTGTTTTAACGCCCATCTGGCGACTGCCAACAACAGCATGCCACTGTAAATAATTTGAAGCCTATTACTAGGCTGGAGTAAAATTAAAATAATTCAAATTACCAAAGAAAACAAACAAAACTAAAGAAAAAATAAAAAAGAACAACAAAAACGAGGAAGCGTGTTGCTGCGTCGGGAGGGAGGCCCGACTCCCCTCGGTGCAAGATCATGCGACTAAGACCAAATGAAATGGGAGGCCAGCTTCCTCCAAAAAGTTTGATAGTTCACAAGTCTGTGCGAACGAACTCATCTCGAATACAAGGGACAAGCGATAGCGACCCCACTGGTCCCGCTACCGAGACATGTAATGTGCGAGAAAATCACACAGACTGGGACATTCAACAAGAATGTGCCGAACAGTCCGGGAGACAACGCAGTCTTCGCAGTAAGGTGTAGGCGAGCGCCCCATCAAATGGAATGTGCACAATTCGAAGACAAAAGAAAGCGTCCCGAAGCCGACACGGCATTGGGGGCTAGGTCCATGGGAACAGTCACGGCGCAATGTCACCTAACTTTAAGTTCACTTCGGCCAAACGGTGAGTTGTTCGATCGGTCCTCACAGACTCTTTGACACCCTCGTCGGCGTGATCAGTCCCGCAATTCCCACATGTCCAGGAATCCAGCAGGAGATAATCTCGACATCCACCCGGCTCGCGGCAAGCGTGGGGTCACGATACCGCGAACCAGGGAATGTAGAGATTCCAATGCTCTGAGACCAATCAGGGCGCATTGTGAGTGGCTAAAGATCACCGTCCGTTCTCCGAACCGGTCAAGACGCATTATTTCCGGTACTGAGGGGTGTATTGCAACCAGCCCGGACATGACAGACGCAGCGCCTGGCAGGGCCCCAATGACTTCAAACAGAAGGGAACAGCGTGGAAGACGACCCCGTCCTGGGACTTGGAGCCATCAGTGTACACTGACACGGGTCGAGCGTGACACGAAGTGTGCCCCAAAAACGTCTAACGTAATACTCCCGGTGTTGAGGAGGCTTTGGAGCAGGGTGGCGTCCTGGGCAGAACCAGAGGCACCAACAGTCTGAGAGCTATACTGAACTCTGAAAAGTTTCAGACATTAACCCAAATGGCTGATTATGACTAGCGTCTCTCGGCGGCATAGGCACCGTGGAGATCGGCTGCGGATGCAGAGAGAGCCGTTGGCGACTGAAGGAGGCGCATGATGCACTGAGTACGGAGAAGAGTGAGTGGCATCTCTCTGACATTGACAAGCAGGTTCTCAAAGGAGGACGTGCTGAAAGCACCGGTAGCCAGACGGAGACCGGTGTGGTTGATCGAATCCACCTTTCGCAATATACGCTCGGCTGCGAATGCATAAAACCGCAGTCAAGCTTCAAACGAAGAAATGATCTGTAGAAAACTAAGGCAGTAGCTCTATCAGCGCCCCAAGTGTTGAACGTCATGGATAGAAGAATGTCCATGGCGCGAGTACAGGAGGCCCTAAGGGTGCGAATATGAACGTCCCAGGTGAGGCGTCGGACGAAAACAAGACCAATGAAACTGTACGAATTCACCACTTCCAGGGGAATCCAGTTTGGAAACAAGTCCAGGTCGGGGTGGAACGGTGGATGGCGGCAGAAGTGCACCAACTAAATCTTGACCAAGGAAAACCGAAACTTGCGTGTATCAGAATAGCAAGAGATGCGTTTCAATGCCTGTTGGAGTCGACACTCCAGAGTTGGTATCTGGACGGCACCAAAAGAGATGTGATCCCGTGATGCTCAGGAAAAAGAGCGATACTGGGGACATTTCCTTGTGGGCCGGAGAGGGCTCCCCACACCTATACGCAGAATCGATCTCGCGTGGTCTCCATGATACCGTGGTTGCGGTGAGCCGGCGGATGTCGAGATTATTCGGGTTGGTGTCCACGAATGAAGCGAGTGTGGAACGCAACTCACTCCGCGTAAACCTCCCACGTCGAAGTTGTCTGAGGGTGGAATTTACACACAAATAACAGTATACCCCTATCTAGGTGTAGCTGCACCGCTAATGACTGAAAAGAGGTATTCAAAGGGAGAAGAACGAAGATATTATGCTGGATATAAAGCGCGCATCCTCCTGCCCAGCACCTATCCCTTGGTGGTGGTGGTGTTGTCCTCTTTAAACCATAGGAGGCTGGGCAACGGGAACGAACTAGCAAGGTCTCCAGCAAAGGATGACTAACTGGGCAGGGAAAGAGACGAGCTTCCGTCGCTCATCGCAGTTGGCCTGGAGTCCGCGGCAATTCCATTGAAGAATATTCTTAGCAGCCCTAGCACGGAGAAAGATGCGGGGACCATCTTCGAAGAGAAGACCCTAGCGGAAATAGCTGTATGTTTCCCGGAGGCTCTTGGTCGCAGAAAGCGCTGTCGCCGCTAACTTATTTGGTAAAGTTGGGTTCTTTCCTCTCATTGCTGCGAAAGCGTCGGCACTGTGAGGGAGGGGTTCCGAAGCGGGGGGTGCATCCTTGGGTAGGGTCATGGGAGCCTAACTTCCCATTTTGTTGTCCTCCTTTGTTTGGAGGGAGCCTTACAAGCCCACGAAGACGGTCTCACGACAACCTTCGGGGGATGGGGGCTTGCCTCCTATAAATCTAACGACTCGGAGAAGGCGTGCGACCGTTCCACCTTACGAGAAACGGTCATGCGAGGAGAGGGGGTATAGAGCCCTGGCTTTAGCAGAGGCTGGGTGTGAATATTTTGAGCCTCCAGCAGTAAGAGTGGTATCGGTAGAAGCCACAAAAGGGTTCCGAAAGGGGTTAAAAACCTGCCAACGCACGAGAATAACTAAGTATGTGAGCCATAAAAAGTAAAGAAAAGGGTGGTGTGGTAATATCCCGCGTCCGCGTATTACAGCTTGGAATTTCGGACTTTTCAGGTCTTTACCCTGTGTGCATTAATGGATCGTGTTCAACCTGCGCAGCGATACACACCGAACAAAGGTTCAGTGAAGCTCCAAAAGCAACCGACAGAGGGACAAGATGAATTTTCTTACTAGGTCGTACTAATCGTCGACCTGACGGCCAAGATCTCATCTGTTGTGGCAGACCCAGACACTTTTCGTTGGCCTAACAGACAAGGTAGTAAAGCTGGCTGTCATATGCACACGAGAACGGACGCATAGATGTGGGTTAGTTAGACAAAACCGATCTTCCCATTAATCGCGCACCAATGTACAGGACCTCTCAATTCCTGGTCTTTTGTGACCTTCAGGCGTTAAATGGCATTGTTTATAGATGTTTCAGAGCCTATCTTTTGACACAGCATGGGGTCCTTAAGCCTAGGCAGGTGAGAGTGGTAGGGAAAAAAAGGAATGCCGAGAGGGAGGGAGCGAGGAGGAATCATACCGACAAATATCCCAGGCCCCGTCAGTCAGAGTTCAGGACAACCCAGTGACCAGGCTTCCCTAATTTGCACTTGGGGCAGGAGGACCTGCAGTTCCTCCAAGAACCAACTGTGATAGACAAAAAGTTGAAAGAAGAGTTATAGAAAAAAAAGTAATGCTACGAGTAATTGAAGAGGAAGTGCACCAACAACTTCCCCAGGCCGATTCAGTGAATTCAAGAAAACTCCAAGACAGGGTTTCCCTAATTTGGACTCAGGCCTAAAGGTTCTGCATCTACTCCAGGTACCAAGATTAACAGGCTACACAGGGTAATCCCCCTGGGAGATCGAGATCAAGGTACAGCTCGAGGATCGTGCCTAGAACCTGGCAGTTTAGGGCAGGGAATGGGGATGCTGGTTGTGTCTGGAATGTTGCATTCGTGAAGTCTCCGATGAATGCGTTCTACCTCCGCTTCAACGTCAACGACAGTCCGACCTCGTGCAGGTAGCATCGTTGGGACCTTTACTAAACATAAGGACGAGTTCCCAAACCAGCGTCTTTGCTCATTTGATGTATAGCTCACTATCGCAGTGGCAATCCAAGACACGGGTGGCGACACCATATGATAGCTACCGCAAAATCGACCCGAATCAGGCCTCTATGTAGAAACTAACTACCCCTAAGGTGGCAAAACTTCGATCAAGTGAGAAGGGTTGTTTCTTTCGAAGCCCAAAAAGGAATGAGTACAATGAAAAAAAATGTTGATAAAAAGGAAGGATGTGAATGGATAGAACAAATCTCTTCAAACCCGAATGCTCGGGTCGCTAGGTTGCATTCAAAATCTCCAGGAACACACATGTACAAACTCTTAATCCCCTTACTGAGGACATCCCGGAGGGTCCGGCGAGTGCTTCCGCTACAGCATCAGCCAAGGGTTGCGAGTGCGTTGAGTGAGTGCCTGGCCCGAGTTGTGCAGTTTCGTAGCGATGAGCTATGACTTGTCCGGGGTCTTGTGGATGAGAGACAAGGGTGTGGGTTCCTCCGTCGCTCACAACAACGCCGTACGTACTGATGAGGGTGGCCGTGGTGGCCCCCTTCGGCAGCTGGTCAGATTCATCTATCGTTTCCTCCTTTACGATCGCTTCCGCGACCACAACCTGCAAAATAAGATGAAAATGAAAAAGCAGATTGCAATTTGATAAGTGCAGTGAAAAGATTCAATGAGCAAAAAATACAGAAAAGTGAAGACTATGATTCATTCAAGTCGTGGACTAGGAAGGAAAAGCCGGAAGGAGTTTTTTTAAAAAAAGGTCCTATCTGGCGACTGCATTCTCGGGCATCAGTCACCGAAATTAAATTAGCTACATTAAAACCAATGAAACAAACTATCATATAACAAAGAAAATCTTTAAAGAAGCCCATCTAGCGACTGCCGACAAGGGCATAAGCCTCTGTAATAATCATTTTTAGCTTATTAGTGGGCTCCATTAACAAAAACAAAAAATAAAAAAATGCACAAAAAAACAAAACAAAATTAAAGCAAACAAAAACTAAAATCAGTAGAAAGAGGAAGAAGGAAGCACTCTGGCATCGGGGGTGAGGTCTGCCACTCTTCGCGGTACCTTCAGAGGTGCACCTTGCAACTCCAAAGATGGTAGGAGGGGAGCCCCTCCAGTGATCGGAGTGGTGATGTCAAATTCCTCGCCCAACATAACACCAAGGATGGGTGAGATTTCACTTAAAGGGCCATAATGCAAAATTTTGAAAGCTTCTCCAACAAGTGAGATTACCCTTGCGACCATTGGAAAAGCAAAAGGGGGCTCGTGGGCTATATCCCACATACAAGCACCCCCACCTATCCTGTTTGGGGTTTTCAGACTTTTAGGGATCCGCTCCAGATGCCTTTAGGAGGTGTTCACTCATGTGCAGCGAAGCACACCCTGCTCCCAAGTGAGCAGGGAAAGAGGGTGAATTTCCTTAATAGATTATACTAATCATCGACAGGACAACCAGATTTGTTGTGGCAGACCCGAAGGTGGGACCCCAAATCTTTTAGTTTGCCAAGCAGCCAACAAAGCAGGCAGCCCGCTCGTAGTAAGTAATACAGACAGATGCAACAGAGAATGGAGTAAGGAATAATCTCAGGAAAAAAAGGGACAGTAAATAGTGTTTTTTGTTTTCTTCAGCAACCATTTGGCGACTGACCACTAGGGCACAAGTTGCCAACATCATCAATCAGCTTAATGCTAGGCGAGATTAAAAAGAGAAAACATACAAAATATATAAAAATAAAAACGCAAAAGAAAAAAAACTAAGCAAAACGGCAAGATTTTCTTTTAATTTTAAGAGACCTTCTGGCGACAGTCTACTAGGGCAAAAACCGCCGTAGTCACGCTACAGCCTAATACAAGGCTAGATTAAAAAACAAGTAAGAACATGTAACAAATAACAAAGATAAAAAATGAACAAAATATAAGCTAAAAATACCCAAAAAAAAGGGATAAGCAAAATGGCAAAAAAGAAAGCGCGATCGCGCGTAAGGGAAAGGCCCGCCTCCCGCCGGCGGAGGAACATGCGACCTATAAGAAAGAGTAAATTAAGTGAAGGAGGCAGCTATCAAGTCTGTGTACATGAAGCTATCCCGAATACAACGGACAAACGGTAGCGACCCCGCTCGTCCCGGTACAGGTAACGTGCGCGAAGATCACCCAGACTGGGACATTCAACGAGAATGTGCCGAACAGTCTGGGGGACGACGCAGTAGTCGCAATAAGGTTATGGGGAGCGCTCCATTAAAAGGCGGTGCGTCCAATTCGGAAACGACAGAAAGCAACCTGACGCAAGCCGTCGCCGCCAGGGGGGGGTAGGTGCATGTGAACAGTTGTAGCACAATGGGACGCAACTTTAAGTTCCGCTCAGCAGTCTCCCATCATATTTGCCAAGGGTCCGGGAGGACTGCCTGTAATCCTGCCTGGTAATCGGAGTGAGGAAGAGCAAAACGCTGGTCTGATCGCCTAGCAATCGCGGACTCTTTGGCGCCCACATCGGCCTCTCATGCCCGCAATTCCCACATGTTTAGGAATCCAGCAGAAGATAATCTCGAAAAGACCAGCTAGCCTAAACCGTGGCATGACGGATATCGCGAACCAGTGGATAGGGAGACTCCAATGCCCCGAGAGCACTTAGAGCGCTTTGTGAGTCGCTAAAGATCACAATCCGCTCTCCGACCCGGGCACGTCGCGTTATCTCCCGTACCGAGTGGTGTATTGCAACCACCTCGGCCGTGAAGAAAGAGACACAGCGCCTCGCTGACTATAAACAAAGGGGATACAGCGTGGAAACGACCCCTTCTTGGATCAAGGAGCGATTCGTACATACTGGTACTGTTCCAGCATGAAACGGAGTGTGCTCCAAAAAGACAGAATGCAATAATCCCGTCACTATAGAACCTTTGGGAGCAGAGGCGTGGCAACCAATAGTTAGAGGTGGTACCCTCCAGGATGACGCCCTTGGCAGAACCAGGGACGCCATCCGCCCGAGAGCTACAGCGAGCTCTTAAATGAGTTTGCTAGCGTTAAAACCAAAGGGCTTAGGGTATGACTGGCGTCTTTCGGCGGCATAGGCAACGTCGAGATCAGCTATGGATACAGTTAGAAATTTTTTATTTTTTTATTTTGAGAGCCCATCTAGGAACTGCCTACTAAGGGAAAAGTCGTCGTAATCGCATCACAGCCTACTACTAGGCTGAACTAAAAGAAAAATAACATGTAGATAGCAAATAGCAAAGATAAAAAAAGACAGGCTAAAATCAGCAAATAAAAAAAAAGCAGTAAGCCAACAATAAAGAAGCGCGCTCCGGTATTGAAGGTGGGCCCCTCTCCCCCCGGCGCAAGAACATGGACCTACAACAAACAGTCAAATAAAGTGGAGGAGGCCAGCCTCCTCCAAAAAGTCGTATAGTCCACAAGTCAGTGTGCGCGAACCAGTCCCGAGTACAAGGGACAAGCGGTAGCGACCCCACTCATCCCAGAACCGGGACAGGTAATTGCACGAAAATCACCCAGACTGGGACAGTCAAAAAGAATATGCCAAACAGTCTGGGGGGCAACGTTGTGGTCACAATAGGGCGGAGGCGAGCGCTGCATCAAATGGGGCCACGTCCCGCGAATGTGTCCAATTCAGAGACGACAGAAAGCAACCTGAAACCGTCGCGGCATTGGAGGGTAGGTCCGTGGGAACAGTCGCCGCGCAATGGCACGCAGCCTTAAGTTCCCCTCGACCATCTTCTTTGTAACCAAGCAACACAGAGAGCTGCCCGTATTCCAGCCATGTAGTCGGTGTGAGGAAGAGGGAACGCTGGTCTGGACGCCCAGTCATCGCGGACTGTTTGGAGCCGTCAGCGGCGAACTAATTTCCTGAATTCCTACATGTCTAGGAACTCAGCCTAAAATAATCTGGACATCCGCCCGGGTCGCCAAAACCGTGGCTTCACAGATATCGCGAACCAGAAGATGCCGAGATTTCAATGCCCCGAGAGCACTCAGGGCGCTTTGAGTCGCTATAGATCACAATCCGGTCTCCGAACCGGGTACGTCGCGTAACAAAAGGAAAGAGAAAGTAACAGTGACTATAGAGGGTGGGTGGAAGGATGAAGGCAGGATGAGAGAGAGTTGCTTCAGAAAGACGAGGTAGAGATTAGCGGAAGGAGAGGATTTGCTGGGGCTAAATGAGGCGCAGAGTCCCATCAGTACAACAAACATTAAAACATAGCGCTGTGCTCCTTATGGGGGGCATAGGGTACTTGCCTAGATTGCTTGGGCACTATTTGGGAATACCTTTCTCGGCCACAAAAAGATAGAGAGAAAAAGAAAGGGGCAGTAGAAAGGAAAGAGGTAGGGTGGAGTGCAAGCGTGTTAAAAACCACCACTATCAGTCGGAGCCAAGATGGAAAGGGGTGACTCCCCCCCAACACTCCCCACCTCAAACATGGATGGATAGAAGAAAGCTGATTGGCAACTAGCCTGCATAATTAACTACTACCTATGTATGAAGGGTGAGCTAAAGAAGTTAAGGCAAGCCATGAATGGTAAGAAGAGAGTTGTAAGGAGTGACAAAAAAGTAGTGAAAATGTCTAGAAGAAATAAAGCCCAGCTGTTGGCACTCGAGCCAGGAGGGTGTACCTCTCCTCCAAGTACCAGATCTAATATTCTACACAAACACCTTCTTGTGGACATAAAAGGGCAACTGTGGAAAACTAAACCCAAACTAGGTCATTCTATGGGACAATCTGAGTGATAACCAGACCTACCTCTGCTGTTGGAGGGACATCCTTCAAAGGGTCACGGTGGATCTCAACCCGGGTAGACCTTGAGTGTCTGTCATACTGTTCTTGGTTGGACGGTGATGCAACTTCATCGGTGGGAGATGAACCACCATGAGGGAAGCCCTGAGAAAGTCCACCACTGCCCCCATTCTCTTCTCTCCGCCGACGCTTCGGTTGGGGGCTTCCACGTCCCTCTCTCATGAGTGGTCGGGTTGCGATGGGGGCAGTATTGATGATGGGCAGAGTCGTGGCGAGGCTGGCAACCCGTCGTCCGTCAGACATAGTGGGTGGGTCATCGGGAACAGCCAAACCCTAAAATGAAAAATCGCCATACAGATTAAGTATTATTATCGAAAGGCAATTAGAACAAAAGACAGGCAAAAGTCATCAACTGGTCAAAATGATTGCATAGTTTGCTACATAACTCAAGGTACCTACAGTTTAATGTGGACTCTGAATCATGAGTTGCTACAACATATGTTGACCAAAAGGTTAACCTGAATTGAAACAGGGTCATTCTGCAAGAAATCAGACAAATTTAAAAAACACTTGACAGGTGACCATCTTGGATTTTCTTCATTTTTGGATATGTTGATACATGTCATAAAAGAACTTCACACGTAAAATTATAGCTCTGTACCTCAAACAGTTCCGGAGATATGGCCCATGCAATTTGGGGGGCTTTTTAGAGACTAAGTCAATTTTTCAAAATCGCCGACTTTGAGGCCTCATAAAACATGCAGTTTGAAAGATATAGGTCTGAAAAGTTCAGGTCCTACAGAATCAGGGCCATAGAGTTATAAGCTAGCAAAAACTGAAATAGTGAACCAACTTCCGAATCAAAATATTCATACTTAGAATCAATACTAAAAGTTATAACTGATATAATATGATGATATACGTCTTTTATTGTATTTAAAACCATTTCTGGCAGAGAAACATACATAGCAGCTGAGAAATGGTGTTTCAAATATAGTCAATTTTCATGATTTTTAGAAAATGACCTTGACCTTTTGACTTTTTTGACTTCATGGAAACATGAGGACCCCTTCAAATTTTTTGTGCTTTAAGGGGAAGGTCTATACACTAGCTATACTAAATATCTTATTTGTTCCATTATTCCTTCCTTCATTTTCACAATGCTGAATTCAGGACACTATCAGCATTAGAGCAGGGTCCCTTTATATCATGAATTCTGTATAACATGGTTTCTATTTGAAACCTCTGATATTTTTGGCTTCTAATGTATTGGGCTGATAGTTAGGGATGCTTGTAATGATACTTCAATGTTAGCATTGAAATTACAATTTTGTTAGCAGGATGAGTTTTGCAGAATGGCTGATGCAAAAGCTGAGTCTAGCAAATGCTGCATTGGAGATTATCTGGAGGATTGCCACAGCACATATTTTTCACAGAAAAAAGTTGTCTTATTTTTGGAAGAGTTATCCAATGACAGTGTTAAATTGTTAGAAATAAGAACTGGATATAAATGCAAAGAAGGTGACTCACTTTGTTATCATCCTGAGAAAGTCTTTTTGAGTAGATATCAAAGTTTGCAGACAAGTTGTGCTGACCCATTCCAGAAGCATAAAAAGCGAGTGACTGGTAAGTAGAAATTCATTAGTTCTTTATGTAAAATTTAATTTATGTAAAGCTACATTTTAGAAATAAGTTTAATTTCACATTATAGGGGCCTTGATATATGATATGATTTATTGTCATTACAGTTTTTGTGAACAGTATTTACATTTATCTAGTGTGGGAAATTCAATACTTCTTTATGCAAAATTAAATTTATGTAAGGTTACATTTTAGAAATAAGTTTAATTTCACATTATAGGGGCCTTGATATAAGATTTATTTATACACTAAATACAAAACTCATTACAGTTTTTGTGAACAGTATTTACAATTATCTAGTGCGGGAAATACCCCTAGCTCAAAGGCTGTACAATGTTAAAAAAATGAGACGAGGGGATAAGCTTTGTGTGTTGTTGAGTAGTAGAAGTTCTATCTATTTACTGTCCACATCTTTTTCAGGATCATTGCGAGTTGTGAAAAGCCCAGATGAAAGCGCCTTCAGATTACCTCACGTATGAAGAAACGACACTCAAAGATGCCAGTGAGCAGTCATTTGAAGAGACTTTCAAATCCCTCAACTCGTGTTTTACTACTAGAATGTTCCCCAATTAAGACTAACATAAGGAGAGACAAGGTAAATTATGGTAAGCAGAAAGTATGGAGGTTCAAGAAGTTGTAGCAAAAAAGGTAGCCACTGTTCTCAACATTACCGAAGAATCGATACAGTCACAGGATACCACCAAAGAAGCCTGTACAAAATGTTCTGACTCAGACAGACTGATTTATTTGATGAAGGAGAAATTGAAAAATTGCAAATCCAAACAGGACAAAATTCAAATATTGACATTTGTTCCAGAAAGCTGGACTATTGAAAAAATGTGCAATGAATTTGGTGTTTCAAAATATGCAATAAAACAAGCCACAGATCTAAAAAAGAAATCTGGAATCTTTGCACAACCCAACGCCTATCTAGGGAGTAAGACACTGTCACAAGATATTATTACTGCTGTTGAATTGTTTTATCAAGATGATGAGTTTTCCAGAATGTGCTCAGGAAAGAAAGACTTTGTTTCTGTCAGAATCAATGGTGAAAAAGTTCACAAACAGAAAAGACTGATTTTGGTAAACATCGCAGAATTGTACGCAATTTTCAAAGCGAAGTTCCCCAATTTTAAGATTGGTATATCAAAGTTCTTTGGGCTTCGGCCCAAATAGGGTGTATATGTGGGGAGTAAGAGCTCTCACTCTGTTTGTGTGTGTGAGAAACACCAGAATGCCAAGTTGTTACTCAATGGGTTAGCCACCGCAGCCATCAACAGTACTGATTACAAAGATATTTTGTCAATGGCTGTTTGTGACATATCTAAGTGGCACTGTATGTTGAGAATCTGTGAAAAATGTCCTGGTGTTCAGAAAATTAGAGAACATTTGATGTCTGTGTTTACTGCTATTGAGCAAGAGCTTGATGATAACATATCATATAAACAGTGGGTTAGGAATGAGTCAGGTAAAACAACTCTAGAAACATTGTCTTGTACAGTTGTTCTGTTCAGTGTATGAAGCCCTGCTTTCTCACCAGTTCATCACAAAAGCCCAAGCACAGCATCTAAGCAACCTGAAAGAAACCATTTCTGAAAGTACCGGGCTTTTGTTGTTAGACTTTGCTAAAAATTACACTTTCGTTGTTCAAGATGCAGTTCAAGGCCACCACTGGGATAACAGTCAAGCCACACTGCACCCATTTGTCCTCTACTACATTGTAGATGACAAGCTGAATGTTTTGAATATGTGTGTGATATCAGATTGTATGAATCATGAAACCAATACTGTTCATGCTTTTCTAGAGGTTGTTATCAAACATATTAAAACGGTGATGCCCACTTTGACAGATATACAGTACTTCAGTGATGGTGCTGCATCCCAGTATAAGAATTACAAAAACCTTGTGAATCTTTGCTGCCACAAAGATGATTTTAGAATACCTACACAGTGGAATTTCTTTGCCACTAGTCACGGTAAGAGTCCCTGTGATAGCATAGGTGGCACTGTCAAATGTCTAGTTGCACATGCTAGTTTGCAGGCCACTATCTCTAGACAAATTCTAACCCCTCTAGAAATGCATGATTGATGTTCATCAATGTGAAAGGTATAAAATTCTTTTTATGTATCAGCGACAGATGTCATCAATAGTTGTGAATCGTTCAAGTTAGCGGAAAGGTATAGTTATGTGTCTACAGTCCCAGGTACACGTTCCCATCATAGTTTTGTGCCAGTTGGGGACATGAAACTTGAGATTAGGCCAATTTCAGTAGACACCATCTTTGAAACAGTTTAGATGGGAGGCTTGCAGGGTATCAAGCCACATGAGGTAGGAAAGTATGCAGCTTTCATGTATGACGAAGACTGGTATAAGGGATTGTAGAAGATTGCTCTGATGAACAACACAACTTGCTTGTCAACTTCATGCAGAAGGGTGCAACGGAGAAGTCACTTTCATGGCCACGAAAACATAACATCTGCTAGATTCCTTTCCAAGATGTAATCTGCACAGTTGATGTCCATAGTGCCCAGGGAGCAAGTGGCAGGCAGTATTTCTTGTCTAATTCCGATTTGCAAGGAGTCCTGAAATACTGTGAGAAATGATAGATATCTGATTAATCAATCTGTTTAGAAATGAACTACATGCATGATGATATAGTTATACTGTTAGTGTTTTTGTTCATTTTATGGTTATAACATAGATATATTTTGTGGCACATACAATATCATACTTTCCATTAGTCCGTACAGTGAGGTGTGTAAATACGATAAGTAAATTAGCTAAATCAATGGTGAAATGGTCTGTCCTAATATGCACGAATAAAGGATGGAACAAATAAGATATTTAGTATAGCTAGTGTATAGACCTTCCCCTTCAAGGACAAAAAATTTGAAGGGGTCTTCATGTTTCCATGGGGTCAAAAAGGTCAAAAGTAAAAATCATTTTCTGAAAATCATAAAAATTGACTATATTTGAAACACTATTTCTCAGCTGATATGTATGTTTCTCTGCCAGAAATGGTTTTAAATACAATAAAAGACATATCATCATATCCTATCAGTTATAACTTTTAGTATTGTTTCTAAGTATGAAAATTTTGAATCGGAAGTTGGTTCAGATGTGATGGATTTGTTCAATATTTCAGTTTTTGCTAGCTTATAATTCTTTGATGGTTATAGATGGACTGGTTTTGATTGCTTTTCTGGAATCTATGGTCCTGATTCTCTAGGACCTGAACTTTTCAGACTTATATCTTTCAAACTGCATGTTTTATGAGGCCTCATCGGCGATTTTGAAAAATCGACTTAGTCTCTAAAAAGCCTTTAATATTATGTGGGCCAGATCTCCGGAACCGTTTGAGGTACAGAGCTATAATTTTGCATGTGAAGTTCTTTCATGACATGTATCACCCAAAAATGAAGAAAATCTAAGATGGTCACCGTTTGGCATTGCCTGATTTCATGCGGAATGACTGAACATCCCAATGCAGTGACACTTTATGCATGATGAGAAGAGATATTTTAACCAGGCTCTGAGTCAAGGGTAGGATGAAAAAAACAAAAACAATGAAGAATGCAATAGAGGCCACTCAATGAGCAGGTGGGACATGGTGAGTCTGGTATGGCATATGGTAAATCAGTGAATGAAAGGGGAAATGGGCATGAGAGAGGCAGAGGATGAGCAAAAAGCTTCTGCTTGGTTACTAGGCACTCTAATGTTTGAGGGCACCCAGTAGGAGGTAATAAGCTTGCAACTCCAGTCAAAAGCTCATGTCAGAACTAGTGGAGATCAGAGGGTAAACCGTACAGTCTGTACCCCCATGTCTCCTTGTTCCCATAATATTTCATCCATTTCCCAATGTTTCACCTGACTCATTAACTGTCATATTACTACTTGGTCCTGAGGGCGAGCTTCATAGCCCTGCCATATAGCACTTCCAGTAACCAAATGCATATAGGAATAACCTAAAAATATAAATTAGCACACTTTAGTAACCACAATTAATGTTTTATTGTGTTTGTTTACTGGAAGCCGATTTTGAGCCGTACTATGGGCTAGTATATGGGAGGGGGGAGCTACGCCCTTCCATACCTCCTCCGTTCGCTACACTTGCCCTCAGGAACAGGTAGTAAAATGACAGTTAATGAGACAGTTAGGTGAAACATATTAGGAAATGTACAAAATATTATGGGAACAAGTAGACTCGTGAGTGGGGAAGTGACCTGGGTACAGATCGTAAGGTTTACCAATCAGAGTAATAGAATAATGGAAAAATTACACATATTTTTTTCAACGACCATCTGCCGACTGCCACCAAGGGCATAAGTGAATGTAATTAAGATTTTAGCCTAGTACTAGGCTACTTTAAAAATCTCAATCAAACCAAAGAAAAACAAATTAACAAAATCAAAAACCAAAGAAAATTTTTAAAAAACACACAGAAACCAGAAGAAAGGCAAAGAGAAGAAGGAAGCATGATTGGGCAATCAGGGGGAGGCCAACTGTCATGATTGTTGGGAGGTTAAGGAAACGCCCTGCAACATTTTGCTTTAATTGAGTGAAAAAAGAAAACATAAATTACAATAAGGCAAGAAGCAGAATACGCCCTGCAGAGAAGAGGGTTAAATATTACAGTAATGAATGACATTTATATTGGATAGGCATTATACCTTTAAGGGTAGCAGGTGCTGTATTGTACAATAACATTTGAACTAAAAAGAGGATGGCTTAAGGTTTCATTTAACATATGATTTCATATTAATATATTAGTTTATATAATTCCTGAAATAATAGAGAATTAGTAACAAACTACTACACTCTCACCTTCTCGAAAAAGGAAGGTCAGAGCAAGCACAAACTGCTGGATATACATAGTGAGCATCACAACAAATCAGCATCTACTACTTCCAGGTGAAGTCGGTTTAGGAACAAATCTGGGTCAGGGTGGGGCCGTGGATGGTGACAGAAGTGCACCACCTTAGTTTTGGCCAAGGGAAACTGAAACCTGTGCACTTCAGTATAACGGGAGATGAGATTCAATACTTGTTGGAGTTGATGCTCCAAAAGAGATTGAAATATCATCTATGTAGAGTATAGTGAGAACATCTTCCGGCAGCACAGAAGGTGCGGTGGAGCTAATGTGAGTGTGTGTAAAAGGGCTATTCTCCCACACATTTCTCAGTACCCTCTCCCTCCCTCTGTAAGAATATGTGTGTGTGTGTGAATGGGAATGGGTTTGTTTTGTTTTTGTTTATTTTATGTATAAAATGATTACCATATTTTTTCTTTCTTTCCAGGCGCCATATTCTGGAAAGATAGTAGCTAGTTTTGATATATCACTATAATTAAAACAAAATAGTACTTTGTTTAAAATAATCTTGTATCAAAATACTACTTTGCCCTAAGTAAAGTTAGAGAACTAAATGTTGAATAGTTTGTTGAAAGACCACTCCAGTAGACTTAATCGCCACCATTTGTAAGGAGTGGCGGAGATGGTAGGGTTCTACTAACTGAGCAGAAAGAAGAAATTGTCAAGTCCCGCCAGGACAGAGAGAGAGAGGGCTTTGATAGCTTCAAGACATTACCAAATTATATTGCAGGTTCGAAGGCACCAGTTTTGGTTTGTAAAATGCTTGAGATGCCAATACCCACCTGGGTAACATGTGAGCCCTTCCTTCTTTTTTCTTGGTCCCCTTGTTTGCTTTAGGCCTCCTGTTAGTGACTTCTTGTCTACTGTGTGATCGTTAGTGGCAAAGATATTTTGTTATTAGACTTAGGCTATCCCTTTTACATATACATATAGTCTAATTAAAGGTTCGTTATATAAATTTGTCAGGTAATATTGTGTGTATAGGAGAGAAAATATATATATATATAAATATATAAATACATATATATATAAATATATATATATATAAATATATATATATAAATATATATATATAAATATATATATATATATATATATATATATATATATATATATATATATATATATATATATATATATATATCAGACAGACTGACGGATACAGGACCTGTATAACATGACAGGGGCTGGATCAGCTCCAGGACCTACAACCCTGACCCCTGCTCCGACTGAAGGGGATAAGACTAATGGAATGGATGGCAGTATGATTGAGTCTAAAGAAGATACTGTGAGTGGTAGGAAAGGGGGTGAATGGAAGAGAGTGGAAAGTAAGAGAGGAAGTAAGCATGGTTCTAAGGTTAAGGATATGAAGGCGAGAGGGAAGAGTGTGGATTCGCTATACTCAGATGAGGGAGAGAGTGACGATATGATTGGAATGAGTGAGACCGAGAGTAGCTCTTCGGAGAGTGAAGTGAATGTGGGGAAAGGAATTTTGATTAGGGAAGTGCTAAGGATTGATAAGTTTAGATTGCATGGGGAAAAGAGTATGGATGAGTTCTTCGGGGATTTTGAGCGGTACTGCAAGCTCAAGTACCCGCAGAACAAGGGTCACTGGGTGAGTGTTCTGGGAGATTGTTTGGATGGGAAAGTGTTGGAGTTCTTGCGAGTGATAACGAGTGTGGGAGAGCCAAAGTACGATGTAGTGAAGAAGAGATTGATTGGGCAGGTGAAACGAATGAAAGAGTGTGAAGTATAAAAGGGTGAATGAATTTGAGAAGGCTCGAATGGGAAAGAGTGAAAGTGTGAATATGTATGCACATAGGCTTGAGAGTATGGCAAGAACGAGGTATGGTGATGATGATGTAAATGAATGTAAACCACTCAAGAGAAAGTTTTTGGACACGATCCCGCGAAAGGTGAGTGAATGGCTGAGTGGAAAGAGAGAGAGAGTGAGACTGACAGGTGAACGGTTGATGTGGGAAGATGTGTTGGAACTGTTAGAAGATGAACGATTTGATGATGAAAGCGATCTAGAAGAGGATGGATGGTACAGTGTGAATGTTGGGGGTAAGAAGCCCAGGAGCTTTCATCCCCCCCAGCCGTTTGTCAGCTACAGGGATGCCCTGAAGGCTGCACCAGCTGGAGTGATGTCAAACTTCCTGGGCCGGCAGAATGGATGGGCAAATGGAGGGTGGTCGAATGGAAGAGGGCAGATGAATTTCAAGCGTGGGAACGGATATATGAGAGAGAAACCGAGGTATGTCCCAGCAAACGAGAGATCGAATGGTGGGAGAAAGATTGTGGAATGTCGTCGGTGTGGAAGGAAAGGTCATATGTTGGCAGAATGTAGGTCGACATCTGGTGCATGTTTTGGGTGTGGTAAGAAAGGGCATATGATAAAGGATTGCCAGGAAAGTGCGAAAGAGTGCTTCAAGTGTAAAGAAATAGGCCATTTGAAGAAAGATTGTCCGAGGTTGAATGGGTGAGCAACTGGTGGGGAAAGTATGAAATATGCATGTGGTAATTGTGGAAAGGCTGGTCATTATGCAAGGATGTGTCGTGACCAGAGGAATGTATGTAGCTATTGTGCGATGGAAGGACATTCAAGTGAAAAGTGTTGGATTAGACTGAGAGCGCAAGGTGTGAATGGAAAGTCTGAAGCGGGAAACTGAATGGTAAGAGGGTACCTGCTGAAGTATCCTCTGGGTGCATGAGTGTGAGTAATGTGTTGGTAAGTCTGTCTAGTGTGAAAGTGCTGTCTGGTAGGAAGTATGAGTGTCTGAGTGTTAAGGTGGAATTGAATGGAATTGAGTGTTTGGCTTTAATAGATTCTGGATGCAAGGTGAGCTTGGTGTATAAAGATGTGTATGACAAGGTTAGCGAGAAAGCCCTCCTGTCTGAGTGCAAGGGTAGTTTAGTAGGTATTGGTAATAGGAGAGTGCCTGTGATTGGAATGATAAGGTCAGCTGTTCGAATGCATGGTATGATGATGAATGAATGTGAATTTTCTGTGATTGATAAGGTGAGTAGTGAGTATGGTGTGATTTTGGGGTATAATTTTATGAAAATGAATCAAATGGTTGTGCATCCTGCGAATGATCAGATTGAGAGAAAGATTGGTAAAAAGGGGTGTATAAGTTGTATGTAGGAAAAGATGGTAGCGTTTTGAGGAGTGTGTTTACTGGTATTGAGGTGACTGCTATGGAGAATGTAAGGCTTGTGAAGGGTGAAAGGGTGTCTGTTAGAGTGAGTTGGAGTAAGGATGTTAGTTTGAATGTGGGTGAGAACACTGTGATATTGGATGGAAAGGATGTGTGTTATAAGGTAAGGCGTGTTGCTTGTGCGTTTGATGGCTTGACGAGAATGAATGATCCTTTTGTATGTGTGCAGGCGGACCCCAGTGTGAAATGGCAGGTGAGGGGAATCCAAGTCGGAGATGTACTGGGTCACCTCTCCACTGTCAATGAGGTAGGTATGGATGATAGTACGGATGTCAGGGTGAATGTTGCAGGTGAAGAGACGTGTGAATGGACGTATAATGATGTGAAGAGCATGGAATTGGATGGATGTTTAACTGAGTATGAAAGGGAGGATGTGTATCGAATGATATTTGAACGAAAGGGAGCCCTCAGTAAGAGTGATCTGGATTTTGGGGTTGCAAAGCTCCTGGAATTCAAGATTGTCCTGAAGGAGGACTCCCCAATCTATCAGCGGCCAGGGCATTTCCCACGTCCGGTTGCTGATGAGATTGAGGAGCAGTGCTTGGAATTGGAACCATTGGGGGTGATTGAAGAGAGTGAGAGTCCATGGAATAGTCCAATTGTACCTGTACATAAGCCGGATGGAAGATTGCGTCTGTGTGTGGATTATAGAAAGGTGAATGAAAAGACTGTGAAAGAAAGGTTTCCGATGTGTGTGGTATCTGAGTGTGTGTATAGTATGCATGGGATGGAGTGGTTTACGAAGCTGGATCTGGTACGGGGGTATTACCAGATGCCCATTGCTGAGGAGAGCCGAGCTGAGGCATTACCAGTTCCGGAACCTCAGCTTTGGGTTGGCTAATGCTCCCGGAGCCTTCCAGCGGGCAATGAATGTTGTGTTGAGTAAATTTGCGAGTAAGAATGTGATTGCGTTTATAGATGATATTTTGATTATGACAGACTTTTGAGGAGCATATGAGATTGGTGAATGATGTGTTGAGAATGTTGGAGAGTGTTGGTGTGAAGGTGAAAGTGGCGAAGTGTGAATGGTTTGCGAAAGAAGTGGAATTCCTTGGGCATATGGTGAGTGAGAATGGGTTGCGAAAATCACCGAAGTATGTTGAGAAGGTGCGAATGTTTCCTAACCTGGTGACTGTGAAGCAACTGAAGTCGTTTTGGGGTTTGATTGAGTTCCAGCGAAAGTTTATACGTGATTGTTCTGGTGTGAGTAAGCCTCTGACTGAGTGGATGGGCAAGAAAGGTAGTACGGTTGTCAAGTGGAATGATAAGATGAATGAGGCATATGAGATCTGAAAGAGGCAGCGGCTGAAGATGTTGAATTGGCTTACCCAGATTATAGTGTAAATGTTAAAATGCTTGAATTGTATACAGATGCGAGTGGGTATTGTATGGGAGGTTTTCTGATGCAAGAGCAGCGTTTGAATGGAGAGAATGTCAGGCGAATAATTGGTTATGTGTCCAAAGCTATAAATGTTGCAGAACGAAAGTATTCGACTGTGGAACGAGAGCTGGCTGCGATAAGATATTGTTTGAAAGTGTTGCGTCCATTTTTGTATGGTGTGAGGTTTGTGATCAAAACAGATCATCAACCTCTTGTGTATCTGCAGTGTATGAAGTGGGCTGATAGTAGGATTGCAAGGACTTTGGAAGATTTGAGTGACTTTGACTATGTGATTGAGTATGTGCCTGGTGAACGGAATGGAGTGGCTGATTTGATGTCAAGGTATCCTGGTACGAATGATGAAAATGTGTGTGGAGTGAGTGATCCTGAGTATTTGCCGAAAGGGATTATGAATGGAAAAGAGAGTAAGGGTGGTGGTAATTCCTTGTTTGAGAGTGTATGGAATGGTTTGCAAGATTTGAAGAGTGATGAAGTAGACGTGAGAGTGCCCGATAGTGTGGATGATTTAAGGAAGGAGGTAATGAATGAAGTGTGTAGGAAGCCTGAAAGCATTGGTATGGCAAAGGTGCGGAACTTCATGAAAGAATTGAAAGCGATGTGTATGCAAGGGGTCCCGCCATTTCAGGAAATGTTGATTGTAGTGAGTCGTTTATATGGAGTGATTGTTTATGTGCACTTTGGTGGTGAGAGGCAGATTGTGTACAAGGATGAGAAGATGAAGGGTTTGAATCCTAATGTGGTACATCTGCAATGTTTGAGCAGTGTGCACTACAATTGTGTGATTGAAAAGTGTTCATATATAAGAGAGAAGAATGATTGTCTGGATGAAGATGAGCGTGTGGTGAGTGATGATATGGGAGTTAATGACAGTGTGGATATCAGTGCTGATGTTGGTGTGCTTGTTCCTTCTGTGTATTGCGAACATGGTGGACCTGATATGATGGAAGCGAGAGTGAAAGTTGGTGAAAGGTTGTTCTGTGGTTTGATTGATACTGGAGCGCAAGTGTCTTTAGTAAATGAGAGGATTCTGAGTAAGTATGATGAGTTTAAATGTTGCGAGCATAAACCTGTGAAGTTACGGATAAGTGGATTAGGGAATGGCATGATAGTGGCATGGGAACAGGTTAGTCTGAAAGTGAGTTTGGGTAATGGTGTGAATGTGAAGCATGACTTTGTGATTCTGAAGGATGAGCAAATGCCGTGTTGTTTCTTGCTTGGTGTAGACTTTATGAGATTGAATGATTTGTCTTTGGATGCTGATAAGGATTGTCTTATGAAAGGTGAATGTGAGGTGATGAGGTTGAATGAGTGTGCAAAGAATGTTGTCAAGTTTTGCGGTATGATTGAGTTGGTCATGGATGATGAGAATGAGATTTTAAGTGATGAGGATATTCTAGAGATGCAAGAGATATGTCCTTTTGTTAGTGAGTTGAAGAGGTGTGTAATGATGCGTGTTGATTTGAATGAATGGCCAGAGTGTTTAAGTGATTTTAAAAAGTATGCTAAGGATTTTGTTGTTTGTATGGATGTTGTATATTTTGTGAGGCATGTGAAGGGTGGTGATGATATGTATGTACCTATGATGTCCTTAGTTGGTATGATTGGACTGGTGAAGGTTGTGCATGATAATTATGGGCATATGGGTAAGTTTAAGCTGTGGGAGTGTATGAAGGAGCGTGTGTTCCATCCATTTCTGAGAACTGTTGTGAATGATGTTGCAACTACGTGTGAAAGGTGTCAGAAGCGAAAGGTGCAAGGTGTGCAAGTGAAACCACCGATGTTGAAAGTTGATGTGAAAGAACCGTTTGAATTGGTAGTGATTGATTGTGTGTCTTTGCCGCGTACGAGTGCTGGGAATGTTGGTATGGTTGTTATGGTTGATCATAAAAGTAAGTTTGTGTATGCAGCGCCTGTGAGAGATAAAAGGAGTGTGACTTTTGCGTGTGTGGTTGAGCAGTTGTTTTTTCCTATGTGTGTATGGAAGCCTAGAAGATGTCTGAGTGATAATGGGCCTGAATTCATAGGGGAAGTGTTTGAGCAAATGTTGAGAGAGAATGGTGTGGAGCATGTGAGAACAACTCTGTATGTACCGTCTTCAAATGGATTGGCTGAACGTACTATAAGAACCTTGTGTGAGATGTTGAGAATGATGAGTATGACAGTGAATAACTGGGATGTATGTCTGGGGAGAGTGTTGTGGGCGTATAATTCAACTGTGCATGGTGCAACTGGAATATCCCCATGTCAGTTTGTGATGAATTTTGAAAAGCGAGTGAAAGATAGGTTTCGTTTGAGTGAAAGTGAGCAGAGTGTATGGCGTGAGGCACATGTAAGGTTCCGTTAATTTGAATTAGGTGCAAAAGTATTGAAGGTGAAAGAAGTGAAGGGTAGGTTGAATGTGTCAAAGATGAGTGAGAAGTTTGATGGACCTTATAGAGTTGTGAGAGTTTGGGAAAATGGGGTGACGTATGTTTTGGAGAGTTTGAATGATGGTATGACTGAGAGAGTGCAGGCTCATCAGAGTCAGTTAAGGAGATGGAGAGAACCTTCTGACTACCTGGTGAGCACTCCGGTGTATGAATTGTACAAAGAGAAGGGTAAAGTGCATGATGATGAGAAGGAATGTGGTAGTATGGATCTGTCTGGGAAAGAGCTTGTCTTGGTCTCGAGGAGTAGAAAGTGTACAAGGAAGAGTGAAAGGAAGAATGAAAGTAAGTCTGAGCAGAGTATTTCTGGTATGGGGGATCTTGAAAGGAAGATTGAGTTTTTGCGTAAACAGGTGAGTGATTTGGCTGGTATAAGTAGACGAGTGAGTGAGCTGCCTGTGCCTGATTTTTCTGGTTTTGGGAACAGTATGAATGATCGTGTGTTTGGGCAGAATAAACCTAGTGTGGCTGATTTTTCGGGTTTTACGAATGGTAATAGTAGGGATGAGTTTGATGTAGTGAATGATGAAGTGGCTGATTTTTCAGGTTTCTGGTGGGAACCAGTCGAAGGGGTTTCTGGTATGCCTGTTGAGAATACAGGGGATGTGAGTGACCTGTCTGTTTCGCAAGAATGTACCTTGAGTTGGATGAGAGCTGTGAGTGAGGAGCTGATGAATGGGGGTATGAAGAGTGAGGGTTCTGAACGGAAGAGTATGAAAGAATTCTGTCGTGAGATGGGAGAACTGGTAATGAGGGCTAAGGGTATGGTTGATGAGATGATCAATAGTGATGATGAGATTGACAGGACGACTGACGAACAACCCCGACTAATTGCTATGTGTAGCCAGGGACCAGTAGAAGAGTGTGAATGGGTGCAGAAGGGTGCGATTGAGCACAAGTGGTACTGTGAAGAGTGATTGAAAGGGTTTTGTGAGTGACTGGTCGAATGGCTTAAGGAAGGAGGGGTGTGGTGGAGCGAATGTGAGTGTGTGTAAAAGGGCCATTCTCCCACCCCTTTTCTCAGTACCCTCTCCCTCCCTCTGTAAGAATGTGTGTGTGTGTGAATGGGAATGGGTTTTTGTTTTGTTTTTGTTTATTTTATGTATAAAATGATTACCATGTTTTATCTTTCTTTCCAGGCGCCATATTCTGGAAAGATAGTAGCTAGTTTTGATATATCACTATAATTAAAACAAAATAGTACTTTGTTTAAAATAATCTTGTATCAAAATACTACTTTGCCCTAAGTAAAGTTAGCGAACTAAATGTTGAATAGTTTGTTGAAAGACCACTCCAGTAGACTTAATCGCCCCCATTTGTAAGAAGTGGCGGAGGTGGTAGGGTTCTGCTAACTGAGCAGAAAGAAGAAATTGTCAAGTCCCACCAGGACAGAGAGAGAGAGGGCTTTGATAGCTTCAAGACGTTACCAAATTATATTGCAGGTTCGAAGGCACCAGTTTTGGTTTGTAAAATGCTTGAGATGCCAATACCCACCTGGGTAACATGTGAGCCCTTCCTTCTTTTTTCTTGGTCCCCTTGTTTGCTTTAGGCCTCCTGTTAGTGACTTCTTGTCTACTGTGTGATCGTTAGTGGCAAAGATATTTTGTTGTTAGACTTAGGCTATCCCTTTTACATATACATATAGTCTAATTAAAGGTTGGTTATATAAATTTTGATTGGTATTCTGGTATTTGTCAGGTAATATTGTGTGTATAGGAGAATAGCTATATATATATATATATATATATATATATATATATATATATATATATATATATATATATATATATATATATATATATATATATATATATATATATATATATATATATATATATATATATTTGTTGTGTGAATATTTACCCCATATTTTTGTAAATATAAGCTGTAATTATCATTGTACTTTTTTCTGTTAGTAAAGGATTGTACATACAATCCATTTCATTCTCCTTCGATTTCTCACGTCCGGATTAGTATAGGAAGCGGGTTGGATCGATTGGGGTTAGTCTAAATTTTTCGGCCCGCTACAAAGTTATAACGTTGATGCTCAGGGCAAAGAGTGTGACACTGAGGACACTTCCCTGCTTCATTGCACCAGAGAGGGCTGCTCCCACCTGTATGCAGAATCGATGATCTTAGAAAAACTCTGAAATAAAGATTGGTAGGCGTCCCCTCACCCTATCATGTGGAGTCTCCCTGCTCCTCTAGTGTAGAAGATAGATAGAATAGTGGGATAATATCTGATGAGAAGACTGACCCAGACAACTTGCCAGATCTGACAAACCAACCTGCTACGCATAGTCAAAGACCTGTGGGGGGATTGTGAATGGGTTCAGAATGATCTATAAGAGTATGAAAAGTAGTAAAAATGAAAAGTGTGTGAGTATGATAGCAGAATGAGTGGAGCATTGTAGAGTGAATAAAATAAAAATAGATTGAATGGCATAAGGGAGGAGGGATGTGGTGAATGGTGACTGTGTATGGTTTATGTGTGTGTGAGAGCCATTCTCTCCATTTTGTCCGCTTTTGATTTTCACCACTTTGCCCTTAGTCTGTCCTTTTACCCTTTGATAATTTATCAAAGAGGAGTGCGAGCATTTAGTTACGAAGGAGGGTTGGGATAAATTAAAAATATATTTATTTATTCTTTACAGACTTAGTTTTCTTAATGATTATCTAAGATACAACAGAAATTTTTATTTTAAGGCAAATAGACTGTAGACATTGTGAATCACTACAGAGGAGTTCCCTGTACCACTCAGTCTGCCCCACAATTCCTACATGTCCAGGAACCCCGCAGAAAATAATCTCAACATCTGCATGGCTTACCATAACCGTGGCATCAAAGATATCGAGAACCAGGGAATGCGGAGATTCGAATGCCCTGAGAGGACTCTGGGCACTTTGTGAGCCACTATAAATCACAAACTGGTCTCTGAACTAGGCACGTCGCATTATCTCCTGTACTGAGCTGTGTATTGCAACTAGCTCAGTCGTGAAGACAGAGGCAGCGCCCTGCTGACTTCGAACAGAGGGGATATGGCTTGGAAACCGACCCCCTCTTAGGACTTGGAGCCATCTGTATACACTGGCACGGTTCCAGCCTGACACAAAATGTGCTCCAAAAAAGCAGAACGCAATACTCCAAGCACTTTAAAGCTTTGAGAGCAGAGGCATGGGGACAAATAGTCAAAGGTGGTACCATCCAGGGTGGAGTCCTGGGCAGAATCAGGGGCGCCACTGGCACAAGAGCTATACCCAGCTCTCGAAGAAGTTTCCTAGCCCTAAACCCGAAGGGCTTAGGGTATGACTGGCGTCTCTCAGCAGAATAGGCACCGGCGAGATCAGCTGCGAATGCAGTTAGACTATGGCGAGTGAGGGAGGAGCCAGGCTCTCACGTACAGGCAAATAGTGCACGGAGCAGAGCGAGTGGCATCTCCCTAGCATCGACTAGTAGGCTCTCAATGGGGGACATGCGGAAGGCACCAGTGGCCAAGCAAAGGTCGGTGTGGTGAATCAAGTCCACCTTCAGCAATACACACTCGGCTGTGGATGCATAAAACTTGCATCCATAGTTGAGCTTTGAACGAACAAAGGATCGATAAAAAAGTAAGACCATAGCCCTATCAGCACCCCAGGGGCTCAACATCATGGAACAAAGAATGTTCATGGCATGGGTATAAGAGACCCTAAGGCTGTAAATATAAGCTACCCAGGTAAGGCAGCAGTCAAATAGATCAAACAAATGCTACCATCAGAATCATTTTGTAAGTTATAGCAGTTCATCTATTTTCTTGCTCTACTTGACACTTTTCAAGAGACCAACCTTATCTGTCTTTACACAGATGGAAGGTTGAACTTGTTCAATTGAATCATCTCAGGCGAGCACCTGAGGAATGTAGTCATCATCATCATCCTTTTCTGAAAGTTAACCAACCATGGTCTCCATTTGGAGCTGCTCATTTGGAATGGAATCACTCTTCACATCACTATGGATGCCATCATCCACCTGTATAGAAGTTTTGATCAAACAAGTGTAGACACTAATGTATATACTGCCGTGATGAAGCAAGTCTTGTTTGCCATCTGGTCCAATGACTATACCAGGCCAGTGGCACTCAGATCTATCATTTCTTTTATAATAGACTTCATTGCCACTTTGCAATGCAGGTGGCTGGCTTTGGAAGACCTCAGGGATAGCAGGGTTGCAGACATTGATTGTCTGCCCCAACCAATTCGTGTGAGGGCGAAGCGCTATTGTCGCAGACAAATTTAGGCAGCCTCACGTCCCATTTTGCAGCACTGCATTTATCTGCCCTATATAATGTGAAACTTAGAACAATGAAAAGACAATTAAGGGGGCATCGGGACTTCCCGCCATGGACCCTTATCGCGACCCAAGGGAATTAAGGAAGTCTGTTGGCAATGAATCTCTCTCCCCATCTAAATAATTTTGGGATATATATTCAATACTTCAGAGTTCACAGGCAGATTGTGTCTGAAGCCACCGTTCAGTAAATTAGCCATTAACATCTTCATTATTGAGAGAGAATCGACTACATTCTAATCCAGAGAAGAATTGAGTGATTTTCAAAGAGGTAGTCATCACTCAGTATTGTTCATTTTAGGCGAGCTTCAACCCTTCTCACCACGTCTTTGGATTTTAAGGATCTGAAAAGCCATCCCCGAAGCACCCTCCGTTTGCCTCTTAAAGATAAGAGGCCCCAATTTTCCGATGTTTGGATTGAGCGTCTCATGAGATGCCCACAAGTTCAAGGTCGAACTTGCCTCCCTGGTCCTACTCGCCGCACATCAAGGTAAAAGGGATTTAACTCCCACTTTGTCATGCTCATCCCACCTTTACCTCAAGGATCCCCTTTGCTCTAGAACTTGCATAATTGTAAGATCATTTCTTAATTAATTATCCCTCGGTTCAAACTTAATTGATAGTGTCAATCATCTTAGCCATGAACAGTCAATATTTAATTGCATTTCCATTTAATTTGCCCTATATGTGTATATAATCTTTAGTCCTATTAAAGTATATTTTTCTAGTCGTGTTTGAATATTCCATGGCCTAGCAACTGTGTATATAAAGCATTCTTAGAGCTATCCCCAGGTGGGGCCTTAATTTCAGTCAGCTAGTAGGCCAGTGTGCGTAAAACAGCGTACACCTGGTCATACCA
The DNA here is from genome assembly GCA_963969495.1 of Ceratothoa steindachneri. Taxonomy (NCBI): domain Eukaryota; kingdom Metazoa; phylum Arthropoda; class Malacostraca; order Isopoda; family Cymothoidae; genus Ceratothoa; species Ceratothoa steindachneri. The sequence continues at coordinate 81,409,267 of OZ018326.1, read as the reverse complement.
CAACAGTAAAATTAGCAGTTATATTTCCAATCTAGCAGGGCAATTTAACACGCTTGAGATGAGAGTGTCACACCATCTCCAACGATAAACGTAGAGCTAGAAGATTCTTCAAAAAATTGTGAACCCTGAAAATCTGTTAAGGATAACAAGTAACTGTCCAGCCACTGGCTACCAAGCACTGTAGTCAAACAACCTGTATCTAATACTGCACAAAACTTAGATACGCTCATTAAAGACTGTAGCTTTGTTTCCTGCGAAGGTTTATTTGTGTAACACATAAAAAATGACAACTACACATATTCAGTTCAGTCATCATCCTTTTAGCAGTATTCTCATAGGCGTGAGGGTAATGCTGTTCCCAATGCAAATGGAAGTCACAAATGAGACACCTAGAAATCACCCCATCATGCCTCACAGGATTTAGCCTTCTTCTGGCTGGTCCAAGCTAGTGATGGTATATGTACCGTGATTGCAGCGACCACAGTGCCTAACCAATGTGAAATCTGAATTGTCACTGACACTGGAAAACTGGTACCATCTTCACTTTCAGCATGGAGGAAGTAACATCAGGGGATGAAGAAAGTATGCGATGTTAGAACCAAAAACACATTTCAGAACACACTTCATAGTGTCATAATTCACAGTAGTAATAATAGACATCACTAAGTGTACATCACTCTCTGACAAATAGCACAAAGCCAGAAGCATAAATGCCATAACAGAATCAGGTAACATCATCTTTTCACTTCTAAACTTGAAAGATAAATGTTCAAATTCAATAAAAAAAATCTAATCTTTACATTTTCTGAATGCTGTAAGCCTTACAAATTATGAAAAGCACTAAACTACCTTCTTCCTTAATCCAGTAAAAACAAAACATTAAGTTTCTTTAGTAACACATTAAGTGCGCAGATGCCTAGACGAAGTATCTGATACCAACCTTCAATTGTTGATAACTTGAGTTTCACTTCAGCCATCAGAGTGAGAGGAGGTGCGTTCTTTTTGTCTGTTTACTTAGAATAAGAATCTAGTATTAAAATCATGACCCATATGTGTGTGTCACAGCACAACAAGAGCCTTTACTACTTTTTCACTGCTTTGTGACCCAACGATGGGTCAAATAGTATGCAGGTTCAAGTAGAATTATAGGTAAAAATCACAAGATAAAAGAGCTTATTTATACAATTCTAGTGAGGTATCAAGCTACATACAAACCAGAATAAAAAATTGTTATTGATGAAAATTTAGTACCTTTTAGAAGAAACCTTTCTTTCAAGCAGTATATTCCTGGAAAAAGCCATAAATATAGTTGCAAATTATTCAAAATATGCACTCTAGATGGATACACTCTTAACTTAAAAGTGTAGTGGCCAGCAGGAATTTCATCCACCATTAAGTACAACTGAATCTCTTGTTCTAGGTTTATTGGGAAGTTATGTAGACCAAGGGTGCACATTATTTGCTGTTATTACAATACCAAACATTTTGCCAAGCACTTGATAAATAGAAAGACTTATCTTTGTGGGACTCTCCGTTCTAATAGGAAGAATATACCTAAAGTTATTGGAACAAATTTTAAAAAAGGTGAAATTAAAGCCCTAGAAAGCAAAGCTGGAGTTGAAGTATTCAACTGGAGAGACAAAAGGAAAGTATTGACCATTTTCACTGTGCCTGAACATGGGGCTAATCTTATCCCCTCAGGTAAAGTAATATGGAATGGAGGAGTCAAAAAGCCTCAGAGTGACTCCTACAATAAAGCTAAAAAGGGTCTAGATAGTTCAGATCAAACGTCACTCTATTATACAAAATCATAAAAATCGTATAGAAAAATAGCTTTTGAAGTCTAGGTAAATGAATTCAAAGTGCTTGGGTGATATATAATAAATTTTATGCATCCAAAAAAATGTCTTTTCAGGCTTTCAGTCACTTATACTTTCTTTGACCTGTGGTAAGCCAAAGGAAGAAATTAAGAGGGAAAAAATAAGAGTCTAAATATGTATATCTTGCTCAACATCATCTAGCCATCAAACGCAAGAAGCTGATGGCCTAAGAAACAAATCGAGGAAAGAGTGCAGAGGGTGCTATTAATTGATAGCATCCAAAAAGGCAAGAAAAGTTACAAAATTTTTCAATCAATGCGATAGAAAGTCATTTTTATGCCTTTCCTGTTTCAATTTGAAGCATGACTAAGTTTTATCTGAAATCATTCATAAAAATAAGATATGCATTAATTGTAAGAAAAAAAAAATTCGCCATATTATGTTTTTTGACCTTTGAAGTTTGTATTAATATGATTAATAGGGAAATAATGAATAATTATTATCCCTAAAATATACTTAAAAAAAAAAAATTGCGAAATGCATTAAAAATGGAACTTCTGTGACTACCATGTGGGTTGCAGGGCAGGTAATGTGTCAACTTCATCATTTTATTTGAATCCGCTATATTTAATTCTGACAATGCTGCTCTAGCCTTACCAGACAGAGAAAGATGTATAACCAAGCTACCTCATGCTGTGACAAAGAGGGGGTTTAAAACCATATTTGTATAACACATTTTCAGTTCACATAATTCAATTCTTCATCCAATTTAGGTGGCCAATTAGATGAACAAACACTAGAAGATGATGCCATAACCATGCTCTGCTACCAAATGTTAAAAGTCTGAACACATTCGCCATTAGGTCAACTCTCTTCCTCCATACAGTCAGCCCTGACATTTTATAGCCAGCTGTGATGTCACATATGTGCTTATCCTCCATAGAGTCAGCCCTGACATTGTATAGCCAGCTGTGATGTCGCATATGTGCTTATGTGTGATTGGCTGACTATAAACAAAAGACAATTATGGAAGAATACACTGCCACATCAACACAAAATTATAATAAATAATAAATGAAAATGATAACAATAATACTAATAATAATAAAGATAAAGTCAGCAGTGAGATAGAGTGAGAGGGAAACACACCAACACCTTTCCCAACCCCCCATCAGAGTTCACATCAACCCAGTAAAGGGGTTGTGTTTTTTGTTTGCTTTTTTTTATGGGGCTATCTGGTGACTGTCCACTTGGGCATAGATCTGGCGACCGACTGCCCACTTGGGCATAAGTCGCCGCAAACAAACAGCCTAGTTCTAGGCTACTTTAAAAGATTTGTACAGAAAACAACAATAAAAAGAAATAATTAGGAAGCAATAACAATAACAAAACAATAACAAAAACAACTAAACCTAGTTAAATTAAAGGTCAAAAAGTCAACAAGTCCACCAGTCAATGTGCGCAAAGATCACCCAGATTGGGACATTCAAGAAGAATGTACCGAACAGTCTTGGGGACAATGCAGCCTTCACACTAGGGCGCAGGCGAGCGCTCCATCAAATGGCGGTGCATCCTGCAAGCGTGTCCAATTCGGAGATGACAGAGAGCAACGTGAAGCCTTCGCCGTATTGGGGGGTAGGTCCATGGGAACAGTCGCGGCGCAATAGCACGCAACTTTAAGTTCCCTTCGACCATCTCCCATCTTCTTTGCCAAGCAGTCCTAAGAGCTGCCGTATTCCTGCCATGTAGTCGGTGTGAGGAAGAGCGAAACACTGGTCCAGTTACAGTCCTCGCGGACCCTTTGGCGCCCTCATCGGCGGGCTCATTCCCCGCAATTCCTACATGTCCTGGAACCCAGCAGAAGATAATCTCAACATCTGCCCGGCTCGCCAAAACCGTGGCGTCACGGATATCGCGAACCAGGGGATGCGGAGATTCCAATGCCCCGAGAGCACTCAGGGTGCTTTGTGAGTCGCTATAGATCACAATCTGGTCTCCGATCCGGGCACGTCGCGTAATCTCCCGTACAGAGTGGTGAATTGCCCCCAGCTCGGCCGTGAGGACAGACGCAGCGCCTGGCAGAGCCCCGCTGACTTCAAACAGAGGGGATACGGCGTGGAAGCCGACCCCCTCTTGGGACTTGGAGCCATCCGTATACACTGGCACGGTTCCAGCGTGACACGAGGTGTGCTCCAAAAAGGTCGAACGCAATATTCCCGGCGCTCGACAAGCTTTGGGAGCAGAGGCGTGATGACAAATAGCCAAATGTGGTACCCTCCAGGGTGGCGTCCTGGGAAGAACCAGGGGCGCCACCGGCCCGAGAGCTATACTCTCGAAGGAGTTTCCTGGCCCTAAACCCAAAGGGCTTAGGGTATGACTGTGGTCCCTCAGCGGCATAGGCACCAAAGAGATCAGCTGCAGTGAGAGCTGTTGGCGACTCAGGGATGCGCCGGGCTCACGCATATAGGTGAGTGATGCACTGTACGTGGCATCTCCCCACCTTCCGCAATAAACGCTCAGCTGCGGATGCATAAAACTCGCATCCATAGTCGAGCTTCGAACGAACAAAGGATCGATAAAAAAGTAAGCGCCCCAAGCGCTGAATGTCACGGAATGGAGAATATCCATGATGCAGGTACAAGAGACCCTAAGGCTGCGAATATGAGCCTCCCAGGTGAGGTGTCGGTCAAATACAAGACCAAGGAAACGGTGCGACTCAACCACACCCAGGCGCACCCCATTAACAAATCTGGGTCGAAGTGGAGCCGTGGATGGCGGCAGAAATGCACCACCTTAGTCTTGGCCAAAGAAAACCGAAACCTGTGCACTTCGGCATAGCGAGAGACGCGGTTCAATACCTGTTGGAGTCGACGCTCCAGAGTTGGCATCTGGGCCGCGCCAAAAGGGATCGAAAAGTCGTCCACGTAGAGCGTAGCGAGAACATCTTCCGGCAGGACCGAGGTGATGCCATTGATGCTCAGGGCAAAGAGTGTGACACTGAGGACACTTCCCTGTGGGACAGTAAAAGTGTAAAATAGAAATGTCTTAAAGGAATAAAATGCAGGTAATCTCAATCTAGTTTGAGACTGCTAGAGTCACTGGGGCCGAAAAGGTGTGCCACTCCTCCAGGTACATGTAATAGCCTAAATGGGAAGCACCTAACAGGGATGGTGGTGAGAGATATCTCAGATTCTGTCATACCTGTCTATCATATGTAGGATTTTCAAACCTTTCAAGAGTTACCTCCTTGACTGCATTAATGAATGAATGAATAGTGCCAAAAATAAATGCTGCAAAGCCCAAACGGACTAGCCCACAGCCACTGCATTAATGATGGTGTTCATACTAAACTCATGCCTGAAAGATACCCAAGCAGATGGTCATTGCCAGACAAGTTCCCCAAAGATGGTAGCTCCGAAATGAGAAGCCACAGGCAGGCATGATCAGAAAGGACCCCCTTAATAATCCTTAACAGGATGACCAGAATCTGGAGATGAAATTTGACAAACCCAGAAGTAGGACCTGAGACTTTTAGTTGGTTGGGCAGCCAACAAGACAGTAAAGCCCTGCCTACCCACCTGAGCAGTACAGCCTTCAGCGCTCAGGAATGGGGTTATTAGGGGTTTTAAACCCCCTCTTTTACACAGCATGAGGTAGCTTGTCAGGTCTTCAATATTAAATAAAACACTGAAATGACACTAGGATGTTTTAAAAGGGTTCAAATAAGGACCTTCAAGATAATACCAGTTTCTTTTGGTAGTGACTGTGTACTAGTGAGTTACCACCACCATCTTCACCTTCCTTATGGGTGATGGAGCAGAGGGCACAAGGTCCTCCAAATGTTAACTGTGCTATGGTTGTCCATAATACACCAGATATCTACATAAATCTGAATGAATGAAAAGACATTTTAAAAAGGCATAGATGAGGACCAAAAAGAGAGCACCAATTTTCTCTAGGCAAGCCCTGTAGTGGTGACAATTACAACCACGATCTTCACCTTTCTTGCGGTTGATGGGGCTGGGAAGATGCAAGGTCCTCTAAATGTCAACTGTCAGCAAACACCTAAGGGAGCATTGGGGCCTGGGGAGCATGGTACTCATCCAGATGCCAGGTGGAGTGCTGAGAAAAGGTGTAGCTGATCAATTGAGTCTTCCTTCAGTTCTTCATGCTGGGAGGGAAGGGGGGCTGTGTCAAAAACCATTGTAGATCCAAATTTATATTTTGATTTCTCATAGTTGGGCAAAGGCCCAAAATGTTAAATTAGAAATACAAAATACCTTTCAGAAGCCAATCCAGGGAAAGAGGCATAGGGTAACATCAGGAGTCTTCAAGTTACATATGTGGCCACCTCTTGAGCCCACTGATGAAATCATCTTTAAGAGTGGTGACTTCTACTTTGGACTTGGACTAGAGGTCAAGGGATAAGGGAAGAAAGGAGGTAAGAGCTGCCTGGCAGCTAGACTTTGAAAAGTCACCATCCAGGGAAACATCCTTAATTTTATATGATTTTTATTTGGGGTATAAGTGGTCAAGGGGGTGGAATAAGGGTCTAAAATAGATATACAATAGTGAAATCGGAGAATGATTATAGACATTTTATTTTCTTGAGATTATAATAAAGAAAATAACACATGGCTGATGGACTCATAGCCTATATTCTATCTACATGGAGTTAAAAGTCTTGCACTTCTAAGCTCTTTCTAAAATCTTGTTGCAGCAATATTTAACATCAAAGAAATAACTTTGTTCTTTATGATTTGGTCTGAACACCCTCTCAGTAAGTATACTTTCAGTGAACAACACATTCTTATTTTCACTACCTCAAGCACTCAGCTACCCAAGGTCCAGACATCATCACTAACATACAGCTCAGACAACATGGAATACAAGTGCTTACCAACATTGTAAACCACAACTACTCACACACTGCATATCTGGAAGCATGGTAATGTTCATAATCCATAAACCCAACAAGGACACTACACTTACACTACCTTCCTCCCACTGTCTCATCAGTCTCCTCTGTACCCACTTTAAGTCATAGAATGCCTACTCCTAAACCAGATGCCTCTACACGTTACCACTCAACAAATACACTTATAGACCTTACTCTAAGAATATGATGGTATCAACCAAGCACAACTACACAGGACATTGCACACCTTTTAACAGAACAGAAAAGCAAAGCTTTCAAAGCCATCCCCTGCCACAACCTCAGGAATAAATTATACAACATGCAAAACACAAAAAGATAAATGGCTAACTATTTGGTGGGTGACATTTACTGGCCAGTTAACAAGGAGAAAAATTACTTCACAAATGGTGACCCCCTATGGTTCCATTCCTTCCCTCACACAATCTTTGCATGCATGACATACCCACACTACCTCCACACCAGATACACATAGCTTCATATGCGGACAACAAAATTCTAACATGCATACACAAAAAGACAAAGCCACTCATCTCTTCCAGCCCTACCTCAATATTACACACCTGGTTCACTGCAAACAGACTGAAATCAGCTCCAACCAAATCTGCAATGAGTCTCCTTATCAGACACATCAGAATATGGCTTCACTCCACAGCTGACAAAAACAAAACCCCTATTCCACACACCGAAAATTCTTGTTATTACAATATGTCAATGACATTCAAACATGTCATAAACAAAAAACAAATGGATAACAAGATTTAATACCATAAAGCTCTTGCTAGCCGAGTGGATGCATCTTTGGTCTGCCAACATCGCGGTACTGGGTTCGATCCCGACAAGAGTGGACACCAATGTCAGCACACAGAGCTCTTGCTACCAATTACTGGTTTTTCTGTGCTCAGCCCTGTAGTGGGTGGGTAGATCTTTCACTTCTCATTACACAAATAGTCAATTACAACACTACTTTCTTTCCTCTCCCATCTTAGCAGCTCAACACACACATTCTCTCTGTTCCAAGGAATCCTGCTGATGGGTATCTATATCTACATCCTGGCTTTGATGTGGTGCCCTCAGACTCACAAACAATTGTCATAGTGACCTATATGTCTATTTCATTATCCATTCAGGATTCGCCTGAATAAAGGCAGGTTGGTGAACTACAACTACTAATTAACACTCTCAAATTACTCATGTGCATATTTGTACAAAACAAAGCAGCCACAACCACACTTTATAAACAATTCACACGTGCTCAGTAAAGGACTATGCAAGCCCTGTTTGGGTCCATAAACTGTCATAAAGATTCTTAAACTCTCCAGACCATAAAAAAACAAAGCCCTAAAAACAATCACAGCTATACACAGATGACCTATATTTTGGAGCCTCAGTCTCCACAAAATTAGAGCACCCACTACACTGCATGAAAGAACTCCACAATCCCATAAAGAAACATAAAACATCTAATTTATACTACATTAGAAATAAACTGTCCACTCTCGCACCTCACCCATCCCACACACACAAACCAGCTTCCAAAACCTTCACACTCACCTCAGTCACTGCTCTATCCACTCATTTTCACACATCTTGATACATTCAAGACCCCCTGATATCCTTCTGAATCCTCCCTACCTCATCATGAGGACTGAGAAATAAAAGGCATCGAAAATAAACGCACATCAGACATGGATGGATGTGATCAATGTGGATGTCTATTCAGAATAAAACACCACACACCAAATAAACATAATGCAAGACTTTCCTGCACACACATGGGAAAACATGGTACAGGCCATATCCTTCCTCAGAGCTGCTTAGCCAAACAGCTTGAGGAAGAATAACAACAACCAGTTCAAAAAATTTGTATTATTCACTTAGATTAAAAATTGCTGATGCTTTGTTATATTTCTATTTTTAAGAAATATGCATAATGTTATATATATTTTTTATAAGTAAATTAATATAACTAATAGAACATTGCATTTCTTTTAGTATGTTTGTATCATAATTTGAAGGAGAAATATACAAAAGTTTAGAGCCCAAAGTTCCAGTAACTCAAAATGACCTCCTACAAGAATAGGAATAGGTCTAGAGTGAGATTTTGGATTCAGCAAAGGAATGCAGTTTTTTCTTATTATTTTTGAAATGCTGACTTTTTAATAAACCTGCATTTAAATATTAGAATAATTATTCATATCAAATCAATTTTGAAAACAAATGAAAAAAATAAAAATGTTTCTCAAAACTTTTGGCTATGACTACACTATAATAGTACTTTCAATAATTAAGGCACAGAAATTCATAATTATATTGTTATAACAAAAAATAGATTGGTAACCGTCTTGTCAATGTTTTGAACCAAAACAATAATGCTAGGGTTAGGTGGTGAGTTGGGGTTTTTTTATCTATATTTAGGGTAGGTTATTTATTTGGGGTTTGCTTAGCTTGTTTTTAGTAGTTAGTTAGGTTTTATGTGTTTTTTCAAACCATTAAGGAACCAAACAAGAAGCTTATTCTAGTCAACTTGTTGTGGTATAGCTTAAAATGGCTTATTTTTGTGAAACAATGGTGATTGCATTCTTGCATGAATATTAGTCATTAATCTGTAAATTACTATACCTCAACATATATAAACAACCTAATACCCCTAACCTTTTACATCATAGTTAAATTAGAATCTTACCCAAATGGGATGTTAATCATCATTGTCAGGAATAGGTATTTAATGAATCTCTGTGCACACTCTCTGCACAGCTTATGAGATACCAACAAGACTAAGAGCAGCAAATAATAGTTCAATGACTAAGAAAATACTAGCTAATAACTCACAAACTAGTGCTTTCCACCCCCACCCCCAAAGCAATAGACAATTTAGATAGGCTTAAAGAATACATTCTGTAAACAAAAAGTTGATAATCTAAAGAATTACCAATTGATGTTTTTTCAATCACTGTACTCTTGTATATTTCAAACTTAACACATTGGCATACAAAAGATTAAGAATAAATGGTAAGAAAGAGAATTCAATAGTTTGTCTGAAGTAGAACCAGTTGTAAGAAAATGAGAGAGAGGGAGATATGAAGCTAATCTTAATGGGAATGTCAACAATTTCCAGCAATGTTACCTTAATTCTTAGCATTTCAGCAGTTTTGATGAGGCGAGTAAGATCATTTTGCGCAACACTGACAATACCCTCATACATATAGGTGAGAAGCGCTTCTAAGTCATCTGGATGCACATCTCTCAATACAATGATAGGATGCTTGCAAGGAGTGCGCTCTAGCATGGCATCAAAATATTCGCTGCAGGCAGAGAGCACAAGTTTATGAACAGGGTAAAACTTGCCTTCACATGCAAGAGTAGCATCACTGTAGCGGTCCTGGAATTGAGAAAAAAAAGTTAGGTCAATATGTATATCACTTAATTGGTGTAGAGAGAAGCACATTGTTATTAAGGAGCAATGAAGTAGTGAGATTGATGTACACCATCCACAATTTTATGAGAGTGTTATGGATCATGAAAACAGTAAAAGAGTGGATAAAATATAAAAAAAAATTAAATAGAAATGAACAATTACATTGAGTAATAATGTGGACATCTTGATCCAGTTAAGGATCTGTGAAATTTCTTCGCATTTTTAAAGCAACTTGACATATACTCTCTTGTCCATGAAATTTAACATTGATGAGGTTTGTAATTGTACTTGTGTGTGTAGGTAGGTAGGTGTATATATATATATATATATATATATATATATATATATATATATATATATATATATATATATATATATATATATATATATATATATATATATATATGCATTATTAAAGTCAACAACTGCAGCAGTGTTAGTGATTTTGACTTGCAATTTCTTGATTTGCCTTACAAGTCTCTTAACAGGATCTTCGAGGAGAGAAAATAGCTACAAAGGACATATTTTATTCCTAGACGTCTTTCGACTGCAGTGGGTCATCTTCAGAGAAAGAGAAATATGGTAGTAACTCTTCAGGCATAATGTGAGCCTCAGACGTGAGTTACTTACTTTAATCATTTTTGTGTCAGATTTTCTCAATTTTGATTTCTTGAAGTTAGATATTTTATGATTTGCTCCCATCTTTCTCTATTATACACCTCATTTTTTTGCACTCCTAATATCGCTATGTGCCTCTATATTCTTCTTCCATGTTTTCTTGGGTCTACCTTTTGGCCTTCTTCCATCTACCTCCAACTCAATCACCCTACCAAGTGCCTCTTCTTCATCTCTGCTTCACATCTCCAAACCATCTCAATCTTTTTCTTCTCAGAACTACATCCAGATCATCAATACCACACCTTCTAGCTTCCTCTTCACTCCAAACTCTATCTCTCCATGTTACACCAGCCATGTACCTCAACATTCTCTTATCACAGATCATCAGCACCTTTCCCAACCTCTCTATGAGTCCCCAAGTCTCTGATCCATAAGGTAAGACTGGTCTGACAGATGCATCATAAACCTTTCCATGGTTCCTAAGTGGGATATCCCTGTTGATAAGTAGAGTGGCTGCTGCTACTCTACCATGAACTGCACTCTCCCCACCTCCCTCTACCATCCAGTACATCACCCAAATAACAAATGTTCAACTACCTATACCACCTGTCCATCAACAACAATGGTGTTCTCCACTCTAGAGAGTGTTTCTCCTCCTTACACACTTTGAACAAACAAAATTTTGAGCATGATTAATATTCCTTAGGCCTGAACACCTCCTATGCACCCTGTCATGGTATGACATTACATTATATCAATACCATATTATATCTATGGGGGAGGGACCAATAACTTAAAGGCGAACCAATAAAGGGACGGTGTGGTGGAGCGAATGTGAGTGTGTGTAAAAGGGCCATTCTCCCACCCCTTTTCTCAGTACCCTCTCCCTCCCTCTGTAAGAATGTGTGTGAATGGGAATGGGTTTGTTTTATTTTTGTTTATTTTATGTATAAAATGATTACCATGTTTTTCTTTCTTTCCAGGCGTCATATTCTGGAAAGATAGTAGCTAATTTTGAGATATCACTATAATTAAAATAATATTCTACTTTGCTTAAAATAAACTTTTATCAAAGCGTCATATTCTGGAAAGAGAGAGTGGAAGTGTGGACTGATAGCAAGAGGGGTTCTCTAGACGAGTGCTCCGCCCAGCCCTGAGACGGAGGGCTTTCGTGCCTCTCTAACCACCTGAACCGCCATACCCGCCTTCATTGACAATCCTGCCTCCTTCTAAGTTAGCCTACTACCACCCACCTCCAGCACACAAGTGATAGCGCGTGCCCCCTTTTCGTTCAGTTGTGGTTGTGTTTTTTTTTGTTTTGTGTAGAATATAAGTAAATTGTTGTATTCGCCGGTTATAAAATTCTCGTTTGGTATCATATTTGGATTGGGAAATCCAGCCTCATTTTGAAGTGTGCACACTTCCCTTGTGAATATAAATTGCTGTAAATATAACTGTAACTATCATTGTATTTTTTTTGTAAGTAAAGGGACTGTAAATACAATCCGTTTTATTCTCCCTCAATTTCTCAAGTCCGGACAGTGTAGGAAGCGGGTTGGATCGATTATCGATTGGGATTAGAGATATATTTTTGGCCCGCTACATTTGGCGCCCGAATAGGGACGTGAGACTTCGAAACTGGGAGCGTGACTGGATTGGATTGCAGTCCATACCCAATTAGTGTGACAAGTAGTTTGATTGATTTTTCCCTCCTCCTATCTTTTTACTAACTTGGGAACAATGGCTCTAGCAGAAACATTGAATGAAGAAGTAGTGCGATTGAGACTGGAGTTGAGAAAGAAAGAAGAGGAGTGTGAAATGTTGCAGGGAATGATGGAGGGAATGGAGAATAAAATAAAAGGGATGAATGAAAAGACTGATAAGATGATGAAGGAAATGGGAGACCGACAGGATCAGACGGACCGACGGATGCAGGACCTGTATAACATGATGACAGGGGCTGGATCAGACCCAGGACCTACAACCCTGACCCCTGCTCCTACTGAAGGGACTCTGCTAAATGGAATGGATGGCAGTATGATTGAGTCTAAAGAAGATACTGTGAGTGGTAGGAAAGGGGGTGAATGGAAGAGAGTGGAAAGTAAGAGAGGAAGTAAGCATGGTTCTAAGGTTAAGGAAAGGAAGGCGAGAGGGAAGAGTGTGGATTCGCTATACTCAGATGAGGGAGAGAGTGACGATATGATTGGAATGAGTGAGACTGAGAGTAGCTCTTCGGAGAGTGAAGTGAATGTGGGAAAAGGAATTTTGATTAGGGAAGTGCCAAGGATTGATAAGTTTAGATTGCATGGGGGAAAGAGTATGGATGAGTTCTTCGGGGATTTTGAGCGGTACTGCAAGCTCAAGTACCCGCAGAACAAGGGTCACTGGGTGAGTGCTCTGGGAGATTGTTTGGATGGGAAAGTGTTGGAGTTCTTGCGCGTGATAACGAGTGTGGGAGAGCCAAAGTACGATGTAGTGAAGAAGAGATTGATTGGGCAGGTGAAACGAATGAAAGAGAGTGTGAAGTATAAGAGGGTGAATGAATTTGAGAAGGCTCGAATGGGGAAGAGTGAAAGGGTGAATATGTATGCACATAGGCTTGAGAGTATGGCAAGAACGAGGTATGGTGATGATGATGTAAATGAATGTAAACCACTCATGAGGAAGTTTTTGGACACGATCCCGCGAAAGGTGAGTGAATGGCTGAGTGGAAAGAGAAAGGAGAGAGTGAGACTGACAGGTGAACGGTTGATGTGGGAGGATGTGTTGGAACTGTTAGAAGATGGACGATTTGATGATGAAAGCGATCTAGAAGAGGATGGATGGTACAGTGTGAATGTTGGGGTAAGAAGCCCAGGAGCTTTCATCCACCCCAGCAGTTTGTCAGCTACAGGGATGCCCTGAAGGCTGCACCAGCTGGAGTGATGTCAAACTTCCTAGGCCGGCAGAATGGATGGGTAAATGGAGGGTGGTCGAATGGAAGGGGGCAGATGAATTTCAAGCGTGGGAACGGATATATGAGAGAGAAACCGAGGTATGTCCCAGCAAACGAGAGACCGAATGGTGGGAGAAAGATTGTGGAATGTCGTCGGTGTGGAAGGAAAGGTCATATGTTGGCAGAATGTAGGTGGACATCTGGTGCGTGTTTTGGGTGTGGTAAGAAAGGGCATATGATAAAGGATTGCCAGGAAAGTGTGAAAGAGTGCTTCGAGTGTAAAGAAATAGGCCATTTGAAGAAAGATTGTCCAAGGTTGAATGGTGGAACAACTGGTGGGGAAAGTATGAAATATGCATGTGGTAATTGTGGAAAGGCTGGTCATTATGCAAGGATGTGTCGTGACCAGAGGAATGTATGTAGCTATTGTGCGATGGAAGGACATTCAAGTGAAAAGTGTTGGATTAGGCTGAGAGCGCAAGGTGTGAATGGAAAGTCTGAAGCGGGAAACTGAATGGTAAGAGGGTACCTGCTGAAGTATCCTCTGGGTGCATGAGTGCGAGTAATGTGTTGGTAAGTCTGTCTAGTGTGAAAGTGCTGTCTGGTAGGAAGTATGAGTGTCTGAGTGTGAAGGTGGAATTGAATGGAATTGAGTGTTTGGCTTTAATAGATTCTGGATGCAAGGCGAGCTTGGTGTATAAAGATGTGTATGACAAGGTTAGCGAGAAAGCCCTCCTGTCTGAGTGCAAGGGTAGTTTAGTAGGTATTGGTAATAGGAGAGTGCCTGTGATTGGAATGATAAGGTCAGCTGTTCGATTGCATGGTATGATGATGAATGAATGTGAATTTTCTGTGATTGATAAGGTGAGTAGTGAGTATGGTGTGATTTTGGGCTATGATTTTATGAAAATGAATCGTATGGTTGTGCATCCTGCGAGTGATCAGATTGAGAGAAAGATTGGTAAAAATGGGGTGTATAAGTTGTATGTAGGGAAAGATGGTAGTGTTTTGAGGAGTGTGTTTAATGGTATTGAGGTGACTGCTATGGAGAATGTAAGGCTTGTGAAGGGTGAAAGGGTGTCTGTTAGAGTGAGTTGGAGTAAGGATGTTAATTTGAATGTGAGTGAGAACACTGTGATATTGGATGGAAAGGATCCGTGTTATAAGGTAAGGCGTGTTGCTTGTGTGTTTGATGGCTTGATGAGAATGAATGATCCTTTTGTATGTGTGCAGGCGGACCCCAGTGTGAAAGGGCAGGTGAGGGGAATCCAAGTCGGAGATGTACTGGGCCACCTCTCCACTGTCAATGAGGTAGGTATGGATGATAGTACGGATATCAGGGTGAATGTTGCGAATGAAAAGACATGTGAATGGATGTATAATGAGGTGAAGGACATGGTGAAATTGGATGGATGTTTGACTGAGTATGAAAGGGAGGATGTGTATCGAATGATATTTGAACGAAAGGGAGCCCTCAGTAAGGGTGATCTGGATTTCGGGGTTGCAAAGCTCCCGGAATTCAAGATTGTCCTGAAGGAGGATTCCCCAATCTATCAGCGGCCAAGGCATTTCCCACGTCCGGTTGCTGATGAGATTGAGGAGCAGTGCTTGGAATTGGAGCAATTGGGGGTGATTGAAGAGAGCGAGAGTGCATGGAATAGTCCAATTGTACCTGTACGTAAGCCGGATGGAAGATTGCGTCTGTGTGTGGATTATCGAAAGGTGAATGAAAGGACTGTGAAAGAAAGGTTTCCGATGTGTGTGGTATCTGAGTGTGTGTATAGTATGCATGGGATGGAGTGGTTTACGAAGCTGGATCTGGTACGGGGGTATTACCAGATGCCCATTGCTGAGGAGAGCCAGCCAGTAACTGCCTTCTCTTCCTCAAAGAGGCATTACCAGTTCCGGAACCTCAGCTTTGGGTTAGCTAATGCTCCCGGAGCCTTCCAGCGGGCAATGAATGTTGTGTTGAGTAAGTTTGCGAGTAAGAATGTGATTGCGTTTATAGATGATATTTTGATTATGACTGAGACTTTTGAGGAGCATATGAGATTGGTGAATGATGTGTTGAGAACATTGGAGAATGTTGGTGTGAAGGTGAAAGTGGTGGTGTGAATGGTTTGCGAAAGAAGTGGAATTCCTTGGGCATATGGTGAGTGAGAATGGGTTGCGAAAATCACCAAAGTATGTTGAGAAGGTGCGAATGTTTCCTAAACCGGTGACTGTGAAGCAACTGAAGTCATTTTTGGGTTTGATTGAGTTCCAGCGAAAGTTTATATGTGATTGTTCTGGTGTGAGTAAGCCTCTGACTGAGTGGATGGGCAAGAAAGGTAGTACGGTTGTCAAGTGGAATGATAAGATAAATGAGGCATATGAGAGACTGAAAGAGGCAGCGGCTGAAGATGTTGAATTGGCTTACCCAGATTATAGTGTAAATGCTAAAATGCTTGAACTGTATACAGATGCGAGTGGGTATTGTATGGGAGGTTTTCTGATGCAAGAGCAGCATTTGAATGGAGAGAATGTCAGGCGAATAATTGGGTATGTATCCAAGGCTATGAATGTTGCAGAACGAAAGTATTCGACTGTGGAACGAGAGCTGGCTGCGATAAGATATTGTTTGAAAGTGTTGCGTCCATTTTTGTATGATGTGAGGTTTGTGATAAAAACCGATCATCAACCTCTTGTGTATCTGCAGCGTATGAAGTGGGCTGATAGTAGGATTGCAAGGACTTTGGAAGATTTGAGTGACTTTGACTATGTGATTGAGTATGTGCCTGGTGAACGGAATGGAGTGGCTGATTTGATGTCAAGGTATCCTGGTACGAATGATGAAAATGTGTGTGGAGTGAGTGATCCTGAATATTTGCCGAAAGGGATTATGAATGGAAAAGAGAGTAAGGGTGGTGGTGATTCCTTGTTTGAGAGTGTATGGAATGGTTTGCAAGATTTGAAGAGTGATGGAGTAGATGTGAGAGTGCCCGATAGTGTAGATGAATTAAGGAAGGAGGTAATGAATGAAGTGTGTAGGAAGCCTGAAAGCATTGGTATGGCAAAGGTGCGGAACTTCATGAAAGAATTGAGAGCGATGTGTATGCAAGGGGTCCCGCCATTTCAGGAAGTGTTGATTGTAGTGAGTCGTTTGTATGGAGTGATTGTTTATGTGCACTTTGGTGGTGAGAGGCCGATTGTGTACAAGGATGAGAAGATGAAGGGTTTGAATCCTAATGTGGTACATCTGCAATGTTTGAGCGGTGTGCACTACAATTGGGTAATTGAAAAGTGTTCATATATAAGAGAGAAGAATGATTGTCTGGATGAAGATGAGTGTGTGTTGAGTGATGATATGGGAGATAATGACAGTGTGGATATCAGTGCTGATGTTGGTGTGCTTGTTCCTTCGGTTTATTGCGAACATGGTGGACTTGATATGATGGAAGCGAGAGTGAAAGTTGGTGAAAGGTTGTTCTGTGGTTTGATTGATACTGGAGCGCAGGTGTCTTTAGTGAATGAGAAGATTCTGAGTAAGTATGAAAAGTTTAAATGTTGCGAGCATAAACCTGTGAAGTTACGGATAAGTGGATTAGGGAATGGCTTGATAGTGGCATGGGAACAGGTTAGTCTGAAAGTGAGTTTGGGTAATGGTGTGAATGTGAGGCATGACTTTGTGATTCTGAATGGTGAGCAAATGCCTTGTTGTTTCTTGCTTGGTGTAGACTTTATGAGATTGAATGATTTGTCTTTGGATGCTGATAAGGATCGTCTTATGAAAGGTGAATGTGAGGTGATGAAGTTGAATGAGTGTGCAAAGAATGTTGTTAAATTTTGTGGCATGATTGAGTTGGTCATGGATGATGAGAATGAGATTTTAAGTGATGATGATATTCTAGAGATGCAAGAGATGTGTCCTTTTGTTAGTGAGTTGAAGAAGTGTGTAATGATGCGTGTTGATTTGAATGAATGGCTAGAGTGTTTAAGTGATTTTAAAAGGTATGCTAAGGATTTTGTTGTTTGTATGGATGTTGTATATTTTGTGAGGCATGTGAAGGGTGGTGATGATATGTATGTACCTGTGATGTCCTTAGTTGGTATGATTGGTCTGGTGAAGGTTGTGCATGATAATTATGGG
This sequence comes from Ceratothoa steindachneri, assembly GCA_963969495.1. NCBI lineage: Eukaryota > Metazoa > Arthropoda > Malacostraca > Isopoda > Cymothoidae > Ceratothoa > Ceratothoa steindachneri. Next base: position 81,391,411 of record OZ018326.1, on the reverse strand, counting down.
CATATGGGTAAGTTTAAGCTGAGGGAGTGTATGAAGGAGCGTGTGTTCCACCCGTTTCTGAGAACTGTTGTGAATGATGTTGCAACTACGTGTGAAAGGTGTCAGAAGCGAAAGGTGCAAGGTGTGCAAGTGAAACCACCGATGTTGAAAGTTGATGCGAAAGAACCGTTTGAATTGGTAGTGATTGATTGTGTGTCTTTGCCGCGTACGAGTGCTGGGAATGTTGGTATGGTTGTTATGGTTGATCATAAAAGTAAGTTTGTGTATGCAGCGCCTGTGAGAGATAAAAGGAGTGTGACTGTTGCGCGTGTGGTTGAGCAGTTGTTCTTTCCTATGTGTGTATGGAAGCCTAGAAGATGTCTGAGTGATAATGGGCCTGAATTTGTAGGGGAAGTGTTTGAGCAAATGTTGAGAGAGAATGGTGTGGAGCATGTGAGAACAACTCCATATGTACCGTCTTCAAATGGATTGGCTGAACGGACTATAAGAACCTTGTGTGAGATGTTGAGAATGATGAGTACGACAGTGAATGACTGGGATGTGTGTCTGGGGAGAGTGTTGTGGGCGTATAATTCAACTGTGCATAGTGCAACTGGAATGTCCCCATGTCAGTTTGTGATGAATTTTGAAAGGCGAGTGAAAGATAGGTTTCGTTTGAGTGAAAGTGAGCAGAGTGTATGGCATGAGGCGCATGAAAGGTTCCGTTCATTTGAATTAGGTACAAAAGTATTGAAGGTGAAAGAAGTGAAGGGTAGCTTGAATGTATCAAAGATGAGTGAGAAGTTTGATGGACCTTATAGAGTTGTGAGAGTTTGGGAAAATGGGGTAACGTATGTTTTGGAGAGTTTGAATGACGGCATGACTGAGAGAGTGCGGGCTCATCAGAGTCAGTTAAGGAGATGGAGAGAACCTCCTGACTACCTGGTGAGCCATCCGGTGTATGGACTGTGTAGAGAGAGAGGTAAAGTGCATGATGATGAGATTGAATGTGATAGTATGGATCTGTCTGGGAAAGAGCTAGTCTTAGTCTCGAGGAGTAGAAAGCGTACAAAGAAGGGTGAAAGGAAGAATGCAAGTACGAATGAAAGTAAGTCTGAGCAGAGTGTTTCTGGTATGGGGGATCTTGAAAGGGAGATTGAGTTTTTGCGTAAACAGGTGAGTGATTTGGCTGGTATAAGTAGACGAGTGAGTGAGCTGCCTGTGCCTGATTTTTCTGGTTTTGGGAACAGTATGAATGATAGTGTGTTTGGGCAGAATGAACCTAGTGTGGCTGATTTTTCGGGTTTTATGAATGGTAATAGTAGGGGTGAGTTTGATGTAGTGAATGATGAAGTGGCTGATTTTTCAGGTTTCTGGTGGGAACCAGTCGAAGGGGTTTCTGGTATGCCTGTTGAGAATACAGGGGATGTGAGTGACCTGTCTGTTTCGCAAGAATGTACCTTGAGTTGGATGAGAGCTGTGAGTGAGGAGCTGATGAATGGGGGTATGAAGAGTGAGGGTTCTGAACGGAAGAGTATGAAAGAATTCTGTCGTGAGATGGGAGAACTGGTAATGAGGGCTAAGAGTATGGTTGATGAGATGATAAATAGTGATGATGAGACTGACAGGACGACTGACGAACAACCCCGACTAATTGCTACGCGTAGCCAGGGACCAGTAGAAGAGTGTGAATGGGTGCAGAAGGGTGCGATTGAGCACAAGTGGTACCGTGAAGAGTGATTGAAAGGGTTTAGTGAGTGGTTGGTCGAATGGCTTAAGGAAGGAGGGGTGTGGTGGAGCGAATGTGAGTGTGTGTAAAAGGGCCATTCTCCCACCCCTTTTCTCAGTACCCTCTCCCTCCCTCTGTAAGAATGTTTGTGAATGGGAATGGGTTTGTTTTATTTTTGTTTATTTTATGTATAAAATGATTACCATGTTTTTCTTTCTTTCCAGGCGTCATATTCTGGAAAGATAGTAGCTAATTTTGAGATATCACTATAATTAAAATAATATTCTACTTTGCTTAAAATAAACTTTTATCAAAGCGTCATATTCTGGAAAGATAGTTTCTTTGCTAAATTTATTTTAACAAAGCGTCATATTCTGGAAAGATAGTAGCTAATTTTGAGATATCACTATAATTAAAATAATATTCTACTTTGCTTAAAATAAACTTTTATCAAAGCGTCATATTCTGGAAAGAGAGAGTGGAAGTGTGGACTGATAGCAAGAGGGGTTCTCTAGACGAGTGCTCCGCCCAGCCCTGAGACGGAGGGCTTTCGTGCCTCTCTAACCACCTGAACCGCCATACCCGCCTTCGTTGACAATCCTGCCTCCTTCTAAGTTAGCCTACTACCACCCACCTCCAGCACACAAGTGATAGCGCGTGCCCCCTTTTTGTTCGGTTGTGGTTGTGTTTTTTTTTTGTGTAGAATATAAGTAAATTGTTGTATTCGCCGGTTATAAAATTCTCGTTTGGTATCGTATTTGGATTGGGAAATCCAGCCTCATTTTGAAGTGTGCACACTTCCCTTGTGAATATAAATTGCTGTAAATATAACTGTAACTATCATTGTATTTTTTTTGTAAGTAAAGGGACTGTATATACAATCCGTTTTATTCTCCCTCGATTTCTCACGTCCGGACAGTGTAGGAAGCGGGTTGGATCGATTATCGATTGGGATTAGAGATATATTTTCGGCCCGCTACAACGGAACACCACGAGTTTCAAAGGGCGGAATAGCGAGATAAGAGTGCAACGAGGTCAGGTAAAATATGGGCAATGACAAAGCTCAAGGTTATTTAAAGAGGCATGACAAAAATATAATTTTATTTACAAAAATAAGAGAATAAATAGGCAAAATTACATCAGAGAATTAATGGGCCAAAATTACATCGGTAAACGAGGACGGGGGGGGGGGGATTGTAGTTATGCATCAGACTATGAAGTTAAAATTAATGTGTTACGGGAGGAGACTATTCAAATGGGGGGAATTAACTCAAATGGGTTACTGAAGGGGGAGAGGGGTTGGCCTACGGAGGATTCCGGGTGAGACATCAGGGTAAGGCTTCACGGATGTCTTCTGCACATGAGGCGAGGGCGCTCGCAGCTTCTGAGCAGGAAGTTAAAGTGATGACGGTTCTCCAAAAGGGGGAAGGCAGTAACATCCGGTCCAGGGGAGAGTATTTCGGCCACCCAAAAATGAGGGGCGAACAACGAGGGCTTCGACAGGAGTTGATGAGTGAAGTCGGACAAATCGCTGTGTAGCGATCATTAAATGGAATAACCTCACTGGCTGGGGCTAATCCCCCCACACAAATAGTTCAGCCGTCACTTTTCTTTGTTGTTAGCACCTGACTTGGAACTAGGGGAATCTTCTTGGGTCCGGGCGAGACTTTTCAACTCTGTGTCTGCCTCATGGAAGACGAGCACTATAAATATCTGAGGCTCTCCCCGCGGGGGTGGGTGGGGGAAACAGCGCTACTCTCGAATGGCCTTGAATCTTCTTGCCGAGGCGACTCTAACCTGTGTAAAGGTGGTCTGTGGTGGATGCAGTTGGAGGCTACCGCTTGTGGAAGGGAGGGGGTGGGTAGGCTTACCAATTTAAGCCTAACAGAATCTTCTCCAGCGCATGGAACTTCTGTGCTGAAAAAGAAATTCCACGTGGAATTCCTCCACACACCCACTTGAAACATTCAGTGCACATAATGGAGTTAATTCCAACTCCCTTTCCACAAACTACACAAGGGTACCTCCCCGACTGCACCACCTCACCTGCCTCTCCAGTTATCATTCTCTTAGTCTTACCGATGTTAACTGGCAATCCTGCTCCCTCCATTGCCTGCTTCCATTTTACAAACTTTCGTTCCACTTCTTCTTTACTCTCTGCTTTTAAAACTAAGTCATCAGCATACAAGAGTTCCCATGGATCACCTCGCCTACAGTCTCTAGTTGCTTCCACCATGACCAATATGAACAAGTGGACTCAGAGCTGAACCTTGGTGTACTCCTACTTCAGATGTGAGTTCTGCTTGAAATATTTTGATGGCACATATGATTGAAAAACAACAGGAAAAAAATGCTAAAATTAACAGCCTCATTTGAGGTTCTTTTTATTATCTAATGCTGGAAAACCAGCATCCATCAGGGAAGAGAGGGAAGGCAGGTACATTGACCCCCTGTAAACTCATTACACATGAAAGCAGGACATTAGGGGGCATAGGCTGATGGGCCCTGTTATCCCATACTCCACTAAGGGGGTTGGCCTTATCGAGCCAGTCAATTATGGGCTGCCTGCCTGCTCTTTTGGCAGTCCCCTGTGAAAATAAACAGGGGGGGGGACTGCCGCTGGAAAGAGGGAGGCACCCAAGTGCGCTTCCAGAGAAGGGGGTAAGAGGGAGTCCCTACTCCCTGCACCCATCGGCCTAGGAGAGGAGTTTGAAGGGGCCCCTAAGAAAGCACACAGGGGAACCTCCTTTTCTGGTTTGGAGCTACCTGAGAGCGGCTCCAATGATATTAGAGGGGGAGTATTTTGTAAAAACTCACCACTGAGCATGGTAACCCTATTATTATCACAGGACACAAATGGTAATCACCCCACGCAGTAGCCTGCCAGCTGCCGCCATTTGAGACCACTCTTCCCGCCCAGTGGCCAAGCAGCCCATCAGCATGGCAGCTCCACCTTGATCTGGGCATAAAATTGAGACGGCGAAAGGAGAGAGAAAGGGCATGTGAGGAAGGTTGTTAAAAACGCACCACGCCAACAGATCTCGGAGGGGAGGGAGCATTGTCCCCTCCTCCCCAGACCCGAACCGAGATGGGTGGGTGAGAGGAAACAAGTCGGTATCTAGTCCGCAAAATTAGAGGCCAACCAGAGAAAATTGTGGGAGAGGTTGTAGGGAAAGTGAGGAATCTGGGTAAGAAGACAGGGTGGCAGAAAGGTGAAGAGGCTAACTGGGGCCAGATATGGCGCTGAGGCCCATCAGCACAGAAGCCAGGAAAGCAATAATATAATTGGATTTATGTATATACCAAAGTTCCTTGTAGGTGCCTTGTATTACAAATTAATTGATCCTTTTTGACAATTTAGTTACCACTACTTTTGCAGGAGGGAAATAAAAATATAAATTCAGTGACAAGGACTCAGTCCTTTACATACAATACTCTCCCTAAAAAGAGAAAAACTATATAATATTTGAAAGAAGGGAGAAATGTAATCAAAAGTGGGAATTTGATTTCCCAAACAAGTATATTTTGTACTATATTATTACTAAATTAATTTGTTGTGCAGCTTTCAGATAAATGAATACAAATTGTACACAGGAAAAGAAAACGGGTTGTATACCAAATAAAGCAAAGTAAAAAAAAATTAGAATTTACACACAAATAGAACGATACATATGGTTACAAAATCATTTTAAGTGCCAACATTTGTCTTCAGAACTTCTCCAGGCGGGAGGTGAACTGGTTGCAAACCTTGGTTAGGGAGTCATTATCAATGGATAACATTACCTTTACAATGGCAGCCCTCAGATCCTAAAATGTATGAGCGGTCTTGTTAACATCCTTATCAACAACCGCCCTACACAAAATTATCTAGCAGGTTGCAGTCAGGGGAGCTAGGTGGCCACAAGTCTGGGGACAACAGGTGCAGGATATTGTCCAACAACCATGCCTGTCTTTCTTACTTTGGATGAAGGAGGAGTCTTGCTGGAAAATGTAAGGCCTTCCCACAGGTACTGAGTTCCCCCATGGCTTGCTTACAGTATCAAGTACCAATCAATTGGGAAAGAGAGGGGGGAAGTCATGCCACACCCCCCCCCTGCAATATGAAAATACATGATTGCAGGACTGAAAGGCGCATGGCCCAACACGCCCCTTGCCACATAAGGGGTTGGTTCTAGCGAGTTACTCCCACTGGGAGTGGTCAATTTTAGGCCACATATCTACTCTCTTGTCAGTCCTCTGTGATAAAATAAGGGGTACTGCAATTGGTCAAAAGATAGAGTTATCCATGGGTGACTCCACAGAAAAAACCTGGGTTTTATTCTAGGTTTTTTCAAAAAACAAATGCTACAAGCATTAGAATAATATAGAAAAAGAGTAGCTATCTCCTTTTTATAAAATATTAATAATTACTTAGTTTAATAATTATATTAAAGTAAGAATAGATCACAGTAACAGATCCCTGATTGAGAATTGTGGGTACCGATTATAGCCATAACCTATAGAAGGAGAGATCAATTATTATGAGTCAGTATCAGAGAAATAAGTGTAATTTGATACATATTTGTTGAAATTATAAACAAATATGAATTTTGAATAAAATAATCATAAGTAGCATTTATTTCTTGAAAAAAAAGTATAATTTTGAAAAAAAATATGAACCCAGGTTTTATTCTAGATTTTTTCAAATCTGAGTTTTTTCCAAAAAACAAATGCTACAAGCATTAGTAGAATGACATAAAAAAGAATAGCTATCTCCATTTTATAATAATAATAATTAATTAGTTTAATAATTATATTAAGGTAAGAACAGATCACTGATTGAGAATTATGGGTACCCATGATAGCCATAACCTGTAGAAGGAGAGATGAATTATTAGCAGCCCGAAGAGCTGCCCATATTCCTACCATGTAGTCAGTGTGAGGAAGAGCGAAAGGCTGGTCCGGTCGCAGAGTTCTTGCAGACTCTTTGGTACCCTCATTCCCCGCAATTCCTAAATGTCCAGGAACCCAGCAGAAGATAATCTCGACATCTGGCTGGCTCACCAAAACCGTGGCATCACGGATATCGTGAACCAGGGGATGCAGAGATTCCAATACCCCGAGAGCACTCAGGGCGCATTGTGAGTCGCTATCGATCACAATCCAGCCGTGAAGACAGACGCAGCGCCTGGCAGAGGCCCGCTGACTTCAAACAGCAGGGATACAGCGTGGAAGCCGACCTCCTCTTGGGACTTGGAGCCATCCGTATACACTGGCACGGTTCCAGCATGACACGAGGTGCGCTCCAAAAAGGTTGAATGCAATACTTCCAGCGCTGTACAAGCTTTGGGAGCAGAGGTGTGGTAACAAATACTCAAATGTGGTACCCTCAAGGGTGGCATCCTGGGCAGAACCAGGAGCACCACTAGCCCGAGAGCTATACCTAGCTCTCAAAGGAGTTTCCTGGCCCTAAACCCAAAGGGCTTAGGGTATGACTGGCGTCTCTCAGCCACATAGGCACCGTCAAAATCAGCTGCAGATGCAGTGAGAGCTGTTGGTGACTGAGGGAGGTGCCAGACTCACACGTACAGGCGAATGATGCACTGTACATGGCATAGAGCGAGTGGTATCTCCCCAGCATTGACGAGTAGGCTCTCAAGCTCTCAATGGGGGAAGTGCAGAAGGCATCATTCACCAGGCGAAGGCCGGTGTGGTGGATCGAGTCCACCTTCCGCAATACATGCTCGGCTGAGGATGCATAAAACTCTCATCCGTAGTCAAGCTTTGAACGAACAAAGAAACGATAAAAAAGTAAGGAAGTAGCCCTATCATCTCCCCAAACGTTGAATGTCACGGAATGGAGAATATCCATGTAGCGGATACAAGAGACCCTAAGGCTGCTAATATGAGCCTCCCAGGTGAGGCATTGGTCAAATACAAGACCAAGGAAACGGTACAATTCAACCACTTCCAGGCGTACCCCATTAAGAAACAAGTCTGGGTCAGGGTGGAGCCATGGATGGTGATAGAAGTGCACCACCTTAGTCTTGGCCAAGGAAAACCGAAACCTGTGCGCTTCGGCATAGCGAGAGACGTGATTCAATGCCTGTTGGAGTCGACACTCCAGAGTTGGCATCTGGGCCACGCCAAAAGATATTGAAAGGTCATCCACATAGAGCATAGTGAGAACATCTTCTGGCAGCACTGAGGTGATGCCATTGATGCTCAGGGCAGAGTGTGACACTGAGGACACTTGCCTGCGGGACACCCTCTTCCTGCTCCATTGGGCCAGAGAGGGATTCTCCCACCCATACGCAGAATCGACAATCTCCCAAAAATTCAGATATAAAGATTGGGAGGCATCCCCTCACCTCCATCGTGTAGAGAGTCTCCACAATACCATATCGCCATGCAGTATCATAGGCCTTCATAGATCGAAAAACACTGTGGTGTAGTGCTGTCTATGAAGGAAGGCCTCACAGACGGCATTTTCCAGTTGGGGCAGGGCATACGACGTGGAGTGGAACTTGCGGAAGCCACACTGTGCAGAAGACAGATGGCCTCCGCTGTGCAGAAAAAAAGCTAGTCTAACATTTACCAATTTCTCCATTAACTTGCACACATAAGAGGTTAGAGAGATTGGGTGGAAACCGGCAAGAGTAGAGTGATCTCTCCCCGGTTTGCGAAAGGCGAGCACAGTAGCGATTCACCAGGAATCTGGGAAGAGGTATGCATTCCCCCAAAGCACCATAGCTACAGGACCAAACTCTGTACAGTGTACAGGTTGAAACACTCCTCCTAGTACAAAGTGGAGGTAGAAGATGTTGAGTGGATAGCCATAATATATAATAATAATTCATACTAATCATAAATAATTATAAATATTATTAAATAATAATTAATAATGATAATAACATAATACTAATAAATATAATACATAATATATCAATATATATCAATATAATAATATAAAAATCATACTAAATAATAAAACTAAACAATAATAACTGATAATAATACTAATAAAATGGTAGAGTAGTGCTGAGTGGTGGTGAGGGAAAAGCACAAAAACTTTCCCAGGCCTCATCAAAGAGTTCAAATGAACCCAAGCTAGGGGAACATGTTGCTCCTCTGGAGACCAAGTGTAACAGGCCACATAGGGTACCCTCCTGTGGAGTTTTTTTTTTTTTTTTTTTTAAGCTCATCTGGCGACTCCCTACTTGGGCATTACATTAGTCGCCGTATTAAAACTGGCCTAGTTCTAGGCTACTTTAAAATAAAATTAAAGAGAGAAAAAAAAAACACCCCAAAAGGGGGAAAGGAAGCAAACTGGTGCGTCAGGGAGAGGTCCCCCCGGCGCAGGAGCATGAACCTAAAGGAAAAAAAACAAAAAAAAAACAAATGCAAAAAAACAACAAAACAAACAAACCTTGCTTAAATAATAGGGAGAAGGCCGGCCTCCCCCAAGAAGTCAACAAGTCCACAAGTCAATGTGCACGAATCTGTCCCGAGCACAAGGGACAGGCGGTAGCGACCCCGCCCATCCCGGTACTGGGACAGGTATCGTGCGCGAAGATCACCCAGACTGGGACATTCGACAAGAATGTGCCAAACAGTCTGGGGGACGATGCAGTCGTTGCAATAGGGCGCAGGCGAGCGCTCCATCAGATAGCGATGCGTCACACGAGTGTGTCCGATTCGGAGATGACAGAAAGCAACCTGAAGCCGCCGCGGCATTGGGGGATAGGTCCATGGGAACAGTCGCGGCGCAATGGCACGCAACTTTAAGTTCCCTTCGACCGTCTCCCATCTTCTTTGCCAAGCAGTCCGAAGAGCTGCCTGTATTCCTGCCATGTAGTCGGTGTGAGGAAGAGCGAAACGCTGGTCCGGTCGCAGAGTCCTCGCGGACTCTTTGGCGCCCTCATTCCCCGCAATTCCTACATGTCCAGGAACCCAGCAGAAGATAATCTCGACATCTGCCCGGCTCGCCAAAACCGTGGCATCACGGATATCGCGAACCAGGGGATGCGGAGATTCCCTCCTGTGGAGGGCAGCATCCTGAGATCCCCCCACCAAATGATGAAACTGAATCCTCAGAAAGACATCCAGTCCTGACATCTGAGAAACCTCAGACACTGCCTCCATCTGTACCGTTTGAGACCATTTCTGACGTTCCTGACTTTCAAGGCGTTTCCCATTGCTCTGCACACATTTAAAGATCCATCGAGTGCTACATGCCACCCTAATGCTCACTATATATATCCTTTTTTTGAGATGGGGAGAGTGGTGTGATTTGTTACTAATTCTCTCTATTATTCCAGAAATTATAAATTAAATCTAAATGTTGATGTACCATAATTTAAGCATAAGTCATTTACATAATTTTATATGTGTAAAATACAGCACCTGCTTTCCTTAAGATAAAATGCCTATCTTTAATACTGTCGTAGTATTGCTCATAGTCTGGTCCAATAATTATTCTAGTCCTTGATCTGGACACACCGCTTTTGTTTAAGTCGATGGTATTGAGACCCTATGAATCAATCTATGATCATTATATATATATAGGCTTTAATTCCTACTGAACGTGGGAAAGCTGGTTAGAGGCGGGTTGCACCGCGGCCAGGATTCTCACTATAAAAGTCCCACTTGTTACTGGGGGAGAGGTTTGTGATTGTTAAATTCTAAGAGGGCATAATACAGGTTGAATAAATTAGCCGAAGGGATTCTTAATTAAAGTCTTGCCATAGGTACGTCAAAAAGGAGGAGCCACAAATAAACACACATACAAAAATAAACTTTACTTTACACCAAAATAATAATTAGTAGCAATAGTTAAACGGGCATTTAGGTAAATAAGGATTAAATATTAAACCGGATTAGTCCAGGTTGACATCAATTATAAATAATAATAAAAAAGGAGGGGAGGATAAGAGTGACATTAAGCGTCTAGATTTATAACGACTCAATGGTAGTATCAATCACTGTTAATTAAATAGGTAATTTAAGAATAGAGGGACACTGGGTTTGCAGATTACCATTAATTGTGATGGATTGGAGAGACGACTACTCAGGTCCAGACGGGGTGGTTCGGGTGGCATTAACACTATGAAACTAAGTGTTATTCTGGAAAGATAATAGCTAATTTTGAAATATCACTATAATAAGATAGTTCTTTGTTTAAATTAACTTTTATCAAAGCGTCATATTCTGGAAAGAGAGAGTGGAAGTGTGGACTGGCAGCAAGAGGGGTTCTATAGAAGAGTGCTCCACCCAGCCCTGAGAGGAGGGCTTTCGTGTCTCTAACCACCTGAACCGCCATACCTGCCTTCGTTGACAATCCTGCCTCCTTCTAGTTAACCAACTACCACCCACCTCCAGCAAGTCATAGCGCGTGTCCCCTTTTCGTTCGGTTGTGGTTGTGTTTTTTTTTGTTTTGTGTAGAATATACGTAAATTGTTGTATCCGCCCGTTATAAGATTCTCGTTTGGTATCGTTATTTTGATTGGGGAATTTAGCCTCATTTTGAAGTGTGCACACTTCCCTAGTAAATATAAAATTTTGTAAATATAAACTGTAACTATCATTGTATTTTTTTTGTAAGTAAAGGGACTGTATATACAATCCGTTTTATTCTCCCTCGATTTCTCACGTCTGGACAGTGTAGGAAGCGGGTTGGATCGATTATCAATTGGGATTAGAGATCTATTTTCGGCCCGCTACATTTTGGCGCCCGAATAGGGACGTGAGACTTCGAAACTGGGAGCGTGACTGGATTGGATTGCAGTCCATACCCAATTAGTGTGACAAGTAGTTTGATTGATTTTTCCCTCCTCCTATCTTTTTACTAACTTGGGAACAATGGCTGTAGCGGAAACATTGAATGAAGAAGTAGTGCGATTGAGACTGGAGTTGAGAAAGAAAGAAGAGGAGTGTGAAATGTTGCGGGGAATGATGGAGGGAATGGAGAATAAAATAAAAGGGATGAATGAAAAGACTGATAGGATGAAGAAGGAAATGGGAGACCGACAGGATCAGACGGACCGACGGATGCAGGACCTGTATAACATGATGACAGGGGCTGGATCAGTCCCAGGACCTACAACCCTGACCCCTGCTCCTACTGAAGGGACTCCGCTAAATGGAATGGATGGCAGTATGATCGAGTCTAAAGAAGATACTGTGTGGTAGGAAAGGGGGTGAATGGAAGAGAGTGGAAAGTAAGAGAGGAAGTAAGCATGGTTCTAAGGTTAAGGATAGGAAGGGGAGAGGGAAGAGTGTGGATTCGCTATACTCAGATGAGGGAGAGAGTGACGATATGATTGGAATGAGTGAGACCGAGAGTAGCTCTTCGGAGAGTGAAGTGAATGTGGGAAAAGGAATTTTGATTAGGGAAGTGCCAAGGATTGATAAGTTTAGATTGCATGGGGGAAAGAGTATGGATGAGTTCTTCGGGGATTTTGAGCGGTACTGCAAGCTCAAGTACCCGCAGAACAAGGGTCACTGGGTGAGTGTTCTGGGAGATTGTTTGGATGGGAAAGTGTTGGAGTTCTTACGAGTGATAACGAGTGTGGGAGAGCCAAAGTACGATGTAGTGAAGAAGAGATTGATTGGGCAGGTGAAACGAATGAAAGAGAGTGTGAAGTATAAGAGGGTGAATGAATTTGAGAAGGCTCGAATGGGGAAGAGTGAAAGTGTGAATATGTATGCACATAGGCTTGAGAGTATGGCAAGAACGAGGTATGGTGATGATGATGTAAATGAATGTAAACCACTCATGAGGAAGTTTTTGGACACGATCCCGCGAAAGGTGAGTGAATGGCTGAGTGGAAAGAGAAAGGAGAGAGTGAGACTGACAGGTGAACGGTTGATGTGGGAGGATGTGTTGGAACTGTTAGAAGATGGACGATTTGATGATGAAAGCGATCTAGAAGAGGATGGATGGTACAGTGTGAATGTTGGGGGTAAGAAGCCCAGGAGCTTTCATCCACCCCAGCAGTTTGTCAGCTACAGGGATGCCCTGAAGGCTGCACCAGCTGGAGTGATGTCAAACTTCCTGGGCTGGCAGAATGGATGGGCAAATGGAGGGTGGTTGAATGGAAGGGGGCAGATGAATTTCAAGCGTGGGAACGGATATATGAGAGAGAAACCGAGGTATGTCCCAGCAAACGAGAGACCGAATGGTGGGAGGAAGATTGTGGAATGTCGTCGGTGTGGAAGGAAAGGTCATATGTTGGCAGAATGTAGGTGGACATCTGGTGCGTGTTTTGGGTGTGGTAAGAAAGGGCATATGATAAAGGATTGCCAGGAAAGTGTGAAAGAGTGCTTCGAGTGTAAAGAAATAGGCCATTTGAAGAAAGATTGTCCGAGGTTGAATGGTGGAGCAACTGGTGGGGAAAGTATGAAATATGCATGTGGTAATTGTGGAAAGGCTGGTCATTATGCAAGGATGTGTCGTGACCAGAGGAATGTATGTAGCTATTGTGCGATGGAAGGACATTCAAGTGAAAAGTGTTGGATTAGACTGAGAGCGCAAGGTGTGAATGGAAAGTCTGAAGCGGGAAACTGAATGGTAAGAGGGTACCTGCTGAAGTATCCTCTGGGTGCATGAGTGTGAGTAATGTGTTGGTAAGTCTGTCTAGTGTGAAAGTGCTGTCTGGTAGGAAGTATGAGTGTCTGAGTGTGAAGGTGGAGTTGAATGGAATTGAGTGTTTGGCTTTAATAGATTCTGGATGCAAGGCGAGCTTGGGGTATAAAGATGTGTATGACAAGTTTAGCGAGAAAGCCCTCCTGTCTGAGCGCAAGGGTAGTTTAGTAGGTATTGGTAATAGGAGAGTGCCTGTGATTGGAATGATAAGGTCAGCTGTTCGAATGCATGGTATGATGATGAATGAATGTGAATTTTCTGTGATTGATAAGGTGAGTAGTGAGTATGGTGTGATTTTGGGCTATATTTTATGAAAATGAATCGTATGGTTGTGCATCCTGCGAGTGATCAGATTGAGAGAAAGATTGGTAAAAATGGGGTGTATAAGTTGTATGTAGGGAAAGATGGTAGCGTTTTGAGGAGTGTGTTTACTGGAATTGAGGTGACTGCTATGGAGAATGTAAGGCTTGTGAAGGGTGAAAGGGTGTCTGTTAGAGTGAGTTGGAGTAAGGATGTTAGTTTGAATGTGAGTGAGAACACTGTGATATTGGATGGAAAGGATGCGTGTTATAAGGTAAGGCGTGTTGCTTGTGTGTTTGATGGCTTGATGAGAATGAATGATCCTTTTGTATGTGTGCAGGCAGACCCCAGTGTGAAAGGGCAGGTGAGGGGAATCCAAGTCGGAGATGTACTGGGCCACCTCTCCACTGTCAATGAGGTAGGTATGGATGATAGTACGGATATCAGGGTGAATGTTGCAAATGAAAAGACATGTGAATGGATGTATAATGAGGTGAAGGACATAGTGAAATTGGATGGATGTTTGACTGAGTATGAAAGGGAGGATGTGTATCGAATGATATTTGAGCGAAAGGGAGCCCTCAGTAAGGGTGATCTGGATTTCGGGGTTGCAAAGCTCCCGGAATTCAAGATTGTCCTGAAGGAGGACTCCCCAATCTATCAGCGGCCGAGGCATTTCCCACGTCCGGTTGCTGAAGAGATTAAGGAGCAGTGTTTGGAATTGGAGCAATTGGGGGTGATTGAGGAGAGTGAGAGTGCATGGAATAGTCCAATTGTACCTGTACGTAAGCCGGATGGAAGATTGCGTCTGTGTGTGGATTATCGAAAGGTGAATGAAAGGACTGTGAAAGAAAGGTTTCCGATGTGTGTGGTATCTGAGTGTGTGTATAGTATGCATGGGATGGAGTGGTTTACGAAGCTGGATCTGGTACGGGGGTATTACCAGATGCTCATTGCTGAGGAGAGCCGGCCAGTAACTGCCTTCTCTTCCTCAAAGAGGCATTACCAGTTGCGGAACCTCAGCTTTGAGTTGGCTAATGCTCCCGGAGCCTTCCAGCGGGCAATGAATGTTGTGTTGAGTAAGTTTGCGAGTAAGAATGTGATTGCATTTATAGATGATATTTTGATTATGACTGAGACTTTTGAGGAGCATATGAGATTGGTGAATGATGTGTTGAGAACGTTGGAGAGTGTTGGTGTGAAGGTGAAAGTGGCGAAGTGTGAATGGTTTGCGAAAGAAGTGGAATTCCTTGGGCATATGGTGAGTGAGAATGGATTGCGTAAATCCTCGAAGTATGTTGAGAAGGTGCGAATGTTTCCTAAACCGGTGACTGTGAAGCAACTGAAGTCATTTTTGGGTTTGATTGAGTTCCAGCGAAAGTTTATACGTGATTGTTCTGGTATGAGTAAGCCTCTGACTGAGTGGATGGGCAAGAAAGGTAGTACGGTTGTCAAGTGGAATGATAAGATGAATGAGGCGTATGAGAGACTGAAGGAGGCAGCGGCTGAAGATGTTGAATTAGCTTACCCAGATTATAGTGTAAATGCTAAAATGCTTGAATTGTATACAGATGCGAGTGGGTATTGTATGGGAGGTTTTCTGATGCAAGAGCAGCGTTTGAATGGAGAGAATGTCAGGCGAATAATTGGGTATGTATCCAAGGCTATGAATGTTGCAGAACGAAAGTATTCGACTGTGGAACGAGAGCTGGCTGCGATAAGATATTGTTTGAAAGTGTTGCGTCCATTTTTGTATGGTGTGAGGTTTGTGATAAAAACAGATCATCAACCTCTTGTGTATCTGCAGCGTATGAAGTGGGCTGATAGTAGGATTGCAAGGACTTTGGAAGATTTGAGTGACTTTGACTATGTGATTGAGTATGTGCCTGGTGAACGGAATGGAGTGGCTGATTTGATGTCAAGGTATCCTGGTACGAATGATGAAAATGTGTGTGGAGTGAGTGATCCTGAGTATTTGCCGAAAGGGATTATGAATGGAAAAGAGAGTAAGGGTGGTGGTGATTCCTTGTTTGAGAGTGTATGGAATGGTTTGCAAGATTTGAAGAGTGATAGAGTAGATGTGAGAGTGCCCGATAGTGTAGATGATTTAAGGAAGGAGGTAATGAATGAAGTGTGTAGGAAGCCTGAAAGCATTGGTATGGCAAAGGTGCGGAACTTCATGAAAGAATTGAGAGCGATGTGTATGCAAGGGGTTCCGCCATTTCAGGAAGTGTTGATTGTAGTGAGTCGTTTGTATGGAGTGATTGTTTATGTGCACTTTGGTGGTGAGAGGCCGATTGTGTACAAGGATGAGAAGATGAAGGGTTTGAATCCTAATGTGGTACATCTGCAATGTTTGAGCGGTGTGCACTACAATTGGGTAATTGAAAAGTGTTCATATATAAGAGAGAAGAATGATTGTCTGGATGAAGATGAGTGTGTGTTGAGTGATGATATGGGAGTTAATGACAGTGTGGATATCAGTGCTGATGTTGGTGTGCTTGTTCCTTCTGTGTATTGCGAACATGGTGGACCTGATATGATGGAAGCGAGAGTGAAAGTTAGTGAAAGGTTGTTCTGTGGTTTGATTGATACTGGAGCGCAAGTGTCTTTAGTGAATGAGAATATTCTGAGTAAGTATGAAGAGTTTAGATGTTGCGAGCATAAACCTGTGAAGTTACGGATAAGTGGATTAGGGAATGGCATGATAGTGGCATGGGAACAGGTTAGTCTGAAAGTGAGTTTGGGTAATGGTGTGAATGTGAAGCATGACTTTGTGATTCTGAAAGGTGAGCAAATGCCTTGTTGTTTCTTGCTTGGTGTAGACTTTATGAGATTGAATGATTTGTCTTTGGATGCTGATAAGGATCGTCTTATGAAAGGTGAATGTGAGGTGATGAAGTTGAATGAGTGTGCAAAGAATGTTGTCAAGTTTTGCGGTATGATTGAGTTGGTCATGGATGATGAGAATGAGATTTTAAGTGATGATGATATTCTAGAGATGCAAGAGATGTGTCCTTTTGTTAGTGAGTTGAAGAGGTGTGTAATGATGCGTGTTGATTTGAATGAATGGCCAGAGTGTTTAAGTGATTTTAAAAGGTATGCTAAGGATTTTGTTGTTTGTATGGATGTTGTATATTTTGTGAGGTATGTGAAGGGTGGTGATAATATGTATGTACCTGTGATGTCCTTAGTTGGTATGATTGGTCTGGTGAAGGTTGTGCATGATAATTATGGGCATATGGGTAAGTTTAAGCTGTGGGAATGTATGAAGGAGCATGTGTTCCACCCGTTTCTGAGAACTGTTGTGAATGATGTTGCAACTACGTGTGAAAGGTGTCAGAAGCGAAAGGTGCAAGGTGTGCAAGTGAAACCACCGATGTTGAAAGTTGATGCGAAAGAACCGTTTGAATTGGTAGTGATTGATTGTGTGTCTTTGCCGCGTACGAGTGCTGGGAATGTTGGTATGGTTGTTATGGTTGATCATAAAAGTAAGTTTGTGTATGCAGCGCCTGTGAGAGATAAAAGGAGTGTGACTGTTGCGCATGTGGTTGAGCAGTTGTTCTTTCCTATGTGTGTATGGAAGCCTAGAAGATGTCTGAGTAATAATGGGCCTGAATTTGTAGGGGATAGTGTTTGAGCAAATGTTGAGAGAGAATGGTGTGGAGCATGTGAGAACAACTCCGTATGTACCGTCTTCAAATGGATTGGCTGAACGGACTATAAGAACCTTGTGTGAGATGTTGAGAATAATGAGTACGACAGTGAATGACTGGGATGTGTGTCTGGGGAGAGTGTTGTGGGCGTATAATTCAACTGTGCATAGTGCAACTGGAATGTCCCCATGTCAGTTTGTGATGAATTTTGAAAGGCGAGTGAAAGATAGGTTTCGTTTGAGTGAAAGTGAGCAGAGTGTATGGCGTGAGGCGCATGAAAGGTTCCGTTCATTTGAATTAGGTACAAAAGTATTGAAGGTGAAAGAAGTGAAGGGTAGCTTGAATGTATCAAAGATGAGTGAGAAGTTTGATGGACCTTATAGAGTTGTGAGGGTTTGGGAAAATGGAGTGACGTATGTTTTGGAGAGTTTGAATGACGGCATGACTGAGAGAGTGCGGGCTCATCAGAGTCAGTTAAGGAGATGGAGAGAACCTCCTGACTACCTGGTGAGCCATCCGGTGTATGGACTGTGTAGAGAGAGAGGTAAAGTGCATGATGATGAGATTGAATGTGATAGTATGGATCTGTCTGGGAAAGAGCTAGTCTTAGTCTCGAGGAGTAGAAAGCGTACAAAGAAGAGTGAAAGGAAGAATGCAAGTACGAATGAAAGTAAGTCTGAGCAGAGTGTTTCTGGTATGGGGGATCTTGAAAGGGAGATTGAGTTTTTGCGTAAACAGGTGAGTGATTTGGCTGGTATAAGTAGACGAGTGAGTGAGCTGCCTGTGCCTGATTTTTCTGGTTTTGGGAACAGTATGAATGATAGTGTGTTTGGGCAGAATGAACCTAGTGTGGCTGATTTTTCGGGTTTTATGAATGGTAATAGTAGGGGTGAGTTTGATGTAGTGAATGATGAAGTGGCTGATTTTTCAGGTTTCTGGTGGGAACCAGTCGAAGGGGTTTCTGGTATGCCTGTTGAGAATACAGGGGATGTGAGTGACCTGTCTGTTTCGCAAGAATGTACCTTGAGTTGGATGAGAGCTGTGAGTGAGGAGCTGATGAATGGGGGTATGAAGAGTGAGGGTTCTGAACGGAAGAGTATGAAAGAATTCTGTCGTGAGATGGGAGAACTGGTAATGAGGGCTAAGAGTATGGTTGATGAGATGATAAATAGTGACGATGAGACTGACAGGACGACTGACGAACAACCCCGACTAATTGCTACGCGTAGCCAGGGACCAGTAGACGAGTGTGAATGGGTGCAGAAGGGTGCGATTGAGCACAAGTGGTACCGTGAAGAGTGATTGAAAGGGTTTAGTGAGTGGCTGGTCGAATGGCTTAAGGAAGGAGGGGTGTGGTGGGGCGAATGTGAGTGTGTGTAAAAGGGCCATTCTCCCACCCCTTTTCTCAGTAACCTCTCCCTCCCTCTGTAAGAATGTGTGTGAATGGGAATGGGTTTGTTTTATTTTTGTTTAATTCATGTATAAAATGATTACCATGTTTTTCTTTCTTTCCAGGCGCCAAATGTAGCGGGCCGAAAATAGATCTCTAATCCCAATCGATAATCGATCCAACCCGCTTCCTACACTGTCCGGACGTGAGAAATCGAGGGAGAATAAAACGGATTGTATATACAGTCCCTTTACTTACAAAAAAAATACAATGATAGTTACAGTTTATATTTACAAAATTTTATATTTACTAGGGAAGTGTGCACACTTCAAAATGAGGCTAAATTCCCCAATCAAAATAACGATACCAAACGAGAATCTTATAACGGGCGGATACAACAATTCACGTATATTCTACACAAAACAAAAAAAAACACAACCACAACCGAACGAAAAGGGGACACGCGCTATGACTTGCTGGAGGTGGGTGGTAGTTGGTTAACTAGAAGGAGGCAGGATTGTCAACGAAGGCAGGTATGGCGGTTCAGGTGGTTAGAGACACGAAAGCCCTCCTCTCAGGGCTGGGTGGAGCACTCTTCTATAGAACCCCTCTTGCTGCCAGTCCACACTTCCACTCTCTCTTTCCAGAATATGACGCTTTGATAAAAGTTAATTTAAACAAAGAACTATCTTATTATAGTGATATTTCAAAATTAGCTATTATCTTTCCAGAATAATGCTTTGTTTGTAATATAATGATATATGAAACTAAGTGTTATTCTGGAAAGATAATAGCTAATTTTGAAATATCACTATAATAAGATAGTTCTTTGTTTAAATTAACTTTTATCAAAGCGTCATATTCTGGAAAGAGAGAGTGGAAGTGTGGACTGGCAGCAAGAGGGGTTCTATAGAAGAGTGCTCCACCCAGCCCTGAGAGGAGGGCTTTCGTGTCTCTAACCACTTGAACCGCCATACCTGCCTTCGTTGACAATCCTGCCTCCTTCTAGTTAACCAACTACCACCCACCTCCAGCAAGTCATAGCGCGTGTTCCCTTTTCGTTCGGTTGTGGTTGTGTTTTTTTTTTTTTGTGTAGAATATACGTAAATTGTTGTATCCGCCCGTTATAAGATTCTCGTTTGGTATCGTTATTTTGATTGGGGAATTTAGCCTCATTTTGAAGTGTGCACACTTCCCTAGTAAATATAAAATTTTGTAAATATAAACTGTAACTATCATTGTATTTTTTTTGTAAGTAAAGGGACTGTATATACAATCCGTTTTATTCTCCCTCGATTTCTCACGTCCGGACAGTGTAGGAAGCGGGTTGGATCGATTATCGATTGGGATTAGAGATCTATTTTCGGCCCGCTACAACACGAGTTCTCGGGAAGAGGGGGGATAAGATGATGGGTTCGGGGCTGAGGACTGCAGTTCTGGTTAGTTCACTCCTAACTGGATGTGACACTAACAAATAGTAACTTCTAGTAACTATTTGGATGTTCCTTTTTCTTTCTCAAGTTACATTGAGCAACAGAGCGTACTCTTCTAGTCACAGACTCTGCAGGGTGGGATTTGCCTCAGGAACACTTTGAGACAGCGACCAAGTTAACTCAGCGGCGCGTTGGCAGTCGATACGTTACGGCAATGACTCTCATTCAACATGAGGGTTATGCGAGTAGGTTTGGAACACTTCTCCAGAGGGATGAACGGCTTAATCATTTATACCGCGGACTGTGTGAAATCGAGAGAGAGATAACATTTACGACAATTCGCTTATCGCAGCGCCCTCTGGACAATCTACACGGTATCATAAAGAAGGCAAATAGAATTTAGGCTTCTCTGTGAAATAGGCCTTCTTTCGTCAGAAACTCCTGTCCCCTGTTGGGGAAGTTTGCACGGATAACGACTTAGGTCAAGGGGAAGGCGGAGGAGGGCGGTAGAATGTCGGGGGAGGGTGGGGGGAAGAAGAGAGAGGAGACGAAGGTTAACTCAAACAAAAAATTTCTTCCGTTCCCATGATTGTCTGGCGGCATGCAGGTATGTATGTTCCATACCCTCACAAATACCATTGTAAAATCTATCCTCTTCTTTGCAGGCTGTATCCTGCATCTTAACTTATTGTAATTTACGGGGGGGGGGCGGTCAATAAGTTTTGCGAATCAGTAGGGCAAAACAGAGGAAGGGAAAAAGCTGTTAGCGGGGGTTGTTAGGACAAGTTATGACAAGTCAGGAGCTGCAGTCGCACGCTCCTGCCTCATCTATTTAAGAAGCAGTAGCTGATCACAGATCATCAGTCACAAATTTTTCGACAATGGAGAAGGTTGAGCACCACGCAGTGATCAAATTTTTTACCATGGAAGGCAAGAATGCAAAAGAGATCCATGAATGCATGGTTGCAGTGTACACCAAAACCACCCCTTCCTATGCAACCATTGCTCACTGGAATAGGGAGTTCCGCCATGGTTGTGAGTCCCTTGAAGATGACCCCCGTCCCAGATGCCCGTCAGACGTGACCAACAAGGACAATGTGGCCCATGTATAGAGGATGATCCTCAAAAATTGACGGGTGAAGGTTGAAGAAATCGAGCGAGAACTTGAAATATGACATGGAAGTGTTATAATCATCATCCAAGAAAATTTGGCCATGGCCAAAGTCTCTGCCCGTTGGGTCCCTAGAAACCTCACGCCCCATGATCGACTTCAACGTCGTCAAAGTCCACAAGGCCAGAGTTGCACAAGCTACCCTGCGCGAGTGCAGATTTGAGGAGCTCAACCATCCCCCCTACAGTCCAGATCTGCCCCCTAGCGACCTCTTTTTATTTCGCGAGCTCAAGGCTGCACTGCGTGGTTGCCGGTTTGGGGACGATGAAGATGTCCAGTTCGCCATCCAGGAGTGGATTGAACAGCAGTCGGGAGATTTCTGGTTGTCGGGAATTCGAATCCTCAGGGACAAGTGGCGCAAGTGCATTGAAGTCGAGGGTAGTTATATTGAAAAATAATAAAACACTTTTGCTCATATCTCGTTTCCTTATATCCGAATTGCAAAACTTATTGACCGCCCCTCGTATGTTTTGTTTCTTTCTTTTTACAATCAATCAAAGCAATATATTACATCATTTTCTTAACTTCGTGATGGCTGCAACATCTGCCATGGAGAGCAAAACACTGGTCCAGTTGCCCAGTCATAACAGACTGTTTGGCTTCCTCATTTCCTGCAAGCTCTTTTGTATGTAACTTTCAATTTCATCCATCCTAACATATACAATGTACATACATGTACAACTAATAGGCATGCTTATTTTATATCTGTATTTAATCATGCATTACTTACCATTATTTGGTTTGAAGCTACTGTAAGTTTTGTGTTGAAAATCTAAGTGTCGAAATCAGTATGACCCCTACTGTATATTGAATACAATGTTGAATAATGTAAATACATATTTTATAATTTGTATATTTTAATCGTAAAAATTGAGTATATGCAAAACCCATACAAAAAGGCACATCATCTAAGTCTTTCAAATCCCATTGCATAATTATTTTTTTGTCACAGTACAACACTCACCCTGAGGGGCAGCAGCTCCTTGCAAATGCCTGAATTTTTCATCTGCTCTGGCCAGAGCTCATTTATCCAAAATGTACAGCCCCTTAAAACAAACTAACTCCTTTGTAAATGTATACAAGAAGCTGACATGGTATGATTTAATGATATATTTTATAATAGAATCTACATATCATTTACTGGCGTACTTAATTAAATATAAAAACTACAACAGAGTAGACAAAAAGTTGTGTTATCTTGCCAAAAAGTTAGTGTATTCCAATTTTAAAGGGCAATAATGGGTTTTGATTTCAACTGCTAATGTTTACCGGGATGTAGATGGTTATAATTACACAGATAAGACAAATGTTAGCATCATTGACTGACTCCACAAATTGATGTTAGCAGGCATCATTGGCACTAAAATACATCCACAACTACCCATGTAAATTGTCCCTTCATGGCAATAGAAGGCTATGCACTGTAGCATCTCATCCAAAACACTAACTCAGTGACCCCTTCATCTACAATATAATCCAATTCCTCCCTAATAAGCCTTTTTTCTCTCAAATGCTCATTCACATAAACTATCTTTTATGCAGTTTTTCAACCTTTAGCACACACCCTCACATATTTCTTAGGTTTTCTCCCTTTTATCAATTTCTGTTCCCATCTAGATCTTCATTCAACTTTCCTCCATTGCTTCCTTTGTTTTGATAAATGTGTTGCCTAAATAAAGAAAAGTTGTTCAGAAAATATAGATTGCTTCTAAGGTGCTATGAGTTAAAAGAAAGTGGCAGTGAAAGTGTTAAGTATCTACTAGTACATAATCTCTCTTTAGCTACAGTTTAACGAGTAGAAACACTGCTTCTGAATACCACAAACCCATATTGGCCACGGTTAGTTGCTTCATGAGTCCCAATTTAGGTCACCTTCCTGGTATTTGTCATATACTCTAAATACCAATGGTTTGGATCCTACATTAAACTGCAGGTACCCACTGAGAAATAAAAGGTATCAGAGTGCAGATTTTGTTCTCCACTACACATTTTACATTCTATTCTTCATTCTGCTTTCTCAGTTCTATCACTTCCTTAAATTTGTTCCACATTTGCTCTAGCTCGATATTTGCATATTTCATCTCTTCTGCTCTCAAGCATACTCTTCTCAGTCGCTCTGATTCAACCGCCTTATACTTTGGATTCTCCCTTCATTTTTGCCCCAACAATTTAACCTTACATGGCACAGTCATGTGTTCAGAGATTACTGTACTTGAAACTCTCATATATTCTTTCTACTTAGGCATAGATCAATCATACTCTTACATTCTTCCTCTTTGATACTCACAACGTATGTATTGAAGCCCTTCCTTGTGCTGAATGCGTTTGACATACATATTTTTTTTAGCACTGAAACCTACTACCATCTCTCCATTTTCCTTCTTATCATGTTTACCCAAAGCTCCAGTTATCCTATCTATCATCTGATCACCTGTTTGTCCTTTCATATTTCCTACAACCATCAACTAGTATCCTTTCCCAATTTCACCCATCACACATTCCAACAAATCATTACAGAATATTTCTCAGCTTCCCTTCTATCCTTGTAGGGGACATACACTACAGCTACACACAGATTCAGCATTGCAAAAAGTCAACTTCACTCAAATAATTTTTTAGCTCCTGCTACTCTACAGTAAAAAATATTGTCACACCTTTACTCCTACCACCAGGATTTACACATTCCCACACAAATCTGCATTTCCTTTCATGTTTGTCTTAGTGCAAACATCTGTAATCTCCCCCTTTTAAACACCTTTACTACCACACCCCTCTTTCCACCATCACATATACCCTTCACATTCCACACACCAAATCAGTCTACACATTCACAGAGATTACCCAGCAGGACCAAACAGGGTCTAAGACAGCCCCACCTATTGATGCCATTGAGTTAAAAAAAAATGTGTTCACATGAACAAAACTTTTGGGGTAATGGTTTACTGGGCCAACATCCCCTACCCATGTTTAGTTGCCTTTCATAAACAGACCTTGGAAGACAATATGGCCATGCGACATGCCTCACATATAGGAAGACAATGATTGCAACCAACTAAAATTTCCTGGGCAGAAGAGAAAAGTATGCCTTACTTTTTGACGTAGATTTGATATGACATGGCAGAAGGTAGAACGATGATTGTTCCAACATAATGAAAGTAAGCCATCTCCTAGACCACCAGCATATGCAAACTGAAAAGGGAAAAAATCCTACTATCATACAATATATGCTAGAAAGGACATGTTTTAGTACAGATGCAAGTGAAATTTTTATATGATATTTAAAACTGCCTATTTCAAACTGGCACAAAATTACAATGAAATAAAAGATTCCAGAATCCCAAACTGAATGCCTAATGGATAAAAAAATAGTATAGATGTAAATCTGTCTCAAATTAAAGTAATTATTTATGTTCTAAATTTTCTACTAATATGTTCTTTGCGAGAAGTTAAATTTGTACTTCCAAGTTTCTATGCTTTTGAAGTCAAGCCTGGAGGATCTTAATGTATAATACCAGTGCATGTCTTTTTTACTCATTAATTGCTCCTGTTTCCAATGGATTAGAGAAATTCCTTCTCTCTTCTTTTAATAACCCTTCTTTAAATATTTCCTACCTGAATATTCTACATTTGAATGAACGTAGAAATTTGGAGACTAAAAGGCATGTATGAAATTAGTAACTTGATTTTATTAGTAAACTATAGAACTCACTTTGTCCTGAAAAGGCATTTTGCAAAGGTACAGTTGCCACAATTAGTTGTGTCACACTTTACACTGAATTTTGTTCACTGACAATTTAAAATTATTATTATTTGATGCAAGATGGTGTGTTTGTGGTATATGTTGTTGTTTTTAGCTGCCAGGGAGTAGATGTAACTCTACTCCCTCCGACTGTGGTATATTTAGTTATAAACTTAATAGGAAATTTACCAATAAAATAGATTAAATTTTGTTTCAAAATAGGATGCCAGATTTGCTCAAATTTTCCATTTTCCAGCTTAATTCAATTTAGATATTTTAATTTTTAATCAGTGATATTATTACTTGGTAACACAGCACAGCAAAGCCTAGTGAGTCAACCACCAAAACAATTCAAGGATTTTTAAAACAAATACTTATTTCTTTTGTCTGAAACATTTTTTTTTTTAAATATGAAGACTAATTTAAGGAACTGCAGCTGCCACCAGGGAATAGGAAATAAAAATCTAAAAGTAATGCAAAGTAAATACTAATAATAGTATATGCGAGTGGAATGAGTGAAAAGGAAATTAGTAGGCATTTCACCATGCATCTGTACTCATTTAAGATGCCTTCTATTTTTCAGCGAGGACCTACAGTTTATATAGGACCCAAACTGTGGATTCTATAATAAATGGCAGCTGCCATAAAGTCAACCTGAAATTTTACTACATCTAGTGACTAACCATACTTGTAAATTTGCTGTAACGTGAAGTGCTGATTTCACTCAGCTTAGCCCTTGAGAGAGCATGGCAAAAGTAGAGTAGTCAAAATGGGCTGCAATCTTCATCGGGCAAATGACATATAAAACAGTTCTACAATGCTATGTTTTCATACACACCAAATACTTAGTGGAATGAGTTTAATAAGTTTCAATGACAACTCAAAACAATGATTACACAGGCCTGCATTTGAAAAATATTTTATGTTCCTCAGGATTTATTTGTGGTTTCTTAATGAATCAAACCTCCTGAGCTCAAAAATGAATGTATATTTGTTCAATCAGGTCAGATTTTCGCAGTACAGTATACACCATTTTCATTGAGATTGTCTCATTTTTCCTGAAAAAAAAACTTCAAAAAACCTTTCTCTATCTACTAATGCATTATTATTGTTATATCATAGAAACAGAAATAAACATATGTAAACTATAATCCTTTTAATAAAACAAAAAATAAAGAATGCAACATAATAAAGAAAATAATTCTAATTTCCAAGAAAAGACTCCCTTGACAATTTTCGTTTGTGTCTCTCATCTGGTGCATCACGCTTCAGACACCAACAGTAGTCAGCAAGCATGTTTACGTCCCATTTACCCTGGTACCTGGATTCCATTGTTTTTATGTCCTGGTAGAATCTTTCCCCCTGTTCTTCACTGTAATCACCGCAGTTGTCTGGAAAATAATCCAGATGGAACTGTAAAATGTGTATCTTTATATACATTCGAGCTCCCAAATGTTTGAGACTTGTTAGGAGCTGATTGGCCAGGGCAACATGTTCTGGGATTCTTTTATTGCCTAGCAAACTGTTAACTAGAGCTTTGAAAGCTTTCCAGGCATCTTTTTCTATGTCCGTCATTGATGCCTCAAACTGCTGATCTCTCATCAAGTTCCTGATCTGAGGTCCATCAAAAATTCCCGCATGGAACTTAGCGTCACTGATTTGTGGAAATTTTTGAAGAAGAAATTTAAAAGCTTGGCATTCTTTATTAAGGGTTTTGACATATTTTTTCATTATACCAAGCTTTATATGCAGTGGAGGAAGCAGTATTTTGTGAGGAGGCACTAAAGGTTCAGCTATCACATTGTTTGATCTAATTCTAAATGCTCCTCGTGGAGGCCAAACCTTCTTCTCATAGTGCATACTATCCGCCCGACTGTCCCATAAACATAGGAAAAAGGGATGCTTCGTGTAGCTTGTTTGCCCCCAAGTATAAGAGACACTACCTGAAAAAAAATTTAGCAGGGTATGTAAATTCAAAGTGTAATATTTCTAAAAACAAACTCAAAGTATTATTGCTTAAAACAATAAGAATATGAATATGTACTGAAAAATCCTGTATGCCGATGCATTAAATCATTGTATTGAGTTTATTGAGTTATGTTGTATACCTTCTCAATTAGGATAAGTTCCCCATTAACCCAAAGGATGCATTAACCTATAGGGACACACTTCAACAAAAAACTATAACTCAAAAATGACTCATGATTTCCAGATTTGCATTCTTGTAAAATGTAAGTTGACCAAAAGGTGTATACAACTATTAACAATTAAAAATGAAAATGTTAATATCAAAGAGTTTAGAAATGCCAAGTGTAAAATGATCTTACCTTCAAGTCATCACATATCCTCCAATTGTGGGTAGAGTAATTTATTGCATCCAGCAATTTTTCCATATTTTCCTAACTTTTTAAGTTGGATTGAATGACCTATAGGAACGGAAGCTATCTTGTTACCAATATTCAGTAAGACAGCTTTTAAACTTCTACTGGAAGAATCTATGAAAAGTCTCTATTCTAATAGGCTGTAATATTCTAATATTGGCGCAGTATACTAAAGAGCTGGAAGAATGCTGTAAGAAATAGCTTCGAAACTCTCGTTCTCTATTTCTGTACCCCTCAAAATGTTGTTTCTTTAGCGAGAAGATTACTTTCACGAAGTCGAGAGCCAGGAAGTTGTGCATTCTCCTTTGAAAGACTCAGATCCCTGGTCAGGTCATTTAACTGAACTTGAATGAATAGTATTTCGACCATATCATGTGTGGAATCCTGATAAGACTCAGATGTGTCATAATCTTGATCAACTTCCATATTAATCTCTTCATGGACCTCTATATGTTCAGGGGGAGAAGGTATAGGAATTCCTGGACCATGGGGCAGGGATTGATGGCAGGAGGAATATCCGGATATGACACACTATGTTTATTCTTCTTATTTATACCTGTGAAAAATATAATTGCATATTACATAACATAATTGATTTGGAGTTGCAGATAGTACATAAATGTTTAGTAAAAGATATGTTCATGCTGAAGTGAACTATGTTAGTTTTTAATTTTATGCTAAGTCTATGCATAATAATGACATTTCCAGCGCCAGTATAACACAGCAAGCTTAAATACTTGATACAATGCTCACTTTTAAGATTTTTCATGCAAAAATAGCAGTCCGTAGTGTGGTCCTTGCCCTCTCTCCACATCATGGGAACACCAAAGGAGAGAGACTTCTGTTCGCCCTGACTCCAGCGTCTTAAACTTATGTAGCATCCTTTGCAGCAGATATGTGGTGCAAAACCTGTATGTTGATCTCCTAGCCTTACTCCATAATACGAGTATGCATGATACAAAGATTTAATTACGGGATAAATTGTACATACATTGCTGCTCGGAAAATTCACTTTGCTGCAAACATACAAAATCTGTCAGAGCTATTCTTACATTTTAACTCAACCACTATTATTATTATTATTATTATTATAATGCTAAGCAATTTCTAACCTGCAAAAATATAAACTTATTGACATAATTACTTAAAATGTAGACAAAATGTACTGCGAATACAGTAGTGCAAAAACTATTGAAATTTTGATGTAATATAGGACATGTATAAACTATAAAATTATTATCACCTACTGTATCGCAAAAACTGGACCTGATAGAGAAAAACGGATGCCACATTCGGATTTAGGAGGTCAATTTTATTAAGAAACACTACAGAAAACCTAAGATACATTTTTGACACAGACCAGTGTTATTAACCAAATTTGGCTTGTTTAGTGGGGACTTAAGAGGCTATAATTCCTTATTAAGTAGGTAAGTTGTACCATCTATCTCTCATATCATGAACAAGATCCACAGACTAGATAATGAAATGTACATAGAGATCAGAATGATAATCACTAGCAAAACCAAGGCAACAGGGGCCAGTCCCAGTTCAATACTATAATGAGCTCCTCTAATTCTGGTGCATGAAGTTTCGTAAAACAAATTCTCTTTTTTATCCAATCAGGATATATATTGGGTATTGATGAAGAACATTTTGAGTGTAATGAGTGTCCCCAAATTGAATGCAGGAGTCACAATCACGTATTGTTAAAAAGTGCTAAAAAGTTCAATATATTTAACCTTGTATATTGAACAGACTAAGTAAAATATACAAAAGAAATTATGCATTTTAAGAAACAAAAGGGATAGTGCTTTTCTGTTGAGGGAGGGGGGGTATTCCATGTACTTTGCCTCCTTTTGCCATTAAAAACTTAGATGGCCATAGCTTTCTTAATATTGTTTCATGTAAAATATTGACTTTTAAAGAGCTAAAAATTCCTTTTTGAATGGCTTTTTGTTTAACCTTCTAAGTAAATTATGGGCTGAGATACAAGTCTTTATAATTTGGGGGCACTGTCAAAACTCCCCAAATTGGCATGTCCGTAACTTTGCTTCTAATTAAGATATTGAATAACAGATTTCAGACTCAGTGGTTTCAGCCAAAAATCTACCCAAAAACCAATTTTTATGAAAATCTGAGAGGATGTGGTTTCACCTCTTTCCTGATTTGTCAGGGAGAATTAGCCATTTAACATTTGGCAAATTATCTTTTGAATGCACATTGAATCATTATTCTAGCTCAATTAGAAGCCAAGATATAGCAATTTGAAATTTGGGGATACACACAGGTCTGAAATTTTTTTTAACAGTTGGTTGACCAACCTAAAATTTGAAATTTGGGGTTTCTTGAGATAACCAATGCTATAGACCAAATTGAAGGGGGTGTGGTGTTAAGCCACTACATGAGCTGTCATAGAATACACCAAAGTTAGAGTAGTATGTTAGCCTATCAGCACCCTAGGTGCTGAACATCAAAGAATGAAGAATGCCCATGGCCTGGCTATAAGAGTCCCTAAGAGTGGAATATGAGCCTCACAGGCGAGGTATAGATAA
Organism: Ceratothoa steindachneri; assembly: GCA_963969495.1. NCBI lineage: Eukaryota > Metazoa > Arthropoda > Malacostraca > Isopoda > Cymothoidae > Ceratothoa > Ceratothoa steindachneri. The sequence continues at coordinate 81,361,455 of OZ018326.1, read as the reverse complement.
AAAAATACCAAGGAAATGGTATAAATCTACCACTTCCAGGCAAGCCACGTTTAGAAACAAATCTGGGTCAGGTTGGAGCCATGGATAGTGACAAAAGTACACCACCCTAGTCTTTGCTAAGGAAAACAGAAAGTTGTCTGCTTTGGTGTAGCAAGCAATGCAATTCAATACCTGTAGGAGTTGATACACCAGAGTTCCCATATGTGCCATACTAAAAGAGATTGAAAGGTTGTCCATGTAGAGCATAGTGAGAACATCTTCCAGCAGCACTGAAGAGATACCGTTGATGCTCAGGGCAGAGTGAGAGTGAGGACACTTCCCTGTGGGATACCATAGTCTTGTCCTCTTGGACAGAGTCACCCTGCACATATGCAAAACTGACAATCTTGCAGAATCTCCATTATGAAGATTGGGACGCATCCCCTTGGCCCCATAGTGTCAGGTTGGCCTTAATTTTTTTTATAGATTTTACATTTTTTACTTTAAGTACATATTTATCAATATATACATTTATCAATAGGATATAAAACTAAATTTTGATATGTGAAATATTTTTTACCCCCCACTCCAAAAAAAATAAATAAAAAACACAAGTCCACTTAGGCTGGATTTTTAATTATTTTTTTCAGGGGAGGGCCCCCCCCTCCCCTGAAAAAAATAATTAAAAATCCAGCCTAAGTGGACTTGTGTTTTTTATTTATTTTTTTTGGAGTGGGGGGTAAAAAATATTTCACATATCAAAATTTAGTTTTATATCCTATTGATAAATGTATATATTGATAAATATGTACTTAAAGTAAAAAATGTAAAATCTATAAAAAAAATTATAAACATCAAACATGAGTTTTCTTTTAATCTTGATCGAAAGTTCTTTGTCTCATTTGCTCATGTTCTAGTTTTTTCTTTGATATAAAGGATAATGATACAACACATTAAATTTTAAACTGGCCAAACTTTTTAATTTTTATATTAAATAAATAAACACTTTTCCTACATAACTATATAAAGGGAAAAAAAACTAAACAGAAACTTACCTCAGTTAAAACAAAAAGAACCCTTCTTAATTTTTACTATCAGAGATCACCATTTACCATTCTGTATCTTGCTCTCCTTTTAAGTATTTGTATATTTTCACTAGTTCCTCCCCTTTTCACTCCCAATCTGTTTCTCATTCTATTCCGTATACATCCAAATGAGGAAAATAACCTCTTTATTGCGGCTGAACTAGCTGGACATGAATGTATGGACACTAAAAATGAACAAAATCCATGTGGCAATTTCTTCCCACTTGTTTTTTCTTCTGCTTCACATTCATAATATGCCTCCACTTGTTTGAAGAAAGGCTGGATTTAATTGATTCAGAAAACATGGTGGGTGGGAAAATTTGACTATCCTTGAGGTGAAATTCATACAATCCAACTGCATAATCAGGATGGATTTCATCGAGCCGATTCTCAGCTTGTTCTTCAGCTTCCACCTCTAGATTTTATCCTGGAATTTTAAATATAGAAAATTAAAAGTGTGGCATTCCGGTATTGGCAACATTCTACTATCAGTTTCAGAATTTAAAAATTTGCTTTTTAGCCTGTAATTCTTCTGCAATACTAAATTAGCAGAATTACAACTTCTTACCTAAGTAATGAGGATCAGTTATGTAAGCAAAGTAATGAACAGGCCTTATGGCTTTCTTGAACCTATCCTTGATACTTTGATGATCCTGCTGCAGATCAGGATTATTCATTAAAGATATGCAGAAGTGGACAGCCAAGAAGTACAAATAGAATGAAACCTGTTCCATGGCTTGAAGTTAGTGAGAGGTCAGCCAAAACTGAGACCTGAAGAGGAAAATCTTGAGAGTGTAGATTCCCTTTGACATCCATCTTGCTTGATGAAACGCTCCTGGTGCCCTCATATTGAAAGTCGTCCCAATATTGCCTCACAGGAAGATGTAGGTTAGAACCAAGAGCTCCTTGTAGTTGTCTCTTGGATGGCTTTCTTGTCCGATGGCACTCTTGAGCTCGCTCAAAGCTGCCTCCCTTGCATCAGACAGCTCGCTTGTCAGCAGAGGAAGGAGGCTTTCTTCATCCATGGAGGAAGTCCCAATGGTCCCGGAAGAAGAGAGGGACGTTACGTGCGCCAGATGGTCCATAACAGTGTTTGAAAACATCCCCAAGGATCACTTCCAGGATGTGGTACCTGCACGCAAACCAGAGGAGATTCCTTCCCATACCTTCCTGAATCTTGATGAAGGTTCCTTCAGTGGGACCCATGTTCGAGGCAGTAGTATCAAACACAATTGAACTCGGCATCACTTCCATCCATTTCCCCATGAGAGGATGAAGACAATGAGGCCACCTGGCTTGAAGGTACAACACTTAAGGCGATCTTTTTCTCCATCTCCGCAGCCTGTTCCCCCTTCTTCCCGCTTCGGCTTTTCTTGTGGAGCCTCGCTGACAGTGTCCAGTCTAGTCATGGAGGAAGTCGATCGATCCTCTCTTTGGCTGATGAGGAAGGCCCTGTCCTCCTCGTTTGCGGTTTTCTCAAGGGCATCTTTGTACGCCAGATCGAACAAGTCATCAAGGTCCCCTTGAAAGATCTCCTCATTCATCCTTGCCATTTACTAAGCTCTTTTCTTGTGCTTCTGAAGACCCTCGTAGGCCTCCACTAACTTGAGCAGCTTCGCCTTGCTATAATGCAGTGTGGAGATAGGGACTCCTGCCTTTTCCAAAATCCCCAAGAGTCCCTCCACAGCCTTCGCCTTTGTTTTCTTTTCCAGATGGTAGTGGAAGTAGAATTTTTGGAGCATTTGCCCCTTTGAGGGGAAACAGTTCCTGGTGATGTTCTCCTCCAGGCTACTGATCAACCACCACTGTTTGCAAATAGAAACCATCGCACCTGTGAAAGCAAAAATGGGAATATTTATGTTCTCTGTTATGTTAGTGATCGCAACTGAAAATGATAACTTTCAGTTCCCCAAACAACAAATAATGTTCCTACCAATTTACCACCAAAAGAATGAAGAAGTTGGTGACCTCTAGACACCAACCAAAGTCTTCCAAAGGACACCAGATAAACATTTCCAAAGGCCAATCCACTTGACTGACTGCTAACATCACCTCAATAATGAACCAGGTGGCGGCCACAAGGAGGAAGAGGAGAATGTGTCACTCGAGACCTTTATATCTTATCTGATCGAGTTCAAATTTTATGTGCACCTATATGACCCCAAGTGGAACAAGAACAACATGTGACCTGAAGTCTCCCACAATTTTATATTTTTAATTACATTATGATTATTGACAGACTGACATTGCTATTATTATTTTCATTATTACTAATATTAATATCATACATTGGCTAGAGCAGTTCCAAAATATTTTAGTGGGGTCAGGAGATGCTGAGCTTCCTGATATATGCCAACATTGTCAATAATTTAGCCAATATTTGCAGGGAAGCTCTAATCTTAGTGGCCCCTTATTAAAAAAAATAATAATAAAACAAAAAAACAACAAGTAGGTTGGGTTTAAAAAAACAACAAATAATGGGTTTTTTCCAACCCTGATAAAATCCTACAAAAATGCGAAAGCCAAAGGGCCTCAACTATCAAACATTCGCCTTGAGCAATCATAACCATTACATATATCTTCCAACTACTACTGGCTCAACAACACAATTCCCTCAATCTTTAAAAAAGCACATCATCACAATATTCAGCCAACACATACTGGTCAATCACACTACTACAAGCACTAGCTAATATTCTTGAAAAACTAATGCACAAGGAAATAGACCTAAATATACCACTCATACAATCATAACACAGCTTTAGATAAGAACACTCAAACAACCCAATAACCAACCTCAAACAACACATACTAGATGGATTCAATGAACATGTCCCCCAATTACAAACAATACTCACAGCCATCCCTATCAAGGCCTTAGAAACAATACCCAAACACATCCTAGCACACATCTTAAATACTACCCTCACTCACCAACAATAACAAAAGATGGCTGACAAACTTCATATTCAGGAGACAAGGACAAGTGATACACAAAACATACAAATCCCACATACAACCCCTCCACAATAATATCCCTCACAGACATTCTCTCATCCCTACTCTTCAACTTATTCGCCCATGACATCCCAACGGCAGAATCCCCAATAATATGCATAAACAATTATGCAGATAACATCACAATAACAGCACAGCAAACTAAAATCAACAGCACCACCAGAACAATTCAGTTATACATAAACTACCTCAAACACTGGAGTACAGTAAACTGGACGACTGAATCTGCCGCCAATAAACAATAACATTACTTATACCCAACAAACATCCACAAATTGGACTAAATGGGCAAGCCCTACCCCTATACAAATCTCCCACCCTCCTAGGAATCACACACATAACCAACATAGCAAACAAAATTAATGCTTAAAACCATGAGCTAACACTACCTCTGGACAACAGAAAGAACCCCTCACTACACTATATAAATAATTCATCTGCAGCTAAATCAACTATGCAGCACCTGCCTAGCACCCACCAACACAAAACAAAGCACTCTGAGTCATCACAGGCACAAAAAACCTTCTCATTCCACACCTAAATGCACAAACTAAAATCCTACCAATCAGAGTATTCCCAGACATGATAGGAACCCAGCACTTCAGCAGAACACTCAACCAACCACCACTACAAAGACAAATGAAATCCCCCATATACTACTATCAAACTCGGCAAAACAAAACCCTACCGCTCAGCATAACTTAATCAAACTAAAAACATTCATACAATCCATAGCAACAGACACCTAAACAAGGCCCCCTCCCACTAAACATCGTAAATGAACAACAACCACACACACACACAAAAACCACACAGAAATATCTATCCACAGACAGAAGACAGAGTATTCCTATCCCAACTCTGATCGGGACACATACCCATCCTACAACAGTACAAACACATAATAAGCCTCACCCAAACACCAACATGAACAAAGTACAATTGGCCCAAGAGTCCACACAGAAATATCTATCCACAAACAGAAGACAGAGTATTCCTATCCCAACTCTGATCGGGACACATACCCATCCTACAACAGTACAAACACATAATAAGCCTCACCCAAACAACAACATGAACAAAGTACAATTGGCCCAAGACTTGCAACAATACACACACTTTCATTACTCAAGGGCTGTGGTGGCATGCCTGGAGGCCACCTGGCTCATAGAAGAGTTTGCTGAAATTTGGTTTATAGGAAGTTTGGGGGCCCTAAACGCATTTCTGAAATTTTAAGGGCAATCCAATGAACTGTTCAGGAGATATGACCTCGGGCATTTTGAAGTCACCGACCAGGTCACTAACATTTGGCAACCCAAAACTAGGGTAATAATGTCATAATTATATAAAAGTATATAATAATATTTAGAATCAGAAAATGACAAGGAATCCAAATATGAGAGTTTTAGAACTCTAGGTTGAAAAATAAAAAAATTATACATTTGCTAAAATCTGAGGTTAAGATTTGACCTCTGGGGTATCAAAATTGAAAATTTTTAAAAATGAGAAAAATGAAGGCCTATACTTTCAGTATTAAGATCAGTAAAAAAAGTTTGTTTATACTAGTATTTTTCAATTAATTAACACCTAAGTGAGCACTATATTTTTAAGTTGTCCATCAATTCTACATATTTTTCACACTTAAGCTCTTAAAGGGACCAAATAGAAATTGAAATTATAATTTTTTTGCATATAAAAAAACAGTCAAATGTCTTAGCTATTTTTGACTGGTATTTGGTCCAAAAGTGCTAGACTGGCTCAATTGAAGTTGAAGGATTTTCTTCAACCAAGCAATCACTGGCCAGATCTCGTACTGAAGATATGTTACTCAAATCACTGAATGAAGATGATTCAATTGAATCTTGCTCAGTCTCATTCTTTAGGGTGGTTCCAAGTATTGCAGGGTTTTTCATTATTAGTGTCCAACAGTTCACAAACAACAATGAGTCTTTTTTCAATCTTCCAGCACATTTTTCAATAAGAACATCAGTCACTTTTATAAGATTGATTGTTATGTGCTTCTTGTGTTTTTAGTAGGGTTTTGGCAGTATTTCAAGTGCCGAACCATTGTATTTTGGTGAATAGGCCTAATAGATGAGATGTAGATTTCACTAAATAATTTCTATGAATCTGTAATTTCAAGATATACAATTAGATGACACTTTTTAGAATATAGTTATACCCAATATTTTAATTCTTGATATTCTTTGAGGCTCATAGAAAAACAATACAACCCACCACACACACTGCAGGCTGAAACTGTAGTAACTTGTAGACTAGGAACTATAACTATTTGTGTTGATTCTGTACAAGTAGTAACATGTTGCAACAGGATTGTTTAAGGTACTTGTGAGCTTTGTCTTCCTCTTTCACTACTTCCATATATTATTGGCAGTGAATTACAATTTTTATTGAACTTGTAGAGTTCAAGATCAAATTGATATCAAAGCTATAAAATTTCAATGAATTGACAAACAGTTTGTAAATATATTGTTCACTTATAAGTTAATTACATGAAAAATACCAAGATAAACAACCTTTTTATGGCCATTTCTAATAGCCAAGAGCTGTACCTTTGTTTTTTATATTAGAAAAAAGGTAATTTTAATTTCTATCTAGTCAAATTAGGAGGTTAAGTGTGAAAAATATGTAGAATTGATGGACAACTTATAAATATGGCACTCACTTATGTGTTAGTTACATGAAAAATGCTAGCATAAACAAACTCTTTTTTTTTACTGATTCAAATAGTCAAAGCATATGCCTTCATTTTTCATATCTATAAAATCTTTTCAATTTTGATACCCCAGAGGTCAAATCTTGACCTCAAATTTTTGCAAATGTATGATTTCCTTTTATTTTTCAACCTAGAGTTCTAAAACTATCATATTTGGATTCCTTGTCTTTTTCTGATTCTAAATATATATATATATATATACTTTTTATATAATTATGACCATTATTACCCTAGTTATGGGTCACCAAATGTTAGTGACCTCGCATGTGACCTCAAAATGCCCATTGGTCGGATTGACCTTAAAATTTCAGAAATGAGTTTAGGGCACCAAGACTTCCTATGAACCAAATTTCAGCCTAATCTGAGAGATGAGCATGTTAAGCACTGGTTGATCTGACAGAGACTGCCCCAGGTAGGAGGCCACCAAGTGTATGAGTGAAGCATTAGTTATAAATAAAATAGAATTCATAACCTCAACCAGATATGATATCCGGTATCCACGAGATATAGGGTATCAAGTGCAAATGCTATCGAGCTCACCCCTAATTAGAAATATCATAATACTAGAAGGGGAAATAGAGATATATCAAGGGAGCCTGAACTTAGCATACCAAAAGGTGTCTCAAGGATTAACAGGCTAAAGTGCATTTATTGCAATGCACAATGTCTGAAATAAGAAGGAAGAGTTGCTGTTGTTGTTTACAGCTGCCAGGAAGCAGGCGTGATCTTGGCTCCCTGGGGGATAGAAACAACAATTAAACTGCTCTTATTTCAGACTTAGTGCATTGCAAGATTAGGAAATGGTTGAGGTTGTCAGTGATTATTTTATATCAGTATTTAATCAAGAAGATCAGGTCAGTTTAAATACTAATAAGGATGATGCAAGAAAGTATCTTAGAGTATTAATGTTAAAATCTTCCCTACGATGACAAACAATTGTTTGTCATATTAGAAAATACACCAATCTTGTTAAAATAAGATCCGCTGTGGCTTATATAATTTTACATGAAACTCTGAAGTGTTTAGTGTCTCAAATTGACGTCAGTGAAATCAACCAATCAGAAAAGAGGTGGGTAGAGTTTAGAATGTCTAAATGTATTGCCTCAGTGATTACCTAATCTGTAGTAGTGGAAATGTGATCAATGGTATTCGATTGTGGCATTCAGTACTTTATTTCCTGTTTGTTTATTTATAATTACAATGTTTGTGATTCAGATAATAGTGATGGTGATTATGAACCCATGGAAAGTAATAATAGATAGTTATGAGAGCGATGATTTTGATTTTTCTGAGCATAAGATGGCAGTGCCATCTTATGTGATTCTTGGAAAAGAATTGCTGACATTTTCAATGATGTAGGCCTAACCCTATTCCTGAGATAGTGAGTAATTTGAGTGGTGTAAATCCTGCACTAAATTCTAATGATAATAGTAGTGTTTTAGATTGCTTTAAGAAGTTTATAACTGATGATGTTATAGCCTATTTAGTAAGGTGCATAAATGACAGGGCAAACAATTTCTTTTAAGAGAATCCTGATAAAAAAGCAGTAGTAAATAATCTAAAGTGGAAAGATGTGAATGGTGATGATATGTATAAATTTCTTGCATTATATTTTTATACGGGCCAATGCAAATATAGTGAGATCAACTTATATCGGTCTAGATTACCATTTCAGTCTGGAGTCTATTTTTTTGTGCATCAATCGAGCAGAGATCGATATTTATGGTTAATGAAATTCCTTAGGTTTAGTGAAGTGAAAGATGTGAAGAAAAATACTCTGAACACTAGTTTAGATACATTTTGTGATAAGTTGACTAACATTGCCATGTACAAAGTGGATGCGGGTGAATGTTGCGCAGTTGATGAAGCCCTCATGCTTGGAAAGGATGATTAGGGTTTCACCAATTTATCAAAAGTGAAAGAGCTTGGTTTGGTATAAAATTGTTTGTTTTGTGCAATAGTAAAAGGGACTGGTTTGGATATAACTATCATTTTTGTGTCTGGGAAGGACAACAATGAAATTTCACCAGAATTTGAGCATCTTAGTAAGAGTGAGAGAGTAATAGCACATTTAGGAAAATCCATACTCGGATAAGGTAGACATATTTTTGTGGATAATTGGTATGCCAGTATACTATGATGATGGGCACCATCGGTCCAAATAGAGGCCTCCCAAAAGAACTTTGTAATGAAAAGCCTGGGCTCTACAATTCCACATTGATCTGTAAAAATAACTCTTTGGTTGGAAAGTGGGAGGACAAAAAGTCTATATGTGATAACAACTTGCTATTCTGCCGGAATAATAGAAAAAGATAAGACTTATTTTGGTGAGGAATGGAAGGTATTCAAAAAACCATCTCTAATTGAAAACTAATCCCTATATGGGCAGTGTTGACATGGCAGATCAATTACTGGAGCCATACGATCTAGCCACAAAAGTCATGTATGGTTCAAAGGGTTAGGCCTACACCTAGTGATGCGAATGTTTCTCAATAGTTTTCTAGTGTATAGAAATAAGGTGAATAAAACTATAAAAATTTGCAGCTACATTGAGAAGCTAGTTGAAAAACTTTTAGTTTCTCATAATGCAAATGAAAAAAAATTGTGGACAAGTTTATTGAAAGCAACCCACGGGCAGGTAGGAAAAGGATGCAAGCACAGGAAGAAGTTGTCCATGCACTGATCGCCATTCCACAAGCTGAAGGCAGTTCTGTGAAACAGCCAACAAAATGTTGTCGTGTTTGTTACCCAGCATGAAAACAAACTAAAACGCGCTGCATTGGCTGTCCAGATAAACCTGGACTTTGTTCACTTTGTTTCACATCCCCGATGATGAAACTAATTAAAGGTAAGTTTAAATATGTAAGTTGAATATATATTATTAACAATAATATGTTGTCATTTGCTAACTTTTCCATTTTAAAACATTTTTTTAAATGATATATGAAAACTGTATTACATGCACTGCCTGTGTGACACAATGCTGTGCACAAGGGGTTAATAGGAAAAGTATTAGGACACTTATAAATATATTAGATGTCAACAAAGCTATGGACCCTGATAATTTTTACTGTAGGATTCTTAAGGAGGAAGAGGAAAGAGTTTCACTTGCTCTTGAGAAGATATTTGATGAGATACCAGATGAATGTAAAAGAGCTAATGTAGTTCCAATCTTCAAAAATGGAAGAAAGGATGATCTGAATAACTATAGGACAGTAAATTTAACTTCAATAGTAGTCAAATTACTCAAAGGTAATTAAAACAAGAATAGCAGACTTTTTAGAATGTGGTAGCTTGTTGATTGATAAGACAGCATAGATTAAGGTTGGGTATATCTTGCCTGAAAATCTGCTAGAATTTTTAGATATCACAGGACAATTGGGAAAAGGAAATGACATGGATGTAATTTACATAGATTTTATTAAAGCTATTGATAAGGTCCCTGATAGAAGATGAGTGCATAAATTGAGAATGTATTGAGTTTCTAGTAATGCTTTAACTTGGGTGGCAGAATGGCTGAAGAATAGAAAGCAAAGGGTAGTATTAAATGGAGAGAAATTGCAATGGATGGATATTATTAGTGGGGTACTTTAAAGATCTGTTTTGGGACCATTATTATTCTTGGTTTACATTAATAATCTAGAAGTAGGTGTTAAAAGAAAAATGTCAATATCTGCTGATGATACAAAGTTAGCAGCCAGTATGGGGAAAAACTGGGAAATTTCACAATTTCAAGACTAGTTGCATGTGAACATACATAAGCAGCAATGATACTCAACTTCCAAAATGCAAAGTTGTTCACATTGACAACTAAAATTGAAAATTTAGTTATAAAATATAAGGTGGTCTGTTGGAATTCACTGAAAATGTGTGATTTAGAACTAGTAATAGACCATTGTGGTTCTCTAAGGAGTGTTTAGATGCTAGAAATAATACAAATTAGGTTGTATCAATTAAAATTTTAGTTATAAAAATTGTTTCCCAGAAATAGAAGCAACATTCTCTATAAAATAGCAGTTTTAAACAATAACTAAAATGAAATAATTAATTTCATCAGTTAACAAGAAATAATTTTGAGGAATAAGCAAATATTTCCAACCATAATTCTAAATATGTATAAGGTTATTAATAAATTTTAAGTTAGATCAATAGAATAATTCTTTGCAATTAAAATGATATATTATTTGATTTTTAAAAAAGATTTAAATATCTTATTTTATTATTTTCTTTAACAATGCACCAAGGGTAATTTTACCCACAACGATTTCAAGCAAATTCAGTTTGCAGTTTAACCCATTAATCACCCAGCTTTTTTTCTTCAACTCGCCCTCTGCAAAATTACAAAAGGTACACATTATCAAAAATAATTAAAATAAAATATTTAAATCTTTTTTATATCTTAAATTTTATGAAATTTTGCTCAGGGCCTATTTTTTATCTATAAAACTGTATTTTCCAGACAAAATAGGCTTGCTGGTTTGTGTGCTTTCAATAACATACTAACATTTTAATTGGATGAAAAATGAAAAACATAAGTGTATTTAATAAAAAAAAGGAAGTTATCAAAAACAGTGTATTTACACAGTTGTGAATAATAAATCAGCCTCTTTCCACGGTCATCCAATCCATTCATCCATCGTGTTGTGGTGAAGACTAGAACGGAGTCAAGTTACTCTCATCCATAAACCTCTGTTTACAAACAAAGAAGGACTGACCTAAGCCATTTATGTATTTTAATTAGATGATTACTCACTAACATAAGAGTTTGACAAAAAAATATGATGAATTATCATAATAATCAGGGCCATAGGTGGGCGCGATAACCGATAAATCGATGATAATAACCGATAATCGATAACTGGCAATAAATTTATAGCCCAATAAGGTGATAACCGATAAATCCAAAATTATAATACAATATTGATTATTGACTATATATAGAACGGAAGAAGCACAGGAACATAGGGAAAAATCATCAAACAATGCGTAAAACCGGTAGTGCGCAGGAGCAATACCTCTTGACTTCTCATCCGATGGCTGGTTCCCAGCTCGGACCTACCTATTTCTGCCTCCAAGGCACACACAGCTCGCCCATGTGTTAAACTGGAACCAAAAACTGAAATTATCGATTATCGCTAATTTGGAACCATAAGTATCAGTGATCCCAATGAATCGACAATGTGGGGAAAAAAATATCAAATAACCAATAACCCAATATCGTTATTGCGATAACGCCCACCTATGATCTGGGCGAATATAGTCTAAAAGTGAAAGGCCACAAAAGGCCCTCGGGCGATTACGGAGCACTGAATCGAGGACCTTTGAAGGCCCTCAGGTGACTAATGGGTTAAGGATTCAAATATTCTTGGAAATGATTATGGTACCTGCAAAATAAAATTAATATTTGGGGAGTTAAAAGAAAAATATATATAATGGAATATTCTAAAACCAAATATTTAACTAGATAAAAATAATAAGAGATAGGGCCTTAGAAACAATGCTGGTTAGAATAGAAAGTACTTTTGAGTATATAATAAAAAACAATTAGAACAATAATTAGCTACCTAAATTATAACAAAGCTTACCTTGACAGATTCAGTTTGAGTCATGTTATCTTGTTTGAGTTGAGTAATAATATACCCCAACTAATTATAGTAGGCTGGTATGGCCTATTCAAACTATAATTTTTTTTTCAATAAAAATTAGGTATCAATATTGGAATCCAGTGCAAAATAAATCTAAAAATAAAAAAAAGCTTTAAAGTTAACAGCAACCATAAAAGGGTAGAGTAAAATAAAATGTTTTAAATTATATTTGGTTAAGGGGGCCGTTTCAGTCAATTTTGACAAAAATTTTGAAATTTCAGCGTTTTCAATGTTTCCTCTATAGTTAATTAAACTCTCATAAGTGGTTGCCAATTATTTATTAACTTATTTGTACAACAAAATTCATTGAACTTTGTAATCCATACACAGTCACATATATATATATATATATATATATATATATATATATATATATATCGCAAGAAAAGATGAGGAATTAAACCACATTCTTCGAAGACAATTTAATTCAGAACAGTTTTGGTGTATCTCACAACCCTTTTTCAACTGACACTGGATAGAAAATATAAGAAAAAATGCATAGAAGCATAACAGGTCGTGAAATATCCCCTCTTTTATCCCCAATCCCCTACTTGTGGCTAATCTGGGGGGGGGTAGGCCTAAACATATTGAAGGGCTGACATTTTACTATTTTGTTTATTTGCTTTCTTATTACAGGATTAAAAGAAAATTGACCCTCAGATAGATTTAAATTAGGAACTGACGATATCAAGCTCATATCAAGCTCAGTTCCGATTCTACGAGGGTCAATTTTCTTTCAAGCCTGTAATAAGAAAGCAAATAAACAAAATAGTAAAGTGTCAGCCCTTCAATATGTTTAGGCCTAACCCCCCCCCCCCCAGATTAGCCACAAGTAGGGGATTGGGGATAAAAGAGGGGATATTTCACGACCTGTTATGCTTCTATGCATTTTTTTTTATATTTTCTATCCAGTGTCAGTTGAAAAAGGGTGTAAGATACACCGAAACTGTTCTGAATTAAATTGTCTTCGGAGAATGTGGTTTAATTCCTTATATATATATATATATATATATATATATATATATATATATATATATATATATATATATATATATATATATATATATATAAGGTATAGAGCCTCTGTACAGAGAAATTCTTGAGAAGATAGATGAGGGGTTTTCTGACCAATCTAGAGTGTGGTAGGTTAATAAATATTGCACAGCATGGGTTTAGAAGAGGTAGATCGTGTTAAAAAATTTACTGGATTATGTTACTAAACAATTAGATAAGGGAGAGAATGTTGATGTAATTTACTTAGATTTTAGCAAAGCTTTTGATAAGGTTCCACATAGGAGATTAGTTTACAAATTAAAAATGCATGGGATATGTGGTAGAGTTTTGAATTGGATAACTGAATGGCTGAAAGACAGGAAACAGAGAGTTGTGCTAAATGGGGCGAGGTCCCTTTATTATTCATAGTTTATATAAATAATCTTGGGAAGGCTGTAAATAGCAAAGTGTCAGTTTTTGCTGATGACACTAAATTGGCAGCTGTAGTCAAAGAAGTTGAGGGTAGCTTTAAAGTGCAGTGACTTAAATAAGTTATTAGCTTGGGCTCAGAAGTGGCAGATGACTTTTAACTTTAAAACTGGAAAGGGATAATAGGGAATTTAGCTATGAAATGGATGGGCATTGGCTGAATTCAGTTGAGGATGAGAAGGACTTAGGCGTATAAGTAGATAGGTCACTGAAGTTTTCAAAGCAGTATATTGAGACAAAAAATAGAGCAAATAGGGTGCTAGGCTACATTAATAGGAATGTTAGCTACAAGAGTAAAGAGGCTATCCTTAAACTCTATAATTTGTATGTTAGGCCACACTTAGAGTACTGTATACAAGCATGGTCACCACATTTTAGACATGACATCAACATGCTAGTCAGTACAAAGGAAGGCAACAAAAATAATACCTTCCCTGAAGCACCTTGAATATGAAGATAGACTGAGGGTACTAAATATATTCTCATTTGAGAGAAGATGTGTGAGGGGAGATATGATTGAGCTTTTTAAAATCTGTTCTGGGATGGATAAGTTGGATTTTAGCAAGTTATTTGAGTTGGAAGGTAGTATAGGACTAGGTATCACCAATTAAAAATTAAAAAACAGAGATGCAGGTTGTATGTTAGAAAATATTTTTCCACCAATAGAGTGGTAAATTACTGGAATACTTTGCCATATGAGACGGCAGACAGTCCAAACTTGAATGTATTCAAACACAGATTTGATGATTATATGGGGAGTGAGGGTTAACTTTGGGGGGTATTCTGGACTCATTCCTGTGGATGCAGTTTTTTATTATTGTATATTACGATTGATTTAGATTTTGACAAGTCTTTATGATGATGCTTTTTGTTTTTGACACATTCCTGTGTAGGGTTTGAATTGTATATTGTAGATGCATGATCTGACACAATTCTCTGGATTGTTTATATTGTAGATGCATGATCTGACACAATCCTATGGATGCATTTTGTGGGTGGGTTTTGACAGATGCGGATGACATTTGGTAGGACCTTGTGGCTTTTGTCATCCGTGAAATTATGTTAAAGTATCTTGGGCATTACACACTTCCTACGATCTGTTAAAAACATAAAAAAACTTGTCAAGGATTAGCTCTTGGAAGCAGCCCAAAACTCCCAAGGCACTGGGCATCACATGGCGGAGGCTGTCTTCAAGGCAGTATCCAAAGCTGGACTGGAGGTGCGTATTTAAGGAATCATGTTTGACACTACTGCCTCGAACACAGGTCCCAATGAAGGAACCTGCATCAAGATTCCGGAGGGTCTGGAAAGGAATCTCCATTGCTTTGCGTGCAGGCACCACATCCTGGAAGTGATCCTTGGGGACCTTTTCAAACACTTATGGACCATGTGGCAGACCTAATGTCCTTCTCTTCATCCTCCATTGCTGAAGAAAGCCTCCTTCCTCTCCTGACAGGTGAGCTGTCTGATGCAAGAGAGACAGCTTAGAGCAAGCTCAAGAGTGCCATCAAACAAGAAAGCCATCCAAGAGACTACTACAAGGAACTCTTGGTTCTCTCCTACATCTTCCCGGGAAGCAATATTGGGACAACTTTCAAGATGAGGAAACCAGGAGCATTTCATCAAGAGAGATAGATGTCAAAGGGAATCTACACTCTCAAGAATTTCCTCTTCAGGTCTCAGTTTCGGCTGACCTCTCATGAACTTTGAGCCATGAACAAGGCCTTGGTTCCTTCCCATGCTCCCTACAACAATTTCCTCTTCATGAGGGAACTTTGCAGAGGAATTCCCAATAAGCGCATTGCTGAAGTGGCCCTAAAGGCATTCAACGCCATTTCTGGTATGTGTCAGAAGATTTGGTGCCTCTCTCTCTCTCTTTTAACAAAGGGGTTACAAAGGAAGAGAAGGCCTCCATGGTCCAGAACATGAAAAGGGAGGGGAAGGGACTGAAACATCTAGATGGAAAGGCCTTCAATCCCAACAAGCCTATTTCAGGCTTCTTCAGTTCCCGGTCGAGAAAGGTGTTGGATCTCCTGCTCCTAGGACAAGGAGAGGAACTGGTCACACTCTTAGCTAAGAGCTGCACCAGTTGGGAGGGGGATACTCTCTTCTGCAAGATGAAGAGGGCAATTGACCAGGTGAAGGTGGTCAACGACGTTGCCGAATGGGGAGTGGCCCTGATGACCACCTTAGATGTGGCCATCACCCAAGAAAGATGCTTAGAAGCAGTTCCTTCAGAAGGTGGTGGCCAAAGACAGGAAGGAGTGCCCCATGACCTCCAAGGAAGCCCTACTGAAGCTTGAGCAATCAGACTGAATAAAGTAAGGAAGGGGAATTCCATGTGAGATCAACCAGTGGTCAGAACTATCATGTCTGAGATTTTGCTCAAATTTTGCTATCTAAGAGTTTTTTATGCTGATTCCAGCCCGGCTTAGATGGAGTCTATCCAATGGATACAATGCCTCATTCCCATAAAAGCCATTCCATACATATATAAACCCTAATCCTGACTCCTCACAGAGGCTTTTCACATACTGATTCAGTCCAATTGCACGAGACAACAATTCCATGCCCACATCCAATCTCGGAAGCACACTTGAAACAACGCCTTTCACTCATGCTTTCAACTAACCTTTTGTACCTCTCTCATAACTCACATGAACCCACCTACTTTACATAAGAACATAAGAAAAGAAGGAGACTGCAAAAGACCATTCATGGCCTACACTTGGCAGCTCCTGTTCCAGTCAACACACAAAAGATTTCTTACCAGAGAAAAGTCATCAACAGTCACCCTTTACAGGAGTTCGTCAGATCCAATCTACAATATACATAAAATGCATCCAGAGGATTATGTCCATTCATGTAACCGCAAAATATAATCTCCCCACTCCTTAGAAAAATATATACATATGTAAATAAAAAAAAGTCAGTCCCATCTAGCAGCTTCATCCATATATTTATCTAATCTATTCTTAAAACTACCCAGAGAAGAGGCTTCTATCACATGTCTAGTGAGCCTATTCCATTCATCTACCACACGATTTGTAAACAAATTCCTCCCAATCTTCTTCCTAAACCTATACTTATCAAGCTTAAACCCATTGCTATGTGTCCTGTCATGTTCACTAAGTATAAGAACCTTACCCAGATCCCCTTTAAATAAATCCTTTTACCCATTTGAAGACTTCAATCAATTCCCCTCTGACTCTTCTCCTTTCCAATGTATGTAGATTAAGTTTTCTGAGCCTTTCACCATAAGGTAAGTTCCTTAGCCCACCAATCATCTTTGTCTTCCTTCTCTGCACAGACTCAAGCAAATCAATATCCTTCCTAAAATATGGTGACCAAAATTGTACTGCATAGTCTAAATGAGGCCTAACTAGCGCCAGATACAGTTTTAGAATGACTTCAGCACTCTTATTGCTTAAACTCCTCCTAATGAATACCAATATCCTATTAGCTTTATTCTTAGCATTTAGGCATTGCTTTCTAGGACGATGGTCTGAACTTACCAAAATACCCAAGTCTCTCTCACAATCGGTCCTCCCTAAAATTCTCCCATTTAATTTATAACTATTCAATGGATTATTTCTACCTATACTAAGTACACTACATTTGTCATGTTAAACTTCATTTGCCATTTCTCAGCCCAATTGGACAGAATGGTCAATTCCTCCTGCATTACAACAGCATCAGAATCAGCCCTAATGGCCCTACCTAGCTTAGTATCATCAGCAAATTTACTCAGGTCACTACTTATACCTATGTCAAGATCATTAATATAAATTAAGAATAGCAAGGGACCCAAAACAGATCCTTGCGGAACTCCACTGCTAACACACCCCCACTCAGATTTAACTCCATCTATACTAACTCTTTGCTATCTGTCACCAAGCCATGACTGAATCCACCAAAATATACTGCCATCGATCCTGTGTGCTTTAACTTTGCTCAGAAGCCGTAAGTGTGGCACTTGATCAAAAGCCTTACTAAAGTCCAAGTATAAAATATCATAGTTTTCATCATTATCTGCTGCTTCATACACCTTACTATAAAAAGACAGCAAATTAGTGAGACAGGATTTAGCCTTACTAAAGCCATGCTGTGATTCTTTTATCAACTTATGCTTATCCAAGTGATCTCTAATATTCCTTGCTATAATAGATTCCATCATTTTTCCTACCACTGATGTCAAACTTACTGGTCTGTAATTAGACATATTTGTTTTATCCCCTTTCTTAAATATAGGTATCACATTGGCTTTCTTCCATGCCACTGGCACAATGCCACTCTCCAATGATTTTCTAAAGATGCATGCTAGGGGCTCACTTAACACATCCTTACATTCTTTCAAAATTCTAGGAAAGACCTCATCAGGACCGGGTGCTTTACTACTTTTGATTTTATCAATTTCCTTTGTCACTATCTCCTTTGTGATCAAGATATCCTTTAATTTCTCTTCATCATTACGCCAAAAGATCATTGACACCTCAGGTATATTTAGGGTATCCTCCTGTGTAAATATTGAGAGAAAAAAAGTCATTTAGCATTCCAGCCATTGCGTCCCTATCACTCACTAATTCTCCATTGGAATCTATAAGTGGGCCTATTTTATCTCTAACCTTAGTTTTGTATAATTGATAAAAACTTTTAGGATCTTCCTTTGCCCTATTTGCCACTTTAATTTCATAATTTCTCCTTGCTACTCTAATTAACTTTTTAACATCTCTTGCTAGTTCATTATATATCTGCCTTAAGTGATCCTCTCCATTTTTTATTTTTCTATAAATGCCCTTTTTAATGCCAATATAATGCTTAATTTTATCTGTCATCCATTTTGGGTCATTATTTTTAGTCCTAATCTCTTTATATGGAATGTTAATCATCTGACCTGTAATTAATTGCTCAATTATTCAGTTGGCTGTCTGGCTTTGTTCTCAGTTGGCTTTCTGGCTATGTTCTGGAAGTTGTCTTACAGGAAGCTCCTGATTTTCAGTGTTAGATTGGGATATAATACTGATTTGTGTGACTAGTTTTTCTTGTATTTATTTAATACATCAATCACTGTGTAATAAATACATTAGTTATTAATACTTTTGGGGAAGATAAGTGACAGCAATCCTGAGCAAGAATTTTTT
The DNA here is from genome assembly GCA_963969495.1 of Ceratothoa steindachneri. NCBI lineage: Eukaryota > Metazoa > Arthropoda > Malacostraca > Isopoda > Cymothoidae > Ceratothoa > Ceratothoa steindachneri. The sequence goes on along the minus strand of OZ018326.1, from coordinate 81,342,368 downwards.
TTTGGGGGGTGAGTGTTAACTTTTTCCTTAGTAAAATTCTGAGAGTATGTCTGTTTGTATAGATGGTGTGAGCATGCCATTTGAAAGTAGTGTGTATGTGGTGTGTGATGCATGTGGAGTTGAAAGGAGAGTGAATGTAACTGAATGCTGTGTGTGTTTTCTGGAAGGGGAGGTTAGGAGGTTGAGTGGGGAATGTAAGAGGTTGAATGATTTGGTGTTTGAGGTGAGAAGAGATGCAAGTGTGTGATTGAAGGGTGAGATTAGTGCTAAGAGGGTGGAAGAAGGGCTAGGACTGGGAACAGTGTGGAAGCTGTGAGTGATGATGAATGGTGGGTGAAAAGGGATAGGATAGATAAGTTAGGACAGGTTAGGTGTGTGAATGAGAGGGACATAGAACCTGTTAGGTTGACTAACAGATTCAATGTCCTGAGAGAGGAAGAGTGTGATTGTGGATGAAAGCAGGATGGGTGGTAGCGTGACTGAGAGCAGGAGGGAGGGTAATGTTAAGCCAAGACAGAATAGGAGAATGACTGAGGTGCTAGTGATGGGTGACTCTCAGATTAGGTATTTAGATAGGAAGTTGAGTGATAGCAAGTGGAAGGGAATGAGAGTTTGTCTGCCGGGTGCTGGTGTAAGTGATGTTTGTGAGAGGTATGATAGGCTGGTTTCTGGGTGTGAGAGGGATGCAGTTGTGATTACGCATGTGGGAGTGAATGATGTAAAGAAGGTGGGTACATGTGAGTTACGTGAGCAGTATAAAAGGTTAGTTGAAAGGATGAGTAAAAGCAGGGTAAAAGTTGTTGTTTCTGGTGTGCTTCCGAGATTGGATGTGGGGGTAGAATAGTTGTCGCGCGCAATTGGTTTGAATGAATTTGTGAAAGGACTGTGTGAGGAGTTAGGATTGGTATTTGTAGATGTCTAGGGAGGGTTTTACGGGAATACGAGGTTGTATGCGATGGATGGGCTCCATCTTAGTCAGGCAGGTGTTGAGGTTCTATGGGGGTAGATGGATAGTGTGATTAGGTCCTTACGGGTGGGAAACTAGAAGCTGTTAGAGGTAAGGGAATAACGGGAATAGAGGGTAGGTGTAGGAAATGTAAGGGATGCAGTGATAGAGGAATAGCTAGGGAAGAGGGCATACTGATGCATTATAGGGGGACTAATACACAAGTGAATGAGCAGATAACTAGGAATAGAAAAGCATGATGCAATGAAGATGGGAATAATAAAAAAAAAAATATATACTACACAAATGGTCAGGGTATAAGGAATAGGATAGATCTCTTAAGAGCGTTAGCGAGTGAAGAGAATTTTGATATAATTGCGATAACAGAGTCATGGCTTGATTTGGCAGGTAATCACCTTAAACCTGAGGTTGAGATTGAGAACATAAGAACATAAGAAAAGAAGGAGACTGCAAAAGACCATTCATGGCCTACACTTGGCAGCTCCTGTTCCAGTCAACACACAAAAGATTTCTTACCAGAGAAAAGTCATCAACATTGTCACCCTTTACAGGAGTTTGTCAGATCTAATCTACAATATACATAAAATGCATCCAGAGGATTATGTCCATTCATGCAACCGCAAAATATAATCTTCCCACTCCTTAGAAAAATAAATACATATGTACATAAAAAATAAAATTTAAAAAAAAAAAGAAGAAGAAAAAAAAGTCAGTCCCATCTAGCAGCTTCCTCCATATATTTATCTAATCTATTCTTAAAACTACCCAGAGAGGAGGCTTCTATCACATGTCTAGTGAGCCTATTCCATTCATCTACCACACGATTTGTAAACCAATTCCTCCCAATCTCCTTCCTAAACCTATACTTATCAAGCTTAAACCCATTGCTACATATTCATTCAACCCCATTGCATGGTTGTCTCGTGCAATGGGGTTGAATGAATATGTGAAAGGTTTGTGCGAGGAGTCAGGATTGGTATTTGTAGATGTTTGGAGTGGGTTTTATGGGAATAAGGGTTTGTATGCGATGGATGGACTCCATCTGAGCCGAGATGGGGTTGAGGTTTTGTGGCGGGAATTAGATAGTGTTATTAGGTCTTTAGAGGCGGGAAACTAGGTTTTGATAGTGGTCAGGGAAATTTAATGGCTCAAAGTGAGGCAGGGAAAGGAAGCAAACACAGATTTGTAGAAGGTAGGCAGGCTAATGGAAGTGCTTTAGGGTTAAACTACTTGAGTAGTGATAGTGGTCAGGGAAATACAAGAGTACAGGGTCGGGGAAAGAGAGAAAGGAGATGCAGAGGAGATAGGCCCTCAGGTGCTTCAGGGATAGGTGGGCTGAGTTGTCTTTACACAAATGCTCGTAGTCTTAGAAATAAGAAGGATGAATTATTTAGTTATATCATTCATGAAGATATAGATATAATATGTATAGTTGAATCATGGGTTAATGAAAATATATTTAATGATAATGTCAGTGAATTTGAACTAGAGGGTTATACTATGTACATTAGTCAAAGGAGAGATAGGACTGGTGGTGGGTTGATTATTTATATCAGAAATAGCATTTCTTCAAATCTAAATAACTCTATAAAGCAAGGAGAAGGTGAATCATTATGGATAGATATTAAGGTTGGTAAAAATAGGAAAATACACTTGGGAGCTTTTTATAGACCACCAGGACAGACTGATTGTATCGATGAGTTAATGATTAGGGAAATAAGTAAAGGATGCAAAGAAGATACAGTTATTCTTGGTGACTTTAATTTAACTTCTGTAGACTGGGAAAATATGATAGGAAGAGATAGAGCAAGTTGTAAGTTTATGGAGTGTTTTGAGGATAACTTTTTGATCCAATTTGTTAATAAGCCAACAAGGGGTGCCAATATATTAGATCTAATTCTTTCAAATGATGATCACTTAGTTCAAGGATTGAGTGTAGGGGAATCATTGGGAAACAGTGATCATCAGATGGTTCGGTTTAATTTGCAAATAGTTAAGGGTAGAACAACGACAAACTCCACGAAAATTCCAAATTTTTATAGGGGAGATTACGATAAATTACGCAGCATGCTAAATCAGATTAGGTGGGATATAGAATTCCATGGAAAGAATACTTATGAGATGTGGGATATTTTTAAGACTATATTAAACATGGTTCAGGAACAGTGTATTCCGATGAAGTCTATTAGGAAGAAATGTAGGAAACCATTATGGTGGAACCAAGAAATAGCTAATAAAGTTTCAGAGAAAAAAAGGGCATACCAGAGATTACAAAGTGAGAGTAGTTTAGATAATTTAAACCATTATAGGTCAACCAGAAATGAACTAAATAAGATTATTAAGAAGACCAAAAGGACAGCAGAAATTAATTTAGCTAAAAATAATAATAAAGATCCTAAAAAATTCTTTAGCTATTATAGAATCAATAATCAATCTAACAGTGATAAAATAGGGCCTATTAAATATGAAGGGGTTTTGAAAGAATCTGATGAGGAAATAGTAGAGGTCCTTAATGATCATTTTGCTTCAGTATTCACAGAAGAGAAACCAGTTAGATTAATTGATGATAATTCTAGGTCAAGGGAAGTAGTGATAAATTCTATTAATATAGACAGAGAAGAAATTAAAGGGCTTATAATTCAGTTAAATACTAGTAAGGCATCTGGCCCTGACAACATTCATTCTAGGATACTCAAAGAAGGTGTAGAAAGTATTGCAGTAGCTCTCGAGAAGATATTTATTAGATCACTAGAGTCTGGAGAAATACCAAATGATTGGAAATTGGCAAATGTAGTGCCAATTTTTAAAAAGGGAAGCAAAGAGGACCCAAATAACTTTAGACCAGTAAGCTTAACTTCTATAGTCTGTAAAATTCTTGAGAAGATGGTTAAGAAGGGAATTTCTGATCATCTAGAGAGTAGCAGGTTAATTAACATGCTCAGCATGGTTTTAGAAAGGGTAGATCGTGTTTAACTAATTTACTGGATTTTATGGATTATGTAACTAAAGAATTAGATAGGGGTGAGAAAGTTGATGTGATCTACTTAGATTTCAGCAAAGCTTTTGATAAGGTTCCACATAGAAGACTAGTTCATAAATTAAAGCTGCATGGGATATGTGGGAACGTTTTAAATTGGATAACTGAATGGCTGAAAAATAGGAAACAGAGAGTTGTACTGAATGGAGTGAGGTCAGAGTGGAGGAATGTTATTAGTGGCGTACCTCAGGGATCAGTTTTAGGCCCTTTATTATTTATAATCTATGTAAATGATCTTGGGCAAGGTGTAAATAGCAAAGTGTCAATTTTTGCTGATGACACTAAATTGGCAGCTGTAGTCAAAGAGGTTGAGGGTAGCTTTAAAGTGCAGGGTGACTTAGATAAGCTGTTAGCTTGGGCTCAGAAGTGGCAGATGACTTTTAACCTTAATAAATGCAAAGTTATTAACATGGGGAGAGATAATAGGGAATTTAGCTATGAGATGGATGGATATTGGCTTAATTCAGTTGAAGATGAGAAAGACTTAGGAGTGGTAGTAGATAGGTCACTGAAATTTTCAAAGCAGTGTATTGAGGCAAAAAATAGAGCAAATAGGGTGCTAGGTTACATTAAAAGAAATGTTAGCTACAAGAGTAAGGAGGTCATCCTTAAACTATACAACTCTTATGTCAGGCCACATTTAGAGTACTGTATACAGGCATGGTCACCACATTTTAGACATGATATAAACTTATTAGAGTCAGTACAAAGGAGGGCAACAAAAATAATACCATCCCTGAAGCACCTTCAATATGAAGATAGACTGAGGGTATTAAATATGTTTTCATTTGAAAGAAGGTGTGTGAGGGGAGATATGATTGAGCTTTTTAAAATCTTTTCTGGGATGGATAAATTAGATTTCAGCAAGTTATTTGAGTTAGAAGGTAGTAATAGAACTAGAGGCCACCACTTAAAGATTAAAAAACAGAGGTGCAGACTGGATGTTAGAAAATATTTTTTCACTAACAGAGTGGTGGATTATTGGAATAGTTTGCCACCTGAGACTGTAGACAGCCCAAACTTGAATGTTTTCAAGCGCAGATTGGATGATTATATGGGGATGGAGGGTTAATTTCTTACTTTTTGGTATGTGGAAATGTTTCATGACTCATTCCTGTGGATGCAGTTTCTTATTATTGTATATTTTGGGGGATTTTGATTTTGTTTTTGACAGACTCCTATGGAGGCTTTAAATTATATATTGTAGATGCATGGTTGGACATTCCTATGGATTGTTAAATTGTATATTGTAGCTGCATGATCTGACAAAATCCTATGGATGCATTATATGGGTGGGATTTGATGGATACGGATGACCTTTGATAGGCCCTTGTGGCTTTTGTCATCCGTTAAATTATGTTATGTTATGTTATGTGTCCTGTCATGTTCACTAAGTATAAGAACCTTACCCAGATCCCCTTTATTATATCCTTTTACCCATTTGAAGAGTTCAATCAATTCCCCTCTGACTCTTCTCCTTTCCAATGTATGTAGATTTAGTTTTCTGAGCCTTTCACCATAAGGTAAGTTCCTTAGCCCACCAATCATCTTTGTCATCCTTCTCTGCACAGACTCAAGCAAATCAATATCCCTCCTATAATATGGTGACCAAAATTGTACTGCATAGTCTAGATGAGGCCTAACTAGCGCCAGATACAGTTTTAGAATGACTTCAGCACTCTTATTGCTTACACTCCTCCTAATGAATCCCAATATCCTATTAGCTTTATTCTTAGCATTTAGGCATTGCTTTCTAGGACGATGGTCTGAACTTACCAAAATACCCAAGTCCCTCTCACAATCGGTCCTCCCTAAAATTCTCCCATTTAATTTATAACTATTCAATGGATTATTTCTACCTATACTAAGTACACTACATTTGTCTATGTTAAACTTCATTTGCCATTTCTCGGCCCAATCGGACAGAATGGTCAATTCCTCTTGCATTACAACAGCATCAGAATCAGCCCTAATGGCCCTACCTAGCTTAGTATCATCAGCAAATTTACTCAGGTCACTACTTATACCTATGTCAAGATCATTAATATAAATTAAGAATAGCAAAGGACCCGAAACAGATCCTTGCGGAACTCCACTGCTAACACACCCCCACTCAGATTTAACTCCATCTATACTAACTCTTTGCTGTCTGTCACCAAGCCATGACTGAATCCACCTAAATATACTGCCATCGATCCTGTGTGCTTTAACTTTGCTCAGAAGCCGTAAGTGTGGCACTCGATCAAAAGCCTTACTAAAGTCCAAGTATAAAATATCATAGTTTTCATCATTATCTGCTGCTTCGTACACCTTACTATAAAAAGACAGCAAATTAGTGAGACAGGATTTACCCTTACTAAAGCCATGCTGTGATTCTTTTATCAACTTATGCTTATCCAAGTGATCTCTAATATTCCTTGCTATAATAGATTCCATTATTTTCCCTACCACTGATGTCAAACTTAATGGTCTGTAATTAGACATATTTGTTTTATCCCCTTTCTTAAATATAGGTATCACATTGGCTTTCTTCCATGCCACTGGCACAATGCCACTCTCCAATGATTTTCTAAAGATGCATGCTAGGGGCTCACTTAACACATCTTTACATTCTTTCAAAATTCTAGGAAAGAGCTCATCAGGACTGGGTGCTTTACTACTTTTGATTTTATCAATTTCCTTTGTCACTATCTCCTTTGTGATCAAGATATCCTTTAATTTCTCTTACTTTTTCAATATTTTTTTTTAATTTTACGAGCCTATCTGGTGACTGCCCACTTGGGCATAAGTCACTGCAATCACAACAGCCTAGCACTAGGCTACTTTAAAATAAGAATATGAAAACACAACGATAAAAAGGGAAGATGGCAACAATTAAGAAGCAAGCTCCGGGCATTGGGGGGGGAAGGTACACTTTTTCAATAAACCTTCACCTGACAATACTGTATAATTTTTACAATTAATACTTTAAAATGGATACCTATTTGATCACTGACTATTTGCATGAGTTCTAATAGCCTAACATTATTCAATACATCACTGTTAGGGCCTCTGTATATTGGCATTATTATCAGATCATAACTCCCAAATGTTCATCGAAATCACTAAAGTCCACAGAGTGTAAGTTAGTCCTTTCTTAATATACATAATTAGTCCTCTACCTTCATCTCCTTTATATTATAAATATTTTTCGCTATTGTTTCATATCCTTCTACACCATATTCAGCTAAGGCCTGTTAAAACCTAAAGTTCTTGGGTTTAATTTCTTGTAATCCAATCACATAAAGTTGATCATACATTGTAGCCTATAGTTCAATAAGTTTCTCCTTTGTTAGTACATCTACATTACTAAGCTCATAATTTTCCAATCGTTGGAAGTGTCACTAGTTTGCACATAATTTTTCTTATCTATCACTACTCTTCCTTGTCTCCCTTGGGATTAAGGTATCTTTTCTAATAGGTCCCTCCTCTTCACCTTCAATATGTATCGGTTCCACTAATTTCCTTGAATGACGTAGTAGTTTTCTGACTTCTTTTCTGCTTCATACCTCAGCGTAGAGTCATTTTGTCTTCTTTAGTCATGTCTTGAGATAGCCCCACTTTCTGGAAGAGGTTTCTTCCCTTCCTTTAGCTTGTATGCATTCCTTAGGATTCTATCTTAAGTCCTGGAGTTATGGTTTGATCTGCCATTCCAGTATTTTGTTTTTTTTTGGCCGTTGTATTGGCCTACCCTTTGAATATCCTCAATTATGGATGGGACAATTTTTTTTAAGAGCCTATCTGGCAACTACCCACTTGGGCACAAGCCGCCGCACTCACGACAGCCTAGCACTAGGCTACTTTAAATTAAGAATGAAAAACAATAATAATGGAAAATCGCAACGAGGAAGCAAGCTCCAGCATCGGGGGGAGGTCCCCCCGGTGCAGGAACACCTCCACCCAGTACAGGAACATGCGACCTACAAAGAAAAAAAAAACTAGTTAAATAAAAGGGAGAAGGCCAGCCTCCCCCCAAAAGTCTATAAGTCCACCAGTCAATGTACACATACTCATCCCGAGTACAAGGGACAAGCGGTAGTGACCCTGCCCATCCCGGTACTGGGACAGGTAACATGAACGAAGATCACCCAGAAGGGACATTCATCAAGAATGTGCCGAACAGCCTGGGGGATGACGCAGTTGTCACAATAGGGCGAGCGTTCCATCAAATGCTGATGCATCACACAAGTGTGCCCGATTCAGAGATGAGAGAAAGCCAATGCCGTGCAATGGGACGCAACTTTAAGTTCCCCTGGACCATCTCCCATCTTCTTTGCCAAGCAGTCCAAAGAGATGGCCGTATTCCTGCCTTGTAGTCTGTGTGTGGAAGACTGAAACGCTGGTCCAGTCGTCTGGTCCTAGCACTCTTTGGCGCCCTCATTCCCCGTAATTCCTACATGTCCAGGAACCCAGCAGAAGATAATCTCGACATCCACCCAGCTCACTAAAACTGTGGCATCACGGATATCGTGAACCAGAGGGTGCGGAGATTCCAGTGCCCAGAGGGCACTCAGGGTGCTTTGTGAGTCGCTATAAATCATGATCCGGTCTCTGAACTGGGCACATCACGTAATCTCCCATACCGAGTGGTGCATTGCCACCAACTCAGCTGTGAAGACAGATGCAGCGCCTAGCAGAGCAACGCTGACTTCGAACAGAGGGTAGACGGAGTGAAAACTGACCCCCGCCCCCTTTTCAGACTTGGAGCCATCCGGTGGCATTCTGGGCAGAACCAGGGGTGCCACCGGCTCAAGAGCTATATCTAGTTCTAGCTCTCAAAGAAGTTTCCTAGCCCTAAACCTAAACATTATCAAATTAGTCTGATTTAAATTATAATTTCCACATAAACTGTGCATTATTCACTATCAAAGATCTAAATTTACATGGTTGTGATGACTGACAATACCCAACTTCCAGCATACAGCACTATATCAAAAGATTAGTTGTTAGCAGATACTATGTAAACTTAGGCACAATGTTCATCTTACATTTATTTGTTCTAACTTTATTAATTATTATTGAAGTATCGAGTATTATTATTACACAGAAGGAATTATGAATTGATGTTACATAAAAAAATTAAATAAGTTTTATTATATTTATTATTTAATGATCTGTATTGACAATTAATCCTAACTTGCTTGTATTTTTATTCTTTTCTACATTACGGCCAAATTCTTAATTTGTTATATCATATAATCAATATTCTATTTTGTGAAGGAATTGGAATCGAAAATATTTTTGGAATCATCCCATCTCTATCCTCAATGTCACTTTCATAGGTTGTAAGATCAATATCAATGCACATGTCAATGAATACCATTATATCATGTTCTATTTTTGTAGCATGAATCTTCAAGTCCATATCCTGTATTACTTATTTAGGAATGTTGTATAGAACTAAATTGTTTTTGCATTCTATGCGACTATGAATCTGATTGGTAGCTTTTTGAATGAGGTTACTGGAATCCTGTTTTGGAGCTTGATTTAATTCAATTTTATGACTAGATCAGAGTACTTTCGAGCCTATTCTTGTACCACAGTTTTGTACCATTCAATCACAACAGTTTCCACACCTTTAATTTTTTGTTTCACATCACTGTTCACTGATTCCACCAGCTTATTTTTTTACGGTGTCATCCCCAAGTAATTTTGTTTTAAATTCCTCTTTGTTTCACAAAAGTTCTACTTAAAATCTTCAATTTTCTTATTAATTTCATCTCTAACTGCAATGTTCACTAGTGCTCTCTCACTTTTCATTTCACAAAGCCTGACCGAGTTTCTTTCTCAAGCACATCAAGTCTTTCCTCTACAACTTTTTGTCTTTCTGTGAGTCTAGCGACATGAGTAAGGATTTTATCAGCTGCTATGTTGTATTTTTCACAGTACCAGTGCATGCTGCTGGTGTTAGGCTTCAAAAACACATACACCTCACTACCCACACCCTCAATGCAATATGGTGACATATATTACACATATTGCAGTTCAGAGCCAAATGATTACTTTTAACCACTGATTTACACCCTGGACATTGGGGGGGGGTAAATTCATCAGCTGTTGGAACATTGCCGATATCTTGTTTAACTCCACCGCCGGTGGAGCAGACCGATGTTGCTTACAGTTAGTTAGAGATTCTCATAAAATACTGCGAGAACAACCGAGGTAACTTTAGGAGCAGGAGACGGATTGAAGGAGTCAAACCCACACCAATATTTATGTAATAAGATCATGATCAATGGTAAAAAGAAAATAAGGAAACATTAACTGCCCTTTACTCAAATAAAACCCAAATAAATTCAACATGGAATAATAGAGGTGCGGGTATCTTAACATAAAGAATGAATAAGAAAAGAATAAAATGAAAATAAGAAGCAACCAGGAGATGGCTGGTCAGCCAGCAAACAAAATTAACTCTTACTCATTCCTTTTCACCACTTTACTTTAACACCTACTGTCCACTCTACTCACACAAAACACTTATCTTCCAACCCTTTTCAAGATGTAAACAAGTGAGATGGAAAACTTCTTAAATTAAATCTGATTGACTTGTTTATATCTGAGTATGATGTCTTTGATATGGGAGCTCATCTGCAGTTTGAAGTCTCTACTGAATGGATTGGATAGATTTATGGATGATGATGCCAAGTGGGACTGAACTGGGTGATGGAAATAGGAACAGTCTTCGACTGACCTTCGAACATGTAGCACGTGTTTCGTAGAGCTCTCAGAATATTTTGATTATTTGATATACTTTGGTGTGTGACATAAACATAAATATTAAGTTATAAGATCATATATTTGGTTAATATAACAAAGTTAAATTGTGGTTATTTTGTATAAATTGTGATTATTTTGTTTTGGTGAGAAAGTGACTTTTGTTTACTTCGGGGCCATCTTGATTAGCAGGTTTTGAACTTGCGCGCACAAATTGGGGTCAAATTCTTGTTGTTTGTAAGTTTTTGTTTCTATTATTGTTTTTGTTTAAGTATGGCTGACTGTTTGGATGTAGAGAGTATGCCTTTTGAAAGTAGTGTGTATGTAGTGTGCGATGTCTGTGGTGTAGAGAGGAGAGTGAATGTGTCTGAGTGCCATGTATGTGCTTTGACTGAGGAGGTGAGTCGATTACGTGCGGAATGCTTGAGACTGAACGATTTAGTGTCTGAAGTGAGAAGAGATGCAAGTGTACGTTTGAAGAGTCAGATTGGGACCAGGAGGGAGGAAGTTAGGCCTAGAACAGGGACTGGAGAGAAAGCAGTAAGTGAAGTAAGTGATGATGAGTGGTGGGTGAAAGTGAACAGAATAGATAAGTTAGGACAGGTTAGGTGTGTGAATGAGAGGGACATGGAACCTGTTAGGCTAACTAACAGATTTGATGCCCTGAGAGAGAAAGAATTTGAAAGAGATTTGTCTGGTGTGGCCGTGCCTGAAAGTAGAATAGGAGGTCGAATGAGTGAGAGCAGGAGGGAGGGTAATACTAGGCCTAGAGAGAATAGGAGAATGACTGAGGTGATTGTGATGGGTGACTCTCAGATTAGGTATTTAGATAGGAAGTTGAATGAAAGTAAATGGAAGGGAGTGAGAGTTTGTCTGCCGGGTGCTGGTGTAAATGATGTGTGTGAGAGGTATGATAGGTTGGTGTCTGGGTGTGAGAGGGAAGCAGTTGTGATTACACATGTCGGAGTAAACGATGTAAAGAAGGTGGGTACTTGTGAGTTACGACAGCGGTATAAAAGGCTGATTGAAAGGATGTGTGAAAGTAGAGTAAAAGGCGTTGTTTCAGGTGTGCTTCCCAGAATGGATGTGGAGATGGAATGGTTGTCTCGTGCAATGGGGTTGAATGAATATGTGAAAGGTTTGTGCGAGGAGTCAGGATTGGTATTTGTAGATGTTTGGAGTGGGTTTTATGGGAATAAGGGTTTGTATGCGATGGATGGACTCCATCTGAGCCGAGATGGGGTTGAGGTTTTGTGGCGGGAATTAGATAGTGTTATTAGGTCTTTAGAGGCGGGAAACTAGGTTTTGATAGTGGTCAGGGAAATTTAATGGCTCAAAGTGAGGCAGGGAAAGGAAGCAAACACAGATTTGTAGAAGGTAGGCAGGCTAATGGAAGTGCTTTAGGGTTAAACTACTTGAGTAGTGATAGTGGTCAGGGAAATACAAGAGTACAGGGTCGGGGAAAGAGAGAAAGGAGATGCAGAGGAGATAGGCCCTCAGGTGCTTCAGGGATAGGTGGGCTGAGTTGTCTTTACACAAATGCTCGTAGTCTTAGAAATAAGAAGGATGAATTATTTAGTTATATCATTCATGAAGATATAGATATAATATGTATAGTTGAATCATGGGTTAATGAAAATATATTTAATGATAATGTCAGTGAATTTGAACTAGAGGGTTATACTATGTACATTAGTCAAAGGAGAGATAGGACTGGTGGTGGGTTGATTATTTATATCAGAAATAGCATTTCTTCAAATCTAAATAACTCTATAAAGCAAGGAGAAGGTGAATCATTATGGATAGATATTAAGGTTGGTAAAAATAGGAAAATACACTTGGGAGCTTTTTATAGACCACCAGGACAGACTGATTGTATCGATGAGTTAATGATTAGGGAAATAAGTAAAGGATGCAAAGAAGATACAATTATTCTTGGTGACTTTAATTTAACTTCTGTAGACTGGGAAAATATGATAGGAAGAGATAGAGCAAGTTGTAAGTTTATGGAGTGTTTTGAGGATAACTTTTTGATCCAATTTGTTAATAAGCCAACAAGGGGTGCCAATATATTAGATCTAATTCTTTCAAATGATGATCACTTAGTTCAAGGATTGAGTGTAGGGGAATCATTGGGAAACAGTGATCATCAGATGGTTCGGTTTAATTTGCAAATAGTTAAGGGTAGAACAACGACAAACTCCACGAAAATTCCAAATTTTTATAGGGGAGATTACGATAAATTACGCAGCATGCTAAATCAGATTAGGTGGGATATAGAATTCCATGGAAAGAATACTTATGAGATGTGGGATATTTTTAAGACTATATTAAACATGGTTCAGGAACAGTGTATTCCGATGAAGTCTATTAGGAAGAAATGTAGGAAACCATTATGGTGGAACCAAGAAATAGCTAATAAAGTTTCAGAGAAAAAAAGGGCATACCAGAGATTACAAAGTGAGAGTAGTTTAGATAATTTAAACCATTATAGGTCAACCAGAAATGAACTAAATAAGATTATTAAGAAGACCAAAAGGACAGCAGAAATTAATTTAGCTAAAAATAATAATAAAGATCCTAAAAAATTCTTTAGCTATTATAGAATCAATAATCAATCTAACAGTGATAAAATAGGGCCTATTAAATATGAAGGGGTTTTGAAAGAATCTGATGAGGAAATAGTAGAGGTCCTTAATGATCATTTTGCTTCAGTATTCACAGAAGAGAAACCAGTTAGATTAATTGATGATAATTCTAGGTCAAGGGAAGTAGTGATAAATTCTATTAATATAGACAGAGAAGAAATTAAAGGGCTTATAATTCAGTTAAATACTAGTAAGGCATCTGGCCCTGACAACATTCATTCTAGGATACTCAAAGAAGGTGTAGAAAGTATTGCAGTAGCTCTCGAGAAGATATTTATTAGATCACTAGAGTCTGGAGAAATACCAAATGATTGGAAATTGGCAAATGTAGTGCCAATTTTTAAAAAGGGAAGCAAAGAGGACCCAAATAACTTTAGACCAGTAAGCTTAACTTCTATAGTCTGTAAAATTCTTGAGAAGATGGTTAAGAAGGGAATTTCTGATCATCTAGAGAGTAGCAGGTTAATTAACATGCTCAGCATGGTTTTAGAAAGGGTAGATCGTGTTTAACTAATTTACTGGATTTTATGGATTATGTAACTAAAGAATTAGATAGGGGTGAGAAAGTTGATGTGATCTACTTAGATTTCAGCAAAGCTTTTGATAAGGTTCCACATAGAAGACTAGTTCATAAATTAAAGCTGCATGGGATATGTGGGAACGTTTTAAATTGGATAACTGAATGGCTGAAAAATAGGAAACAGAGAGTTGTACTGAATGGAGTGAGGTCAGAGTGGAGGAATGTTATTAGTGGCGTACCTCAGGGATCAGTTTTAGGCCCTTTATTATTTATAATCTATGTAAATGATCTTGGGCAAGGTGTAAATAGCAAAGTGTCAATTTTTGCTGATGACACTAAATTGGCAGCTGTAGTCAAAGAGGTTGAGGGTAGCTTTAAAGTGCAGGGTGACTTAGATAAGCTGTTAGCTTGGGCTCAGAAGTGGCAGATGACTTTTAACCTTAATAAATGCAAAGTTATTAACATGGGGAGAGATAATAGGGAATTTAGCTATGAGATGGATGGATATTGGCTTAATTCAGTTGAAGATGAGAAAGACTTAGGAGTGGTAGTAGATAGGTCACTGAAATTTTCAAAGCAGTGTATTGAGGCAAAAAATAGAGCAAATAGGGTGCTAGGTTACATTAAAAGAAATGTTAGCTACAAGAGTAAGGAGGTCATCCTTAAACTATACAACTCTTATGTCAGGCCACATTTAGAGTACTGTATACAGGCATGGTCACCACATTTTAGACATGATATAAACTTATTAGAGTCAGTACAAAGGAGGGCAACAAAAATAATACCATCCCTGAAGCACCTTCAATATGAAGATAGACTGAGGGTATTAAATATGTTTTCATTTGAAAGAAGGTGTGTGAGGGGAGATATGATTGAGCTTTTTAAAATCTTTTCTGGGATGGATAAATTAGATTTCAGCAAGTTATTTGAGTTAGAAGGTAGTAATAGAACTAGAGGCCACCACTTAAAGATTAAAAAACAGAGGTGCAGACTGGATGTTAGAAAATATTTTTTCACTAACAGAGTGGTGGATTATTGGAATAGTTTGCCACCTGAGACTGTAGACAGCCCAAACTTGAATGTTTTCAAGCGCAGATTGGATGATTATATGGGGATGGAGGGTTAATTTCTTACTTTTTGGTATGTGGAAATGTTTCTTGACTCATTCCTGTGGATGCAGTTTCTTATTATTGTATATTTTGGGGGATTTTGATTTTGTTTTTGACAGACTCCTATGGAGGCTTTAAATTATATATTGTAGATGCATGGTTGGACATTCCTATGGATTGTTAAATTGTATATTGTAGCTGCATGATCTGACAAAATCCTATGGATGCATTATATGGGTGGGATTTGATGGATACGGATGACCTTTGATAGGCCCTTGTGGCTTTTGTCATCCGTTAAATTATGTTATGTTATGTTATGTGTCCTGTCATGTTCACTAAGTATAAGAACCTTACCCAGATCCCCTTTATTATATCCTTTTACCCATTTGAAGAGTTCAATCAATTCCCCTCTGACTCTTCTCCTTTCCAATGTATGTAGATTTAGTTTTCTGAGCCTTTCACCATAAGGTAAGTTCCTTAGCCCACCAATCATCTTTGTCATCCTTCTCTGCACAGACTCAAGCAAATCAATATCCCTCCTATAATATGGTGACCAAAATTGTACTGCATAGTCTAGATGAGGCCTAACTAGCGCCAGATACAGTTTTAGAATGACTTCAGCACTCTTATTGCTTACACTCCTCCTAATGAATCCCAATATCCTATTAGCTTTATTCTTAGCATTTAGGCATTGCTTTCTAGGACGATGGTCTGAACTTACCAAAATACCCAAGTCCCTCTCACAATCGGTCCTCCCTAAAATTCTCCCATTTAATTTATAACTATTCAATGGATTATTTCTACCTATACTAAGTACACTACATTTGTCTATGTTAAACTTCATTTGCCATTTCTCGGCCCAATCGGACAGAATGGTCAATTCCTCTTGCATTACAACAGCATCAGAATCAGCCCTAATGGCCCTACCTAGCTTAGTATCATCAGCAAATTTACTCAGGTCACTACTTATACCTATGTCAAGATCATTAATATAAATTAAGAATAGCAAAGGACCCGAAACAGATCCTTGCGGAACTCCACTGCTAACACACCCCCACTCAGATTTAACTCCATCTATACTAACTCTTTGCTGTCTGTCACCAAGCCATGACTGAATCCACCTAAATATACTGCCATCGATCCTGTGTGCTTTAACTTTGCTCAGAAGCCGTAAGTGTGGCACTCGATCAAAAGCCTTACTAAAGTCCAAGTATAAAATATCATAGTTTTCATCATTATCTGCTGCTTCGTACACCTTACTATAAAAAGACAGCAAATTAGTGAGACAGGATTTACCCTTACTAAAGCCATGCTGTGATTCTTTTATCAACTTATGCTTATCCAAGTGATCTCTAATATTCCTTGCTATAATAGATTCCATTATTTTCCCTACCACTGATGTCAAACTTAATGGTCTGTAATTAGACATATTTGTTTTATCCCCTTTCTTAAATATAGGTATCACATTGGCTTTCTTCCATGCCACTGGCACAATGCCACTCTCCAATGATTTTCTAAAGATGCATGCTAGGGGCTCACTTAACACATCTTTACATTCTTTCAAAATTCTAGGAAAGAGCTCATCAGGACTGGGTGCTTTACTACTTTTGATTTTATCAATTTCCTTTGTCACTATCTCCTTTGTGATCAAGATATCCTTTAATTTCTCTTACTTTTTCAATATTTTTTTTTAATTTTACGAGCCTATCTGGTGACTGCCCACTTGGGCATAAGTCACTGCAATCACAACAGCCTAGCACTAGGCTACTTTAAAATAAGAATATGAAAACACAACGATAAAAAGGGAAGATGGCAACAATTAAGAAGCAAGCTCCGGGCATTGGGGGGGGAAGGTACACTTTTTCAATAAACCTTCACCTGACAATACTGTATAATTTTTACAATTAATACTTTAAAATGGATACCTATTTGATCACTGACTATTTGCATGAGTTCTAATAGCCTAACATTATTCAATACATCACTGTTAGGGCCTCTGTATATTGGCATTATTATCAGATCATAACTCCCAAATGTTCATCGAAATCACTAAAGTCCACAGAGTGTAAGTTAGTCCTTTCTTAATATACATAATTAGTCCTCTACCTTCATCTCCTTTATATTATAAATATTTTTCGCTATTGTTTCATATCCTTCTACACCATATTCAGCTAAGGCCTGTTAAAACCTAAAGTTCTTGGGTTTAATTTCTTGTAATCCAATCACATAAAGTTGATCATACATTGTAGCCTATAGTTCAATAAGTTTCTCCTTTGTTAGTACATCTACATTACTAAGCTCATAATTTTCCAATCGTTGGAAGTGTCACTAGTTTGCACATAATTTTTCTTATCTATCACTACTCTTCCTTGTCTCCCTTGGGATTAAGGTATCTTTTCTAATAGGTCCCTCCTCTTCACCTTCAATATGTATCGGTTCCACTAATTTCCTTGAATGACGTAGTAGTTTTCTGACTTCTTTTCTGCTTCATACCTCAGCGTAGAGTCATTTTGTCTTCTTTAGTCATGTCTTGAGATAGCCCCACTTTCTGGAAGAGGTTTCTTCCCTTCCTTTAGCTTGTATGCATTCCTTAGGATTCTATCTTAAGTCCTGGAGTTATGGTTTGAACTGCCATTCCAGTATTTTGTTTTTTTTTGGCCGTTGTATTGGCCTACCCTTTGAATATCCTCAATTATGGATGGGACAATTTTTTTTAAGAGCCTATCTGGCAACTACCCACTTGGGCACAAGCCGCCGCACTCACGACAGCCTAGCACTAGGCTACTTTAAATTAAGAATGAAAAACAATAATAATGGAAAATCGCAACGAGGAAGCAAGCTCCAGCATCGGGGGGAGGTCCCCCCGGTGCAGGAACACCTCCACCCAGTACAGGAACATGCGACCTACAAAGAAAAAAAAAACTAGTTAAATAAAAGGGAGAAGGCCAGCCTCCCCCCAAAAGTCTATAAGTCCACCAGTCAATGTACACATACTCATCCCGAGTACAAGGGACAAGCGGTAGTGACCCTGCCCATCCCGGTACTGGGACAGGTAACATGAACGAAGATCACCCAGAAGGGACATTCATCAAGAATGTGCCGAACAGCCTGGGGGATGACGCAGTTGTCACAATAGGGCGAGCGTTCCATCAAATGCTGATGCATCACACAAGTGTGCCCGATTCAGAGATGAGAGAAAGCCAATGCCGTGCAATTGGACGCAACTTTAAGTTCCCCTGGACCATCTCCCATCTTCTTTGCCAAGCAGTCCAAAGAGATGGCCGTATTCCTGCCTTGTAGTCTGTGTGTGGAAGACTGAAACGCTGGTCCAGTCGTCTGGTCCTAGCACTCTTTGGCGCCCTCATTCCCCGTAATTCCTACATGTCCAGGAACCCAGCAGAAGATAATCTCGACATCCACCCAGCTCACTAAAACTGTGGCATCACGGATATCGTGAACCAGAGGGTGCGGAGATTCCAGTGCCCAGAGGGCACTCAGGGTGCTTTGTGAGTCGCTATAAATCATGATCCGGTCTCTGAACTGGGCACATCACGTAATCTCCCATACCGAGTGGTGCATTGCCACCAACTCAGCTGTGAAGACAGATGCAGCGCCTAGCAGAGCAACGCTGACTTCGAACAGAGGGTAGACGGAGTGAAAACTGACCCCCGCCCCCTTTTCAGACTTGGAGCCATCCGGTGGCATTCTGGGCAGAACCAGGGGTGCCACCGGCTCAAGAGCTATATCTAGTTCTAGCTCTCAAAGAAGTTTCCTAGCCCTAAACCTAAACATTATCAAATTAGTCTGATTTAAATTATAATTTCCACATAAACTGTGCATTATTCACTATCAAAGATCTAAATTTACATGGTTGTGATGACTGACAATACCCAACTTCCAGCATACAGCACTATATCAAAAGATTAGTTGTTAGCAGATACTATGTAAACTTAGGCACAATGTTCATCTTACATTTATTTGTTCTAACTTTATTAATTATTATTGAAGTATCGAGTATTATTATTACACAGAAGGAATTATGAATTGATGTTACATAAAAAAATTAAATAAGTTTTATTATATTTATTATTTAATGATCTGTATTGACAATTAATCCTAACTTGCTTGTATTTTTATTCTTTTCTACATTACGGCCAAATTCTTAATTTGTTATATCATATAATCAATATTCTATTTTGTGAAGGAATTGGAATCGAAAATATTTTTGGAATCATCCCATCTCTATCCTCAATGTCACTTTCATAGGTTGTAAGATCAATATCAATGCACATGTCAATGAATACCATTATATCATGTTCTATTTTTGTAGCATGAATCTTCAAGTCCATATCCTGTATTACTTATTTAGGAATGTTGTATAGAACTAAATTGTTTTTGCATTCTATGCGACTATGAATCTGATTGGTAGCTTTTTGAATGAGGTTACTGGAATCCTGTTTTGGAGCTTGATTTAATTCAATTTTATGACTAGATCAGAGTACTTTCGAGCCTATTCTTGTACCACAGTTTTGTACCATTCAATCACAACAGTTTCCACACCTTTAATTTTTTGTTTCACATCACTGTTCACTGCTTCCACCAGCTTATTTTTTTACGGTGTCATCCCCAAGTAATTTTGTTTTAAATTCCTCTTTGTTTCACAAAAGTTCTACTTAAAATCTTCAATTTTCTTATTAATTTCATCTCTAACTGCAATGTTCACTAGTGCTCTCTCACTTTTCATTTCACAAAGCCTGACCGAGTTTCTTTCTCAAGCACATCAAGTCTTTCCTCTACAACTTTTTGTCTTTCTGTGAGTCTAGCGACATGAGTAAGGATTTTATCAGCTGCTATGTTGTATTTTTCACAGTACCAGTGCATGCTGCTGGTGTTAGGCTTCAAAAACACATACACCTCACTACCCACACCCTCAATGCAATATGGTGACATATATTACACATATTGCAGTTCAGAGCCAAATGATTACTTTTAACCACTGATTTACACCCTGGACATTGGGGGGGGGTAAATTCATCAGCTGTTGGAACATTGCCGATATCTTGTTTAACTCCACCGCCGGTGGAGCAGACCGATGTTGCTTACAGTTAGTTAGAGATTCTCATAAAATACTGCGAGAACAACCGAGGTAACTTTAGGAGCAGGAGACGGATTGAAGGAGTCAAACCCACACCAATATTTATGTAATAAGATCATGATCAATGGTAAAAAGAAAATAAGGAAACATTAACTGCCCTTTACTCAAATAAAACCCAAATAAATTCAACATGGAATAATAGAGGTGCGGGTATCTTAACATAAAGAATGAATAAGAAAAGAATAAAATGAAAATAAGAAGCAACCAGGAGATGGCTGGTCAGCCAGCAAACAAAATTAACTCTTACTCATTCCTTTTCACCACTTTACTTTAACACCTACTGTCCACTCTACTCACACAAAACACTTATCTTCCAACCCTTTTCAAGATGTAAACAAGTGAGATGGAAAACTTCTTAAATTAAATCTGATTGACTTGTTTATATCTGAGTATGATGTCTTTGATATGGGAGCTCATCTGCAGTTTGAAGTCTCTACTGAATGGATTGGATAGATTTATGGATGATGATGCCAAGTGGGACTGAACTGGGTGATGGAAATAGGAACAGTCTTCGACTGACCTTCGAACATGTAGCACGTGTTTCGTAGAGCTCTCAGAATATTTTGATTATTTGATATACTTTGGTGTG